>CM038796.1:168484182-168969862 GCA_021764765.1 Vicia sativa
TGGAAAATTTCCAGCATTTTATCTTCCCACCAATTGAACTAAGTTGCATTGGACATCCTTAGATTCATCGAAATAAGAATGAGATCGAGGAGATAAGTGGATGACAAGTTATGATCCTTTGAAGTCAAAGATGATGAAGTATCACCTCTAGAGTTGGCAAATCATAGACCTCCAAAACTATCCTCTCATCAATTAAACTCTTTGTATAAAAGCATATTATTAAGTCCTTTTAAGAATCAAATGACTTTGAAATCATCCACACTTCATACAAACACCAAGATATGGTCCTCGTAAGTCCAAAACCCTAATTTCAAGATAGATGGCCATAACATGGAGAATTCTTCAAATTTGATGATCTCTTTCAAGCATGAAACATACACTCAAGATAAGAGGCCATATTGACAAGAGAAGCCTTCAATAGACAACAATTTCAAATTGAGAATCGAGGAGAAAATGGAATAAACACATGAACCTATTGACTCCTTAAAAAGAGACCATTGCATCACCCACCTACACCACAACATCTAGAAAACAAATGATATACACATCATGATTAGCCAAGTATCAATCATCACACAAGAATAAACACATCCACAAATGCTTGGTGATCTCCTATGGGCAAACCCAAAGACGGGATAGAGTAAGACCATTTGTGATCTTAAATGCAATGGTATGGTATAAGAGAATCTTAGGGGAAAGTTGGGGTAACAGTGACATAGATTTTAGTGTTACGTCATCCGATCATGACAAAGGTGATTGATCGAAATGACAAAAACTAGAGGTGGAAACCATGGATGACTAACCTAAAAAGTAGAGAATTCTCCTCTATTAGGATAAATATGAGGAAGTTCGTGTTGAGTTTAACTTGGCAAAAATTGATAGCTTTTTCATGCTCGTGTGAAACCTAATTGAGGATGAAGGCCCAAGATATTTCAAGTGTATAAGGTGTTCATTAAATCACAAAGCTATCGAGAAATAATATGCATGGTAATAATGTTTATCTATTGATAGTAAATCATATGGTAATAACGGACACCATTGTTTTATATGATGGACCACTTTCTAACAAGTCTAAAGACGTAAATATACAAGAGCACTAATTTTCTAACGAGGTGGCATTTTGAAATAGGCTATTACAAAACTCTAGAATAATATTAGGAACATTTAAGAAGGTGGGTCCTTAATATGTTAATCCTTCTAAGAAGAAAATGTTATATTGAGATCGATTTATAGCTCTAGACAAGCACCTAGGAGGACGATAAATTTTGTTGGTAAGAAAGGAGTCCTTTGTGAATTTTTTACTTAACTTATTTTAGGTCTAGTTATTTCATCAGAACTAATATGACTTGTTTCATATTGAATATACTAATCAGCCTCAATATGATGTCTTCATCAAGAAATGAGAAAGGGTCACACTCCTCGATTGCAGTACCAAGTAAACACAACCCCTGGTCCGCCGTGATGGTTTCGTACCCCAAATATATGTATGATGTGGTCTTGTATGAAACTAATCACTCCTCGATCGACGCTAGTTAAAGCCACAACTTCCACGCATTTGGTAAAGTAATATATTCTACCCAAATGTATATGTATCCTTTGACGTGGGTTTAATTTCCTATTATATCTAAAGGCCAATGTTCACAATATAATGCAAGTCGTCATGGACACACTTAATTCCTAAGTGTTTTTGACTCTCGACACCCTCAATGAATTCTATGCAATCTATTAACATGGTCCAATATATCCATGCATATGAGTAACCATCTCATTTTGGCCTGCTTGGTGAGAGCCATATTAGTCATATATTCATGATACTACTACATATGTCTCATTTTCTCTCAAACACCTCAATATTCCTTCAAGTTTTCTTAAACAATTTATTCCCACGACTTTGTAACTTAATACCCTATTTTACTTTTACTAGATGTCGACTGTTGGTATTCAAATAATCGACTATGGGCTAAGGTTACAAGGTTGTGTTTTTAGGGTGAAATTGATGCAAGTATTAATATACTAATAATTATAGATCAGACGAGTCTATATTTTGACGAGCCCAACAAAATCATCTGAACCCAATCATGTAATCTACAGTCCAATTTCTTAATACGCTACCCACAAAACCGATTGAAATCGACCACAACAATTTCAAACCACTCGAATCAATCAATTTTCTTCTGATGGTTCTCCTATGTTCACCCTGTCTCAAAGAATCAAACTATTAAACTTGATATGCACGAGAAAGAAAATAAAATAGAAATCCAAATAATATATGGGCCGACATAAATAAAAACCGCAAAAGATTAGCCACAACGAAAGTCCTATTTGTCCTTAGTTGATTCAACTTGTAATTACAAACCCTGAATAACAAAAAGTGAAAATAAGAGAATCAAATTGAGTTTTTATTCACGCATCTCCGATTGCGTGTGGCCTACTACAGTGATGTTTACACAGCACAAAATGAAACCCTCAAACATACCCAACCAAAGACCATAATCACAATCACATACTTGAGCTACATCTTCTCACTTCAATTCTCACCATTTCAAATTACCAAATCATCATTACATAATCCTGTTCTCTTTCGTTTCACTTTTTCAATTAGGTTTTGAAACGCTCTCAGAAAACTCTAGTTCATAATTATGTTATTTCTATTATTGCTTGTGATTGATTCTTTTGGATGTAGTTTGGGGTTAGGTTGGCTGGCATTTTGGCTCAAGATGTCTCTCAGGATAAAGGCTGTGGTGGATAAATTTGTGGAGGAGTTGAAAGAAGCCTTGGATGCTGATATTCAGGATAGGATCATGAAGGACAGAGAGATGCAAAGTTACATCCAAGAGCGTGAACGTGAGGTTGCTGAGCGGGAAGCTGCTTGGAAAGCCGATCTTTCTCGTCGTGAGGTACCTACTTGGTTTATTCAATGAACTTGTTCTTTCTTCTCAATTCAATTTCTTTGCTCAATTTAATCTTCCATGTCTTAGACTACTTGAAAAAGTTTATGTTAAATTATCTTGTTCCTGTTTCTGTAAGGTTATAGGACAATTTGCAGTTATTAGTTTGGCAATGCCAATTTCACTTGACTTTTGATGGGAATCCTATTATGTGCTATGTAGCAGTAACTGATATTTCACGGGGAAGCGTGTCTAACTCTAACTGACCGATACTCGTACGACAATGTCGAACGCTAATTTCCAGTTTCTCAACGTATTTTTTCATGATGCTGATCAAACCAGTGGGTAAAAGGTTTTAAATTGATTAGACCCTCTTTAGGTTTTTGGTAGTAGATGAATTTGGTTGAAGGTAAAAGAGTCATAGTTCAATGGACTTTAAAAAAAAAGGAGAGACGGCGTTTAAATTGTATTATGGTGACCTTTAGTATTTTTTGGCGATATTCATTATCTTAGTGAAAATGTTATAGATCTTTTGTTGTCTGTTATTATGGGGAACCACCTTTTATACTATGTTATTTGTGCTATATTACCAGTGAAGCAAAAACATTGTGGCAGCATAAAAATTGAAGTACTATTGGATTCATGGTGTAAATCCAAAAACTGTTGATAGACTCTCCAATTAGTAGCTTCAGTTTTTCATGTGAAGTCTGTTGCACCGTGCTTTTTAATGAAAACACACGAAATTGACTTTGAGTTCTAACAATGTTTCCACTTATCATCCTGCTATCACCAAAACTAAATTGACTTCGTATCCTTGATTTATTTTCAATTTTGTAGGCAGAGATTGCTCGACAAGAAGCAAGGTTAAAGATGGAGAGAGATAATCTTGAGAAAGAGAAAAGCGTCTTAATGGGAACTGCATCAAATCAAGATAATCAAGATGGAGCTCTTGAAATTACAGTGAGTGGTGAAAATACCGTTGCCTCAGATTCGCCAAGGCAAAAAGTAAGACCTACCGGGTGACATAAAGGAAAAAGTTCATTCCTCCCTTTGCCAAAAGAGGGTTGTTCCTGTGCAAGGACCAGCTTAGCTCAAATAATGTACATCTAGGGTCATGTATTGGCATTTAATTGTTTTATTACAGTTTATATGATTTTTTTCTGTGACCTTGTTCCTGACTTCGTTTAGCCAAAATGGTTTAAATTTTTTACCTGTTTAATGTTTCACAGAAAGTTATTATAATCTTTTGTAGAAAGTATGTCGTAACATATCTTTGTAACTTCAATAACCAATAAAAATAAACAAAATTACAATACTCTCTGATTATATGTAATAGTGAAGTTAAAGAATCCACAAGAATTCTCTGATTGTGTAATAGTGAAGTTAAATGATCCACAAGAATTCTCTGATTATGTGTAATAGTGAAGGTAAGGAATCCACAAGAATTCTCTGATTATGTGTAATAGTGAAGTTAAATGATCCACAAGAATTCTCTGATTATGTGTAATAGTGAAGGTAAGGAATCCACAAGAATTCTCTGATTATGTGTAATAGTGAAGGTAAGGAATCCACAAGAATTCTCTGATTATGTGTAATAGTGAAGGTAAGGAGTCTACAAGAATTGAGTAAAAAAATAACTCTACAAGAATTTGTGACGCGGTTCAGCATAATCATGATTGAAAGCATCCCTGAAAAGGGTGCATTTCTTTAATTCTGTTAACAATGGAATCTGGACTTAAAGTAGCATCAACTCTAAGTATTCCTTCAGACTCATCAATGTTCAGCAAATCTAACTGAGATTGCAGAAGAGAAGCAGGCATATAATGTTTTCCTTCTGCAGCCCTCTTATTTACTCGAGCAATCAGCACTTCCACGGGAACATCCAATAGAACGAAGTTAACCGCACTTTTATAACCCTTCGATTTATAATCAGGATCACCTGATCTAAGTATTTCTCTATATTGCTTCTTCAACGCAGAGCAACCGAGAACCAAACCCTTTTTGTTAATAAAGTATTCTTTAATAACATTTTTCAGTGATTCAAGCCATGGTTTCCTGTCTTCATCTGTAAGCGGGATTCCCATACTCATTTTTTCTGTCGTATTCAAAGAAATGAAATGCAAACAAATGAATAAATAAACTAAAAAATATGCAAATTTTATGATCTGTGCTCTATCTGAATCAATCAAAATGCAGAGAATATCTATGAGAACAGACGGAAACAATTACCTTTGTTTGATTGAGAATGAAAATCATCTGCATCAAGATACTTATATCTAATCACTTTTTCCAGCTCTTGACCAATTGTGCTGCAGAAACCATATTCAATAAGCATCATTACTTTTTCCACGTAAAATGAGAAATTCTCAATAACAAAAATGAAGCAGTTATGTTATACGAATGACAGTTACGTTTTTCCGGCTCCGGATACACCCATGATGACGATAACAGCACCTGTTAAAACCATTTAGCTAATAAAATTTGTTTACAAAACTTAATGATGCAGGAAGAGAAATGGGAAAGCATTTACCGTTTCTTGAAATCATGGTATGTTTTGTCTGGTGATGATGATAATAATAATTGAAGAAAGTTGAGAAATGAAGAGAGCCTTAAGAATGAAAAAAAGTGAACTGTTTAAGGGATAAAGACAAATGAAGATATCATAGTCACATATGCAATGATCTGAGTCAGGTTTCGGATGTTTTAAAACAATGTATTCTAAAAATTCAGAGTCGTGTGAGATTGTAAGTATTGTTTGACGTAAACGTAAGAGCTAGGTTTGAGTAGATTTTGTTTGCTGAGTCAGATTGGTCTGTCTCACCTGATCCATTTCGGTCGGTACAATGGACGGAGAATTTCTAGTCAACTAACATAAATTAAGGGTGTCTAAACTAAAGGTCAATTTATATAATTTTAAAAATTGTATAAAATTGAATATTATTAAATGTAATTAAATATATTTGAAGCATTAAATATTTTATATTTTGAATATCTTTTGATGCATATCAAATTTCTAATTATTTCATATATATATATATATATATATATATATATATATATATATATATATATATATATATATATATATATATATATATATATATATATATATATATATATATATATATATATATATATATATATATATATATATATATATATATATATATATTAAACTGAAATCATATATAAAGAAATTTAAACTTATGTTTTGGTACAATAAATTTTATTAATATCTTATTAATTGTTCTGATAATAATATTTATAAATTTAGTTTAATCAATATTTTTTTATAAGAATCAATGAGTTTAATAGACATACACCGTCGTAATAAAAAAATTACACGAACCAAATTCACAAATCTATCAATTATCACAATTGTTTTAAAATATTAGTATAATTATATGTAAAATTATTTTATTTTCTTTTAATTAGTCTTTTCAATATAATGCATACTTTAAATATAATTGATCTTCTATTTCATAATGTTGATATATATATATATATATATATATATATATATATATATATATATATATATATATATATATATATATATATATATATATATATATATATATATATGTTTTACTATATTTTAATGATATTAATTTTGTTAGGGAGCAATTCCGAGGAGGGAGTATGTTACATAGAACACACTTTTGCGAGAGAACATCACATATCCATCTAAAATTTTAAGATGATACTAGTAAGTAACCCGTGCTGTCGCACGGGTCCGGTCAAGATTTCATATAACATGGAACTAACTTTGTCATGTAATAGAACATTCCTATATTTTTTAAGTATGACAATATATTTTCAATTATATAAGACAACAATTAAAAAAATAGTTAACAGATAGATATTAAAATGATCAGTCAATAGTTGGTTGTCTAACAAACCCCAATTGAATCCAAATAATTAATTGTATAAATGTATTAAACCAATTTTAGATATTAGCATATTTTCCAAATATAAAATGTATGACAACTTCCCGTCGTGATTCACACTACTACCAAATTATCTTTTGTAAAGTTTGAATTCATTTAACATTCTTATATTTATAAATATAAGTTAATAATATACATAAATTTTAAGCATTGATATGTACTTATAATAAATCGTACATTCGATTCTCTAAATTCAATTATATAAAACAATAACAATATAAATTTTTAAAATATGAACATTAAAATGAACACTCTACAACGCTATCTCATAGATACATTCACATATACCAGTAAATCCTGAGTTAACAAACCAGTTGAATCAAAATGAGTTAATTATAAAACTATATTACATCCTACAATGTATGACAACTTCTCGTTACATTTCAATTTTATTATCTTCTTATTAGATGATATTTATAATTTATAGTTTATTAATTTTGACCTGATCAAAAATTAATAAACTATGTAAATATGTAACTTATTCTAACTATACAAAATATTAATTACTTCCAATATATGCACTTATTCTCATTTATACATGTCTACTAAATCATTATTTGTAAAGTTTGAATTCATTTTTCAATCGGTTAACATTCTTATAGTTTTTAATATAAACTAATAATATACACAAACTTTTAAGTATTGATTTGTACTTATAATAAATCCTACATTCGATTCTCTAACTTCAACTATATAAAACAATAGTAAAACAAATTTAAAAGATTGACATTAAAATAAACACTCTACGTTGATATCTCATAAATACGCGGAATGAGTTAACAAACCCTTGATATCTCATAAATACGTGAATCCGTATGAGTTAACAAACCCAAGATTGATATCCCATAAATACGTTCACATTTACCCGTGAATCTAGATGAGTTAACAAACTCGACATTTGATATCTCATAGATACATTCACATCTACCAAATCTAGATGAGTTATGAATCCAAAAATTATATCCTACAATGTATGACAACTTCTACATTTCAATTTTAAAATCTTATTAGATCATATTTACAAATTTTACATACTTTTAAAATCTTCACACCGATACTTTATCTTATGTTTAATATTATAACTTATTTCCGTTAATAAAATAATTATATAAATATAGACTTTTTTGTTTATAAGTGTCATTAACCTGTGTAACGTTTTACGAAATAATTTTTAACTTATTCATGTTAAAAACAATTGCATCAATAGTTGAATTTTTTTATTATAAAAATATTTGTAACTTATTCCCGTTTATAAAAATTATTATAACTTTTTTTTTGTTTATAAAAAATAATTTTTTATCATATTATAAAATTTTATGGATAAAAATAGAATTTATTTTTTATTATGTTATAAATATGGAAATAAAAGAGAATAATAATTTTAATAATATAATCATTTTTGTTTTAATATAAATGTATTATTGATAATTAAAAAAATTACAACTATAAATAATAATATAACATTTATTATTATAGATATCCGTAGGGAAAGAAATAAAAAAATTAGATATAAGAATATCGAAAAATCGCTTAAAATATTAAATAATAATTTAACATATAGAAATGTTTGTGGATATGACATGACTTTCATTTTTTTTTAAATATACCAATAACATTCAAAATCATATAGTTTTTTCTTAAACTACTTTCTAAATACTATTTAAAATTATATCAATATTACATATTTTATTTCCGTTATTTACATTAAATTGATTTTTAATGGATCAACTAATATTTTGAAAATAATTTAATTGAATTAATTGATCAATTAACTCTTTAATAAAGTTACTATACATATAATCGAGTAAATGATTAGTTAAATAAATATTTCTTTAAAATACATGATTTTTATTAATATTTCATAAAAATATATGATTTTAAATATTTTTAGTAACAAAATATTATTTAAACTATAACAAAATGTAACTTATTTAATTTATAAAAAGGATTGTATGAATAAATTTATACCTTTTATTATTAATTTTATGATTATCATTTTCATTAAATTTTCATGACTACAATTTAACATTTTTTATCATGATTACAATTTTAAAGTTAATTTAAAAGATTGTGATATGCTTTAGTTATTTCATAAGTTTTAAAAATTACAAAATCTTAATTGATTTTGTTTTGTTTTATTAACCTTTTATAAAAATCTAAATAATTTTAAAATATATTTTATTTTAAATAAGGATCTAAATAATTACAAAATAATTTTTATTCTTATGTTTTTAGAATGTACAACCATTTTATAACTACAATTATATATAACAAAGAACAAAAAAAAGTTAAAAGATGAATATTATTTATAACTTCAATTATATATAACATCAACAAAAGAAATACATGCAAATGATTAGTTAAGTAGATTATTTTTAAAATACGTGATTTTTATTAATATTTCATAAAAATACATGATTTTAAATATTTTTTATGATAACAAAATACTACTTTTATTCAAATTTCACACAAAATAAATGAGTATAAATTTATGAAATCAAATCATGCATAAAAATAAAATATATTAATGTCACCATTCAAAATAATTTGGCTATACAATAAAAATAAATGATATTAATGCCTCCATTAAAAAGATATATTTGTAAAATTTCGATTTATATATTCTAATGTCTATAACATTTTTACAATATGAAACAGCATCAAATTTATAATATTAAAATAAAATTCAAATTTTATTGATCATAATATTTTGTGGAATCAAATCATGCATATAAATAAAATAGATTGATCATAAATTATTGATCATAAATCTTATAGAATCAAATCATGCATAAAAATAAAATATATTAATGTAATCATTCAAAATAATTTTCATATAAGTATAATATAAATAAATGATATTAATTTCTCCATTCAAAAGATATATTTGTACCGTTCGATTTAAATGGTACTCAAATACTACTATTTGATATAAAAAAATTCAAATATTTGTTTCTAATATTTGATAAAACATATTAATTAGTCATACTTTAAAAAATGTTAAACAAAAATAAATAAATCATAAACACTAGAAGAAATTGTAATAATTGTTTCTAAAATTATAACAACTAAAATAAAAATATATCAATACAAAATACTACTTTTATTTAAATTTCACACAAAATAAATGCATATGAAACGGTAGAAAATTTTATTTGTTAAATTATAATTTTCATTCTAAATAAAATAGAATTTAAATTTTATTGATCATAAATTTTATGGAAGATCTGAGGAGTTCCGTATCCTATCCTCAAACTCAGCTTTCATCTTGTCCTGTTGCTTGGTTTTGGCATCCTATCCTCAAACTCAGCTTTCATCTTGTCCTGTTGCTTGGTTTTGGCAAGGATGACATCCTGTATTTTCAGTACAGGTTCTTCTTTCATGTTTCTTATTTGTCGCATACACTACATAAGAGCACCATCTAATTGTGATGTCTGATCCTCAGCAGTAAGTTTTGAAAGAGTGATTATCCTTCCGCTTCTGCCTTTTCCCAGCCTACAGAAATTGAATACAATTTTAGCTAAAAAAAAAGCCCTTTAGCAGGGAACTTTTTTACATTAAAGAACAATACACAAGACATCATCTTCAGCTACTTTATCAAGTTGTTTTATCAAACCTTCATTGGTATTTATCTCAGTGTTTTCCGCCTTTAGTATTTCATTTATTCTACAATCTCATCCTCAACTATCTCTACCTTTTCTTCACATGACTACAATTGATATGCCAAACCTAACCGCCATAAAAATAAACGATACATTGTTAAAATTGTGAACTTAGCATCAAAATGAAAAACACTTCAATTCAATTCTTATGCTTATGAAAATGCCAACAAACATGCCAATAAACATTTATCTAATTATTCTGATTAGATGCACAAGCAGAATACAATTCAACAGCTACTTTCTAAAGCACAATTTTAATTTTTTTTCTTCCAAGACAATGTAGAACGAATGAGACTCACATAAATTTAAAAAACTCAAAAAGTAATAAAAAAACCAAAACAGATTATACTTAATTCCTTTTCACCAATTAACTGGATTCAAACCTCTTACCTGAAGCTAACTCATAAAACCGTGTCAAGTTAATTCTCAAAATCTCATCAACAAGCATCATCCAAAATTGTCCAAAAATCAGAGAAATTAAACAATCCAAACAGAAGTAGTTAAACATTAAGCCATAATAGTTCACCATAAACCTGCATCAAGTTGTGTTATCAAACCTTCATTGGTATTTATCTCAGTGTTTTCCGCTTTTAGTTTTTCATTTATTATGCAATCTCATCCTCAACTATCTCTACCTTTTCTTCACATGACTACAATTGATATGCCAAACCTAACAGGCCATAACAGAAAAATAAGAAACGTATACATTGTTAAAATTAAGCTGAACTTAGCATCAAAATGAAAAACACTTCAATTCGAACAATTCTTATGCTTATGCAAAATTCCAACAAACATGCCAATAAATATTTATCTAATTATTCTAATTAGATGCACGAGCAGAATACAATTCAGCAACTACTTTCTAAAGCACAATTTTAATTTTTTTTTCTCAGAAAAAAGAAGTAGAACACATATCAAGAAGATACACATACCAGGTCCTGTTTGTTGGCTAACACCAAGATGACATTGTTGAGCATAAATGGGTCATTTATGATATTCTGCAAGTAATCCATAGATAAGTTCAAAGTCTGTTGGTAATAACATGGTGTGTGCACCGATGTAAGTTTTTACTTCATCACAGAAATTCTTGCTTTGCTTTCCCAATTCTCATGGTCCAAACATATAGATCCAATGTAGAAAAAGCAAAATTTTACAAACCAATGAAAGAAATCAATGTTTACCACACCATCCGTGTTGTTAAAATAATGCCTCCAGTGCCCACAATTTCTCTTGGCCTCCAACATCCCAAACGGTGAAAACAACATTCTTATACCGAACCTTCTCTACATTAAAACCTATAACGCATACAGACTAATATCAATGCTAAGTAGATTTTAATGTAGAGAATGTAGACCGAATGAGACTCACATAAATTAAAAAAACTCAAAAAGGTAATAAAAAAAAAAAACAGATTATACTTAATTCCTTTTCACCAATTAACTGGATCCAAACCTCTTACCTGAAGCTAACTCATCAAACCATGTCAAGTTAATTCTCAAAATCCTTCGAATTGTTGATGCTATTGATAAATTCGATAGGGCGCGCCATCGATTGATATAGGGTATCTGTAAAGAATCAGTGAAAAGCAAGTTAGGCAGATTGAAGAAAGATGAATGGATAAAGAATAACAAAAAAAAAACAGATCGGTTGTTCCGTCCAGTGCTTTGTAACAAATCGAGGTGGTGTGAAGCAATTGATGGGATGTGTAAAGCAAATTAGGATTAGGTTTGATGCAAGGTTTGAGATTATAGGGAAGTAGACAGTGGGGAAGCATTGAAGGAAGAGAGAAGAACTGTTGGTTTCCCATTGCAATTTGAATCTTGATTCAGAGAGAGATAATGACAACGCATGGGGAAGGGACCAACGTTTGGTATTCCCAGAAATTTCTATTCCTTGCCTTTTGATTACGTTCCAATTAGGGTTAATAGGGATATTAATAAATTCATTTGTTTAGTGTAAAAAAAGAAAATTATAAAAATGGGGAAAAAATGGGAGAGTGACACATCAGCTCCAAATGAATGTGGTGCAAGCATTTGTCAAAGTTACTTTATTATCCTTATAAAATAGACCAAATTGAAATTTTTTAGAAAGGGTGTTGTGGTAAATTAATGGTACTTTCATTTTTATAGATTTATAATAGATAATAGATAATAGATGTGTGTGAGTTCTCTTATACTATAATAACTAATGTAATTGATTCTGAGTCTGCTTGCTCTCAAAGCTCTCCACATTCACTTGTACCCAGCTAACCCAATTAATTTGGAGGCCTTGTAATAATTTTAAAAATGGGTTTGAAAATATAAATTTATATCTAATTTTTTTTAAAAAAACTATATAAAATCATAAATTTTAAAAATCAGTTGTGATTTTACACCTATTTTTTATAATATATAAAATCAATTTTAAAAACAAGATTTTACATTTGTTTTGGAAAAATAAGTGCATAATATATTTCTTTAATAATTAAAGAAATAAGGGGGCTTTTAAATTTACGGTCAATGTTATAGTATGTACATGTTAAAGACCAGTCTTGATGTTATTTAAATTTGAGTTACTTTTAAATAAAATAATTGATATATTTGATTGAAAAAATAATTAAAAAATTCTATATTTAAAACTAAAATCTAGTTACTTTTCATTTTTAACAAGATTACTATTTTTTAATTTAACAATATTACTTCTTTGAATATATATTGTTACTAATTTGAAGCTTATAGTTCTGATACTATTTTGTTAAAATCTAACAAAACTACTTTTATTTTACAAGTTATTGATTTCTTTATAAACTAATAAATAACTCTTTTATCTTCAATAAAATAGTAGGTTTACTTCTTAGTCACCTTTCATCTGCATTATTTTTTTAAAGGGAGGCATTTTGAAATCTAGGGGCCCTGTGCAACAACTCTTATTGCACTTGCTTATAATCGGCCCTGCTTGTACCACCGTTGATCCTCTTTAATAGAACACCTTCTATCCACCACTTGCGAGAAGTGTTTCGATACAAGTTAGTTGATCCCTATCTTTAAACCATAGGTTCGTGATACCATTGCTAGGAGAATTCCGAGGAGGGAGCATTTACTTGGGACACACTTTTGTGAGAGGCACACCATATCCACCTAAAACCTTAAAGTGTGTGGGTTCTCTAACTTATATAATGTTTAACCTTCCTTTTCTAACCAATGTGGACTTCTTCCTCACACCCTCATGTGGAAGTTTTCTCTTCACACTTGTACCACCGTTGGCACTCTCCAACGGAACACCTTCACCCACCGAGGAAGTGTTTAGCCGATCAATTTCGAAACCATGGGCTCGTGATACCACTATTAGGGAGAAATTCCGAGGAGGGAGCATTTACTAGGGCATCTTTGTGAGAACATACATATCCACCTAAAATCTTAAGGTGATAGGTGTGTGGTTCTCTCAAGAAAGTTCAATGAATGATCAAAAGTCAAAAGTTTCTAAATTAGGGTTTCTTAAGGGAAAGTCAACAAAACTTTGACCAAGCATAACTTTCACATACTACATGAAATTTTTCCACAAAATCTCATTTTAAAGAGAATTCAATTCTCTACAACTTTTCTATCACAAGCTTTGTCCAAAAATGCTTCATTTAAGAGTTATGGATCAAGATATTATAGGTCATTTTAAAAGTCAACAAAAAGTCATCTTTTTTCAAAGAGGTGTACATGAACATGGAAGCTTCAATGAAGGTGAAACCAAAAGGAGCTCTTAGAGGACATATTTAGATTTCTAAAAGTCCAAGAATACTGAAATGATAAAATTGAGCAAGTAATGAGTTAGGCAAAATGGAAATTTTGAAGAAATGCATGAAGGAAATGTTGATCAAACTTGAAAATTTTCCAAATGGGCCTTGGTATTTATGATCTGAACTTATTTATAACATGGACCATGACCTATAAGCTCAATAAAGCTTCCTCCTTTCATTTATTTAATTTATTTTTGAATTATTTCCTTTAAATTCAATTTTAAATAAAATAAAATGCAAGGAAGGAAGTCATAATGGTTGGGCTTGATTTCTAAGTTCCTTGAGGTCCAAGAAAGTATAAGAAAGGCAAATGCATGAAGATTTGATTGACACAAGATTGAACAAAAATGAAGCTTTTCATACAAAACTTCCAATCAAATATTTTCATTAAAATCAATATATTTTCTCTCACAAATTCTGACCTAATACACTCTATATATATACAAGATCAAGGTCATAAGAAATAAGACGATTCGGCAGCCAAAGCATCAGGGTTTGAAGTTCAAAAATTTCAAAGAAACCAGCACCCTCGAATTTCAAACTCCAGCCATATACAAGCAATTCTAAGCATTCAAATCGTTTCCTGAGACTTCCAAGAGTAAGCTCAGGCCAAGAGCCAAGTTTAATCATGCTTAAAATATACATATCATAAACTCCGATTGCATCATATTTGTGAATTTCGAATTTTAATTTTTATCGTGTTTCTATTTGAACTAACATGCTGATGTATTCTTGAGATGTCATAGAACAGGTTTGACCTATCGCATGAGGTTTAGAATGCATAAATCGTGTTATGCCATTGTTAGGGCATCGAGCTCATGGAGCTTCGGGTCTATGGTTACCGGCAGTTTAGACAAACTGATACCACCATCGTGCTCGCAAGGATCAATATAATCGATCTGGGCTTTTATTTTTTATTAATTGATGCATTTTGTAGATTTTTAGGTTTTGTGCTAGCCAGAGAAGATGACCGGAGCGCTAGCTCCGAAGTTGAAAGTTTGACCTGTGGGCGTGGCATCGTTCTCTCACCTAATTGGCTTGCTTTAGATCTGGCCCACGACGTGTGTGTTGGAAATTCAAAATGAAACACAGGGGTAGCATATAATCCAATGATCCTGATTCAATGACAATAAAATAAGATGGTTCAGATGGCAAAGGCGTGGAATTTGGTAACCATGGGGGACCGAGTTCGATCCCTAGCGTCTCCCATTTTTTTTACTTTTTCCAATCTTTTTCTTTTATATTATCTTTAATTATTTTCATATTTTCTTTAATTAACTTAATTAACTAACTAATTAATCACTAATTACATAATTAGGGTTAAATAATTAGAAAATTAGGGTTAATTATCACATAACTTTTTCCTTATTTTCTTAATTAATTTAATTTAAATTAATTTCTTTTATTAATTAAAAATAATCAGAATTAGGGTTTTTGATTCACCTGATTTTCACATAGTAATTAGATTAACTTAATTAGAATTTAATTAACCTCAAACTTATATTTTCACTGACTTTTTTCCAATTTCTCCCGACTAATTCTTTTTTCGTGTATATTATTGTAATTGCTTCATGGATGTATAATTTCTCGCGCGTGTTTCTTTTACTATTATGTATCTGCTCACAGGATGTAATAGTTAATTAGGACCTTTACTTTCCGCATTTATTTTCTGCACCTCCTATGTATCTGCTCCAAAGCCATGTAATAGCGTAGGACTTTATCTTTCCGCACTTTTACTTTCCACGCTCTTATAAACTGTATATACACTGCTTATATGTATGGCTAATAGGATTGTATGGCAAGACTAATCAATCAATTTTAGATCACCCTAATCTCCAAGATAAAATATCTAAATTGAACACACTTCTCACACGTGCACCCCCTCTAGGGTACCCTCTCTTGTTGTCTTACGAATACAATGGTCATGTCCCTCGAACTTAAGGATACCATTAGCAAAGTTGCCTACGAATAACATCATCATAGTCCCTTCGATATAAAGATCATATTCCCTCGATGACCCTCAATGTTGCCTACCAATATATGATCTCGTCCCTCGGTTGTTGCCTCACGAATAAATGATGATCGTCCCTTCAAAATGCTAAGGTATCCTTACAATATTGCCTTCAATGACCATACAATGACCTTATGTCTGTCCCTTCACATCAAACGGATAAGGCTACCTACCAACTAATGGTATGGATAGCATTTTCCTAAAGGAGAAGGAAAATAACAAGAATGACCTCCTGAGTAGGTAATAAGACTCTTAATTGCTTTCTCAATCAAAATACTTTTCACACCTCACACTCTTTTCAAAATTACTTTCAAAAATACTTTTCAAACAAACACTTTATATACATTTATACAAGAATCATTACAAAGTTACATTTTCAAAACAAATATTTTCAAACACTTCGTATACATTCTTGAGGACTGATACAAGAATCATTACGAAGTCAAAGAAAAATACTTGTCAAAATACTTTTCAAATCACACACACACAGAAAGCAAGTTTTCAAAAAGTGAGCTGAAGCAATTAAGAGCACGTAGATAACTACGGTTGTAAAGGGTGCTAATACCTTCCCTTTTCATATTTACCTCCCGTACTCAGAATCTATCAAAGGTCATTCTTGTTCTTTTCACCTTTCCTTTATTGGATAAAAGAAAAGTCGGTGGCGACTCTTTCTATCCGCAACATTTGCGATAAAACACAAAACAAACAAGTCAGTTCTCTCACCGTGTTACAAGTACCCTGGTCATAATGTCTATATTATTAGCATTCACCCTCAACTTTCCTAGATACAAGCCATAGTTGCCTGGAAAAATCTAACCTCAATCAAAGCTCTATGTGGCTTCCCGTGTTTAAATAGATGCTACCCATGTTCATAAAGGGCTATGTTGGAATTACTGCACCCCCACTGCTCTATTAAATGATGCATTCACATGGTCTCTAGAACCAAAAAATTTATTTGACAACCTCAAACTAGCCATGACATAAGCCCCCACCCTTACGTTACCAAACTTTTCACTATAATTCGATATTGAAGTTGATTCTTTTGGCAATGCTATGGGAACAATATTAATGCAAAACTCCCATCCATTTCTTTATTTATCCAATCCTTTTGCAACAAACATTAATGTTCTTCCATTTATGTTTGCGAGTTACATCCAATCGCCTTTCCCATTTTGAGTCTAAAAATGAAAAAAATTAGGTTAATGTTTGCGCCCACAAAAGCACGTAAAAAAATAGGGCGAGGTAGGGAGAACACATTAGAAGGTGCATGCCTACAACCTTGACCCGTCTTGCAAAAATACATGGAAATGGGCATTATTGGAGGGTCGGGGCCGTTTTCCCCTTGGTTTTATCCATATTCACTAACCACAAGAGCTTTAAGGACCTCATTTCCATGTTGTCTAAACCAAAATAATAACATACATACATATCCAAACACTTTGGCTACAATTATTCAAACTAATACTAAACTAGAAAGAGTAACATTGTCGTTGATGCTCTATCGCAAGATCCAAAAGGCCCACCACACCTTTATTTATCTATTCCTTATTTTGGCTTTTGAATCACCTTCTCCAATCCATTCAAAATTATACTATTTTCCATAAACCTTCTTTCCCAAATTCAAACCAAATCGTCATCATTCCCAAACTACAAAGTTCACTGTGGCCTCATTCTTTACAAAAGCGAATTTGATCGATCCTCAAAGTCGGATCACCACCAATCACCGAAGAATTTTACTTTACACCATTAGAAGGTCACATGAGTATCACAAAACCATAACACTAGACTCAAATTCAATTTTTCCAAGGAAGGACTTTGCCAAAGTGTTCGAACCATTGTCACTAATCACACACATGCCAATGGGCATGAAGCAAAGGGACTAAAATAATTATTTTAACTCTTATCGTTTCCTATAAGTGTTTGTAGACATATCCCTCGATTTTATTACAGTTTACTTGTTTCATATGGCTTTTTATGATTCTTGTAGTAGTAAATCAATTCTCTAAGGTTGCACACCTAGGTGCCTTTCCTACCAAATTCACTATGTATAAGGTTTCGTTACTTTTCATTTACCTAGTGTGTAAACATCACATGTTTTCCCGTAATCTACTATCTAACATATAATAAGAGATTGCCCAAACTACCTAAATTACCCTTTTCAAAAAATATTTTACACTACACTTTGGACATTTTAGTAACTAACAAAATAACCTTTAACTTTTTCAACTTTTCTGATTTCATGCACCAATTGTCAACTTCTCATTGGTCCAAATTAAAAAACTATTTTTTCCATCTTACACTACTTTCTCTTTTCTCTCTCTTCTCTTTTCATTTTATATGATTATTTAATACATTTGAATTTTAATATAATTGATTCTTTTATAATTAATTATCTCATTTTAAACTTACATTTTAGGACATATTTTATCTTTTCTATTTGTTTATCATCACTGAAAATACTAATTAATCTATTATTTAACTTTAATAAAATTAAAAATATATTTTATGAAATTGAATAATATTACATATCATTCACACAACTAACTTTTTATCTTACGAGTCACTATCAAATTATTACCATTATTTTCAAATGTTTTTTTTTTCTTTCTCCATGTCACAAGTTTTTTTTGTTGAAATTACTTAATATATTGAGTTTATTTTAACATTACGTAATTCAATTTAAATTCATATGTGTATCTAAATACATCATTTTTCAAATTTACCATTATATTTTGTATAATAATATTATTTGTTGTAATATTTTGATTTCATAATTTTTCATTGTACTTTCCCGTTAAATACTAATTAATATATTATTTAACTTTAATAAAATAAAAAATATATTTTATGAAATTGAATAATACTAAATATCATTCACACAACAAACTTTTTATTTTACGGGTCACTATCAAATTATTACCATTATTTTTTAATGTTAATTTTTTCTTTCTCCATGTTACAAGTTTTTTTTTTAAAAATCATTTAATATATTGAGTTTATTTTAACATTAGGTAATTCAATTAAATTCACATGTGTATCTAAATATATTATTTGTCAAGTTTACCTTTGTATTTTGTATAATCATATTATTTATTTTAATATTTTGATTTCATAATTTTTCATTGTACTTTCCCAATAAATATTAATTTTTATATGTATATAAAAAGTTATTTCATCAATATTAAAATAAATTCACCCATGTGAAAGGGATCTCGACTTGGTTAATAATCGTAAGTATATCTTCATGAGCCTCTTTTGACGTTAAGTCTTTCATTTGGGTGGAACCAAGCCTCATATCAGAACTACTTATGATCTTGAAATCGATGAACAACATAAGTTTTCAATTGTGTTCTTGAACAATATATTTTTTCCTTTATGCAAAAACATCCTCAATAATGTTTCACCTACTTAAACCTTGATGTGTGGTCATACAATAATTATCTTTATTCCTCTACTAGGACTTCACCATTTGAAATTACTTTTGGAAAACCACCACCTACCATTCAACATTATCTAATGGGTTATTTCCCTATTAAAGTCGTTGACTCAATGACCACTTCCCTCCAAGAACTCATCATCAAACTCTAGCACATCTTATCCAAATCAGAGACACACATGAAATATTTTGCAGATAAAAATGTAAAGATGTTTCATTCAAATTTAAGTAATGTGTCTATGTCAAATTTAAGTCATGGTGGTTTTCGGGTTATTTCTACTTTACTCGGTAAATGGGAACATGATCACACACTTGTGCGCCAAACTCTTATCCAAGAGTTGATGAGCCATACAGATTTGTACACGCGGGTTTACGGAGTGCGAATAAGTATGCAATCTATGACGCCTTGCACCATCCATGGAATCTTTTGCATCGAGAACAAATGGATGTGCTTCTCGAAATGTGTCACCTCTAGGGATGGCACGGGCGGGCGGGTTTAAGCACACCTGCACCGCACCCGCCTCACTGACCACCGTCCCCAAACCCGTTCGGGTCTAAAATTTGTTCACCCGCCCCACCCTAACAAGAAACGGGTTTCCCACCATGAATAAAATTAATATTTTATTTTTAAATTTATATTTTTTCAATAAAGTTAAAATAAATAATTAAACTAAATAATTAATTATTTTAAAAGTATTTTCAAGTTTGATAGTTTTATTTAAATTTTATTTTCAAAAATAAATAATAATCCTAATAAACATAATAATATAACATTAAAAAGTATTAAAAAGTGTAAATGAATAATAAAACTATTAAAAATAAATAAAATAAATTAAATTTAGTTGGCGTGGTGGGCGTATTACCATCACCGCACCCGAAATAAAAAGCAGGTTTTCACCCGCCTCCTTAAATTGAGTTTTCCCGCTAATTTGAGTAGGGGCGGCGAGCCGATTTATTTGCCATGCCTAGTCATCTCATTGCAAGTGCGTATGAGAGTGTGTGTGTGTATTTATCTTACGAGATATAGTTTCTTGGAAACTTTTTTTCCCATTGCGCACTGCTTCAACATCTAATCCCACTAATTGTATCATTTGTGTTGGGTGGGTTTCAAATCCACGACATTTTGTTCAAGTGTATTTGAAATCAAGATTCCCTATATCGACTACATCACTGGAGTGGGCGATTCATTATACAAATCAATCCGAGACTTGGCCGGACCAGTTTATTGAAATGATGCAAGAGTGGACCAATTTGAACAACATTGAAATTGCAAAAAACAAGAAAAAGTCAAGGGGTATACCACCTGTGGATTTGTCAAGAGACAATTGAATCTTTTAAGTAGTTAAATATGACTTTGATGAAGATGTATTTTTTGTTAATGAATTATGAAATAAAATATTCTCATTTTGGTAGCTATGTAAGCAATTAGTATATTTTTATTATAATTGTTCTGCCTGTTTTATCTCCGTTTCTTGTTTTTTAATATCAGCAACTTTATCGGATATTCACTTTTGATTTTTACTTTAAGGTGTAATCGAACATGTATTTCCGATTTTTATTCTGTCACGAGATAGGATGTGTGAGGTTCATAACATCCTCTAGCTACTATATAATAAACTCATCTCTCATGTTATATCATCTGTAAACACTAAAACAAAAAATGAATATTGTTTGGCATGTTGGAAAGATTCACTCTGTTACCGAAGATCTACCACCAAAGGAATTCAAGACCAACAACTACTAACCGCTTGAAGATCTTCACTACACAATATGGGGTCTTTTATCATTTGGCGAGAATCGCAAAATTTTGAAGATTGAGTACCGCTCTCCACCCATTAACAAAGACGAAAAACATGAGTTCATCAACAAAGAGATAAACACAAGCACTGACTTACAGACTATGTGGGATACTTTTTTCGATTACGACGAAAAATTTCCGATCGAGCTTGATGTGATGATTACAAGAACGGTCGATGAAATTTTGACGTTGTTGCAACGTCCACCCGAATGTTAAAGTGTAATATTTCTCGTACATTTAAATCTCATATGTATTGTATTGTTTACTTTACATAAATTTATATTTTGTTTAGGAATCTTGATGTAATATACAAGTGTTGTATTTCTCATTGATATCGGAAATACACTTTCGGTTATAAATCATAAACATATCTACGATTTTGGTTAATTTTAATTACATATTGGTGTGTTCCAGAGTTACATCTCCGATTTCTAAAGACATTTATGAAATTTCGCACTCGTGCCTAAGAAATACTTAGGTTGCTTAAGAAATGCTTAAAATTAGTGAATTTTGGGAGGTAAATTCTTTCAAATTGCAATAAACAAACAAGTCCAAAATCAAGCCCAATCTAATCTACCTAGTTTTTGAAGGTGGGCCCATTCACTATGCATATAAATTCACTAATTAATTTTTTAAACCCTAATCACAGTCAAAACTCAACAGTACACTGATTTGCGAGTCGCACTGAAGTCGCGAGGATCAACTTCGAGTCGCTTTCAATTCAACAGTGAGATATTCCGACCAAGATTTTCCTCTCTCCAACGTTATTATCACATCACACTCTTCTCGCCTTTTCATCTTCCCTTATTCCTCAATTTTCCCTTTCAATTATTACGTAAAATATACATTCATTTTTTCTCAGATATAATTCACATGTTCTTACTAGATTTTGTTCCATTTCTTGTTTATTCATCATCAATATGTAATAATTTCGCAAAAAATCAGAACTTTTGAATTCTGAATCAAGTTTACGATTAACGTGATTCACAAGAAACCCGTTTTTTTTATTTTTGAATTCTGAAGCAAAATTAATATTATGATATTTCAGATTCATTTCTCTGTTATGGGTGAACTGGGTGGTTTCGGTAAGTGGAGCAGAGAGCAGGATATGGCATTTGAAAATGCATTGGCGAATTATCCTGAGGATGCTGTGGATCGATGGGGCAAAATTGCGGATGTTGTACCTGGGAAAAGTTTGGAAGAGATTATGCATCACTATGAGCTTTTGGTTGACGATGTCGGCCTCATTGAATCTGGAAATTTTCCTTTACCGTGTTATGATTCTCCTCCAGAGGGATCCACAAAGCGTGCTCGTGCTCGTGGAAAGGGAGCTGTCAAGAAGGGAGCTAATGGGTCCAAGTCTGATAAAGATCGACGAAAGGGTATTCCTTGGTCAGAAGATGAACACAGGTAGTTTATCTTACTTTCTTATTACTACTGTCTCATTTGAGGTATTTAGAGCTTATATGTGATGGTGTTGGAATTATGGATTGTAAAAATAATGTTTTGTTCAAATTCTGTTATGTTGTAGTAATTGTTGTCAAATATTTACCATGGTGGATTGTGGTGGCAATTGTTTTGACAATCGCCTTAATTAGTGTGTATGGCAGCTTAAAATGCTGGATTCTTGGCTTTAGCCCATCCACCATCAATAACACATGCTATCCTACTATAGCCGCTATTTGAGAATACTTTGTGCTAAATAGTGTATCATAAAACCACTGCGATTTGTTCAAATTCTGCTAGCTATAATATTTGACGACACTAATGATATTTGGTTGTAGACAATGTTGTCGATGGTGGAGAGTCAAAATCCCGCCACATAGCAGATTATGGCAGAAAGATTTACAATATCGGCTGATATTTGGCATTGCGACAAACCCAAAACCCGCAATGTATATCCGCCATAGCACCACCATGGCTGATATTTGATAACACTGATTGTAGGCACTATATATCCTAAGCTATTTGAGCTGTGTATTAAAATATTTTTTCAACGGATATTTGTTAGAGAAGTTTCCAGTCTTGTTATGACAGTTACTAAACCATGACATTTGGGGCTCTTGGACTTGTGTAGAACTTACCTATAGTATTGGGTAAAGTGTTTGGGGTTCAAATCTTAGTGGTTGTTAATTTGTTGGTACTGCTCGTAAGTCTTCACCGACCCTTGTGGCATGCATTTGAGTCAGACAACTTTCCCTCCTAAATTTTTTTATCCATATTAAAGAAAAAAGTGTTCTTTTTCCCCATAATATTTAACACAATATACCAGAATGGTGCCTATTAGATATTCTACTGACCTATGTTTATTTAGACTTTAATGCATTGATATAGGATAACTACTTGTTAGATTTAGTTTCAATAGTATCAATAATATGCCGCGAATGTTACAATCAAATAAACCGGATTGTTTTGCTTGATTTTATTATGGGTTTACTCCAATCTTTGGAAGAGTTAATGCTGTATCCGATCTGTGAAACAATCGTGTGAGGAGATTTTGGCAAAGTGATGTAGAACAGTGTATTGGTGGTTGTTAGATTTAGAAAAATTTAATAAGCCTGATTGTTATCAATAATCAATATCATTTAATGGTGTGACAGATTTTTTGACAGCTACGATACAGTGGCATGTTTTTACCGTGGACTTTTGGCATTCCGCCATTGACAAAACTGATCAGGATTAGTTTGTTGACTTAGTTAGAGATACTGATTAAGAAAATCCATGTTTCTGTTTAACATTTGATCATCTTTGTGGAAGGTTAATTTTGAATATGGTTAGTATTGTTTTTAAGATTTTCAAAATTGTGGAACAGGTTATTTCTTATAGGCTTGGAGAAGTATGGAGATGGTGACTGGCGAAGTATATCAAGGAGATGTGTGGTGACAAGGACACCTACTCAAGTCGCAAGCCATGCTCAGAAATACAAGATTCGTCAGAAATCAATGAATGAGAAGAAAGAAAGAAGAAGGCGATCCAGCATACATGATGTCACCCTTGAGAAAAATGTAGACATTCCAGGACCTCAAGTACCAATTACTGGTCAATCAAGCGATCCTGTAGCAAGTTTGGCTGGAGAATCAGCCACACAAGTTCCTCCAGCCCCAGCTACTGAAATGATTGCTGCAGCTGCACCTGCTGGAATGTACGCTGTAGCCCCAGCTACTGAAATGATTGCTGCAGCCCAACCTGCTGGAATGTATGCTGCAGTCTCACCTGCTGAAATGTTTGCTGCAGCCCCATCTGCTGGAATTAGAACTTTAGATAATCCTTTGCCCCCACCTGCTGGAATCAGAACTGTAGATAATCTTCCTGTCCCACCTGCTGGAATTTATGCTGCTCCTGGGATCTGGCAACCTGTAGGAGGACCAGTTGTATCTGCAGATGGCACCACTCCAGTGAATCTCACTGCTTCTGGACACACAGCATATGGTCATGCTCCTGTTTCTGGGACAGCTATTCAAGAGGCACCAATGAACTTTAGTTCTCTGAAATATATGATGCAACATACATCTACTCGCTCGTGAAGTGCGTGATCACTGATCAGATGCACATGAAATACATACATAGACACAGCAGTTAAATTATAGTTACTTTTATTTCTACATTGTTCCTTATGTGCAAGCAAGTGTTTTATAACATCCTTGGCATAAGGAAAGCATGCGAATAAGTTTATTTTATAGAGATATAAATTGTTATAGACAGTCAAATAAAGTGATTTGTTGTGAATTAGAGGAAGTTTCTTTGGCCTTAAATTTTAAAGGTTTTACTATTATTAGGAAATAAACTTCATATCAAAGTATTTCAATAGTCAAATTGAAAAGGATTTGGGGTGTCAAGTCCCTGCAGATGTAGAAGGCTGATCTCAAACCAGTTGGCATTATGTTTTTAATTGATTTTGTTTTCATTTAGCTTTCCTAATTCAACTAACTCCATTGATATCAAGGGTTAGGATTAGGACTCACATATTTGTTGTTTTAATATGTTATGGTAATTAGGGTATTGATTTATGAACCTACATTGACTTGTCTGTAATATAAGATTTTGATGTTTTAATATCAGTAGCATTTTGTTCATAAATGCTCAAGTAATTAACATATATTATTGATTTGTTAACACATTCCAATTAAATTTAGAATTCAAATTAGATTTATAATTATAATCATTGATTGAATTTTGTTGAGCAATCTAATTTCTTAGGAAAATTTATAAAATATATTTAATTTAATTTTTAAAATAAAAAATAAATGAGTTAAAATGTTTGGACGTGAGAAATTAAGAGTGGTTGTTACTTATTCTTTATTCTCATGGGAATTGTAAGATTTTCACCCTATCACATAAAAAAGAAAATGATAAAACTATGAAAAAAGAAAATGATAAAACTATGTATAAAATAAAGATATATTTAATAACACTCAAAACAAATATGAGAATAACAATATTTCATATATATTTCTGAAAATAAATTTGTAATCTTGAATTAAATGCCAGATTTTAAGAAAGTTGCATGAGAAAAGAGGAAGTCATAGTCTCTTGGAATTAATTTAATGGTAAATCTTTTTGTTACCTTTTATAAATTTAGGGATAATTTATCCTTTATGACGCGTATAAATCAAATTTTTTCAAATAAAATAAAATTTTAAAATAATATATTAATAAAAAATCTTAAAGAATCAAAATGAAATCAAAAAAATAATATATAACTTGATTTTTGAGTAGTAAGATGTTCTCTCAAGTGTGAGTAATGATTCTCACATTGAATGAAAAAGTGGATATTAAACATTTCTTAAGTGAGGAAAAACATAGACCCAATATCTTAAGGTTTTGGATTAATATGTGATTTTAAAAATTAACTTTATCTAGTAAAATATCATTAATATAGGTAATTAAGAGTACATTACCCCTAATTTTACAAGTGATGGTTTAAGCCTATTAATCATTAATGACCCATGTCAACGAATTTGCCCCTAATTTCTATTTTACAAGGGGTGACCAACGTTGATTATTATGTACTTGCCCAACACCTATTTTTTTTTTTTTTACCCTTATCGTATTTCATAGACTAGAAAAAGGCCCCGAAAATATATCAGTACACAGTCCTTAAAGAAAGAAGGCTTGGAGAAGACTAAGTGATTTAAATGGTTACGCTTTCTTGACTCTCCTACAAAAACTCACTATAAGTGGTATCTTAGCGGTGAGCTCTTTATATATGAGTTAGGGTAAGATTTTTAGTTGAGTCCCTCAATAAGGCTTTTAGTTGAGTCCCTCAGGTGAGATTTTAAGTTGAGTATCTCTGATAAGATTTCAAGTTGAGTCCCTCTAGCGAGACTTTAAATTGAGTCCCTCTAGTGAGACCTTAAGTTGAGTCCCTTTGGTTATACTTTTGTTGAGTCCCTCAAACAAGACATTACTAAGTCCCTCTGATGAAACTTGTTGATTCCCTCGGGAAATATTTTTAGTAGAGTCCCTCTAACGAGACTTTAGTAGGCCCCTCTTACAAGACTTATTGTGTCCTTTAGGAGAGACTTTGTTGAGTCAGTCAGACGAGATTTTTAATTGAGTTATTTCAAGGGTGATTCCTTCAAGCATTGGTTGAGGCGCAAGTTAAATTATTTACATTCTGTAAGTTATTTATATTTTCTCCCTTTGTAGGATAATGAGTAACCACACCTTTTCAAGGCAAGTTCACGCCTTTGACGGTTCGTTATGAAATTCTTAGCGTTGTGGTTTTTTTGTTATTCAAGGATTATGCAAGGTCACATGCGAAGGTGGAAATGATTTCTTGTTTGGCATTAATTGAGTAGCCTATTTAGGAAGCAAAGATCTTTCATAGATGGTCCAATGATGTAATTACTTTGTGAGGTGGCAAGGAATTTTTAGTGGAAGTCCAACAATGTATTGTTAGAACAAAGTTTGGTTCTACATCTTAGTAAAAGTTTTGATAATAACAAATATATATAATTCTTATAAAGAACAATTATACTCTCTAATTTTTTGATGAAACATGCAGAGAATTTATGATAAATAAGTATAGAAGATTGATCCACTTACACTAAGAAGTTCTCTTAAGAAATATACGATCAAAATATTTTATGTATCATGCTCAAAAGGAAGTTCTGATAGATAACTTCTGAAAGCACCAAGCTACAAGATTATAACTCTGATGAAAGTGACACTCTGCGAATCTAAAAGATTTATGAGCTATTCATCTTTTGATCAATTCAAAGGAATCATATTCTGATGCGTTACATTTTATTCATGCTTAATCAAGAAGTAACAGCTGGTATCACCAAACAAGATCTGTATTTTTGGAAAGAGCATTAACAACACATTATCCACCTTCCAAAAGTATCTTCTTATGTTTCCAACGGATCCAAGAGCTTTGCATATTTAAAGGAAACCTTGACGAGTAATCATACATCTCCTGTGCGTATATCAATGTCAAAATTCTAGATCTCTTGAATATTGTTGTACTTTAAAAAGTGTGTATACATCATAGTTGTGATATCACTTATTAGAAGCAAATATTTACACTTCAATTGATTTTTAATTGTAAAATCTTGAGAAACCAATTTGTGGTTTATTCTCGAGAAGACATTGACTGTGGTCTTTGTGAATTGTAAATCAAGTTTTGATTAGTGAATTAAGACTTCGTTGGAGAGAGGCAAAATCACTTTGACGGATGAACTGAAGTAGTTTGAGTTCAAACAAACCAAGGTAAAAATAATTGTGTCTTATTGTTTTAATTTTGAATACTCCAATTCAAACCCCTTTCTTGTGTTTTACTATCATTCAAGATTATCCTATAGGCGATAAGGATCTTCCAACAAGTCCAATAATATAATTACTCGTAGGAATGAAAGGATATTCCTATGAAAGTCCAAAATATAATAATCTCATAAGGCAACAAGTACCTTCATGTAGAAGTCCAACAATATAATCACCTCGTAGGGCGGAAAGGATCTTCATGTGGAAATCCAACAATATAATCACCACGTAGGACGACAAGGGTTTTCTGACAAAAGTCCAACAATATAATTACCCATACGGGGAAAGGATCTTCTTGTGAAAGTCCAACAATATAATTACTCTGTAGGGTGACAAAGATCTTCCCGTGGAAGTCCATTAATATAATTACTCCATAAGATGGTAAGGATCTTCTTGTGGAAGTCCATAAATATAATTATCTCATAGAACGAGAAAGATCCTTCAGTAAAGATCCAACATCTTCAATATCATAAGGATTTCTCAAGCCTTTAATGTATATCCTACAAAATCCACACATATCAAAAATAGATGGGGGGCCTTCTTTAAAACCTCCTCCCACATAGGGAAAAAGAGTGACACCCAATTTATCCAAGACAAACTTAAAGAATCCTTAAAGGAATTACAAACGAAAAATACAATACCTCACATCACTCAATAGTAAAATTAATTATTTAAAACATAAGATACCTCTCGGTTTTCCAAACGATCCTGGTTGATAAATTAATGCTTTCAATATTAGTTGTGTCAGCTCTTATTTATGTACTCATGATGTAGTGTTACACATCTCACGCTGTTTGTGGGCGACTTTTTACCGCATAAGTTAATGGTGTAACTCAATATTTTTGAGCATTTATGTTTTGCCGGATCTTTTTATAATCTTGTACTATGATACAATTTGAGATATGTTCTCCTTTCCTTGTACTATGATACAATTTGACATATGTTCTCCTTTCCTTTGTGGAGAAAGAAACAAATATAATAGCCTATTTTCCTTACTTATTTAAGTGGAGCAAGTCAATTTAGAGTTACAAGAGAGAGAAAAGAAGTCACAAAAATCAGCTTCAAAAGAGTTTGGGCCAGTTTATTTCAGCTTTAAAAAAATAGATTTTTTCTTTTTATTTTCAAAAATGAATTTTATGAAACCGTTTTTCAAAATATTATAAGTTTTTTATATTTGCTTTTCTAAATTGTGAGACTAATTTTGACATTCTATAACATAAACGTATATTATTGAAGATTATAACATAGTCAAAATTATTTTTTTTAAAAAAAGTTGTATTTTAAAAATGATTTGTATGAAAAGCTATTTGAAATAG
Organism: Vicia sativa; assembly: GCA_021764765.1. NCBI lineage: Eukaryota > Viridiplantae > Streptophyta > Magnoliopsida > Fabales > Fabaceae > Vicia > Vicia sativa. Next base: position 168,513,775 of record CM038796.1, read on the forward strand.
CTTCAAAATTTAGTGATTTTTTGAAATTTTGATGTCAAAATTTTTTTTCGCTAAAATGATGAATCATCTAAAATAACATTTAAAGAATAACTATTCAAACAAAATTATTATTTGGAGCTTTTACGAAAAGTTTCTTTGTAAATTTATTTTACACAAAATAATATTATACTATAAAAATCATTTTTTTATAAAAAAAAGCCAAAACAAACGGTCCCAAAAGAGGAGAGAAACTCATTCCCATTTTTTTACAATCAGTCTTACAAAATCGACGATTCCAAGTTCGTTAATTGTTGGATCAAAATCAATTTTGGAGGGAAGGTTGAAACATCTATGTATACCTTTTTTCTCGTTGGAATATTCTAAACAAACGTTGTGTTGGGAGATAATTCCTTCGCACTGAAACTACAAATTTGGGTATTTTTCAGCTTCTTATTTCTTGTTTGTAAGCTAGTTTTCTTTGTGATTATGTTGTTGCCAGAACTAGTTTGTGAATAACTTTGAGACTCTTTTGCACCCTTATTTGATTATAGTTGAGTTATTTCTTTGGTCTGGATGACCCCTGGTTTTTTACTCTTACATTGAGAATTTTCCACGTTAAAATACCAGTGTTCTCTTGTGCCTTTATTGGTTCGATTTACTGCCATATATTTTTTGTTGATCCTCATAGATTCTTTCAAGTTTTGGGAATTTTATTTTCACCATATATTAGTCTATTATTGTATGTTAATTTCCCCCAGAGTGGTATTATCTGGTAACATGTAGAAGATAATGGGTAATGAAAGAATCTATGAGAAGATAAAATCCTCACACTTTTGGTATGAGATACATGCATAAACTTTGTGGGAGAAGATAAAATCCTCACACTTTTGGTGACTGAAATGTTGAAGATGGGTAATGACCGTGTATCTAAGGTAATTGTGTCGGATATGTTTGCTTGCAAACCAACATGAGAATGAAATTATTTCTTAGAGGTGTGAAACATGCTCCAAATGTCCTCTTTAATTTGATCTTTGTGCATATGCTTGATGATTGTAGTTATGGAAATCACTTTGGTTATGGATAGTGGAAACTCAACAATGTTAACATAGTTGTGGCTAGAGGGAGAAGCTAATAAAGTTGTATTAGACAAAATCTTTGGTTGATATGGATAGTGTGAATGCAATTGGCATGGAAGCCTCCTTGTGGCTCCACAGACTTAGTCATATTAGTGAAATACAAGATCACCACTTAATTAAATAAAATATAAAATTTCACATACAGGTCGCATTAAGCGGTCTCATGAAAGCCAGAAAATTCCTGGACAACTTATAACTCCACGAATTGGTTCATCTAAATCCCATTCAAACACGTACATTTCACCAATTAAATGCATTATACACACACACACACACACACACACACACACACACACACACACACACACACACATATATATATATATATATATATATATATATATATATATATATATATATATATATATATATATATATATATCAAGTAACATCAATTACAAAGATCAAAACTTGATTTCAAACACCAATTTCATGATTTCTCATTCAAAATCTAAGTATGTCGAAAGCCTAGAAATTAAAATCTAAATGTCTAACTCATGTAGTTTACCCATTACATACATTAAATAGTCTCATAATCAAATGAAAACCCATCTCTTTCTAACTTCTATTCTCTTGATTTTCTCCACTTTCTCTTTCTAACTTCTATTTTCTTTGTTTTACAAAACACTACTCAATATTACTACTATTTTACTCTAATGGACTTAATTTTTCCACTCACACTAATGTAGCACATAAGACTTAATTGCGTCAATGGCAAAATTAACAACTGCATTAAATATTTTATATAATATAATATTAATTTTCAATCCTATCAAATATTGAGTTTTTATTTCTTCAAATTTTAATATAATACTTAAATTACTTAACAAAAGAGATATTTGACTATACCAAAAAAATAATTTTATTTATTGGCCACAAAAATTGGAGAAATTAATATGTGACTCCCACAATTACATATGTTTTTGCCATTATACCTTTGTGATTAATCACCAAATTTTAAAAACACGAGTTTTATTGAAAATTTAGGGGTGTAATAGAAATTTTGGGGTGTATCAAATTGATTTTATTGAAATTTCTGAATTTTGTTTTGAAATATATCGAATTTTTCAAAAATTCGTACTTCACTTTTCGGATAAAATACATATTATTTTTTTACACTATCGAAAATTTCGAAATTTCTAGTACAGTATCGTAAATTTTCGATACCGTTCCAAAAATTTCAATAATATTTTGAAATTTTCAAAAAATTATTTATTTATTTAATTAAAAAGACCAAAACATTTCAGAAACCACCTAAGCAAACTAGAGGTTGCTATGTATAATTTCCCCAATTTCTTTAGCGACATTATCAGATTAAAGCAAATTAGAGGTTGCTACGTATAATTTAGGGGTGTCATGTTAATTTCTCCAAAAACTATCTAACCCCAACTACAAAGAATGGGAGTTCACCTCTTCATATGTGCAGAGCCGTCAGTCAATACATTTTCGGACACCGAAATATAATTTATTTTATTTTGAAAGATATTTAATTAAAAATTATAATTATTTAAATAATTATTTACAATTATATATATATATATATATATATATATATATATATATATATATATATATAATTATAATTATAATTTTTATTATTAAGATTAATTTTATCGTATATATAATGATAGAAAATTTTTTACAAAAAAGTATAAAATTGGATTGATTCCTTCCTTACAAAAATTAAAAAAATTAATATAAGAAAAGGTGATGCATTGATAGCATAATTTTTTTTAAAACTATTAATCACTCAGGATCATATATTCCGTCATATTAGATTATAATTTTTAAAATGCTTATGACATGGAGAAATAATATACTTCTAACCGTGTAAATTTTTTTAAAAACTTTTACATATAATTTATTTGAAATAACTAATGTTTTATACTTCAAATATTTTAAAATTGGCAAAACAACTAAAATTGAAAAATATCTCCTATCATTTCAATTTCACAAAGTCTGTCTAAAATGTGTCTGCAATACTATTTAGAAGACAGTCGCTGTCTAAACTAACCAAATTATTTCAAAAATTAAATTAAAATATAATTTAAAATATAATTTTTTACTTGATGGACATTGGACACATGAGCTCGAAATAGAAGGCTCGAAATTATGTTACGGCCATCAAGAAATATTTTTATATAGTTAAAGAATCAATTTGTTACAGTTGTGATCACATCAAATTAAGCGACAAAACTCTTGGGAGTCAAGAAACAAAGCAAAGCAAAAAGCCATATACTTCTCACTATTAACATTAACGTGGTGACCTGTTGCTACTAACCTAGCTAAAATTTGTTAATTAATTAAACTCATGTATAAGAATTTGAATAGGAAAACTAACTATTATATTTAATAGTATTCTTTGTGATTCTACTTTAATTCATTTCTCAATTCATCTATAGACATAACACTCTTACATATGACTATGTATGAAGTGGGTAATAGTTCTCAGTCTTCTTGTTCCTTTTAGACATTCTTCAGTACCGTCTGCAACAAATTCTTCCTCTCCTCCTCCAAGATATTCTGTCTCCAAGATATTCTTTCGCATCGTTTGCAACCACGTATCCCCTTCCTCCTCCAACTTCCTATGATGCTCCTCTTTTGACTTATCCCTTTCCTTCCCCAACTCAACAACAATAATCAAATATCACGAACACGTCTAGGATGTTTTTCAATTCCAATTTCTTATACCAAGATGTCTTCAACTTCCTATGATGCTCCTCTTTCAACTTATTCCTTTCCTTCCCCAACTCAACAACAATAATCCAATATCACGAACATATCCAGGATACTTTTTGATTCCAATTACTTATACCAAGATGTCTGATCCGTTGTCGCGCGGATCAAAACGAGTGTTTTTGAAGTATCGTATCTCAAGGATTTTTGTATTATTATTAACCAACTGAAATTGAACTTGGGTTTGTGGTTTTAGAATCGATTTATAAAATAGAGAAGATAAGTAATTATAAAATAAGTCATTAAAACAGATTAATCTACCGCTTCTACTTTTCAACTTAGCGTATCCAATTCCTATTTGATTGCATTATTGAAGAAACAAGCGTCGACAATACTTATATGATTTATGTTCCTAATCACCGAATTAAGCAAACGGACGGTTCACCGAATTAAGCAAATGGATAAATATAACGCGAATTAACGAAAAAGCTAAGTTAAACGCAATTATAGTAAGGAACATACATCAACTGAATTAAATCAAATTTATTATATAAAACACGAATTAAGCAAATGTAAATCATAGAACAAGTTTGAAATAAATTGGAATTGATAAAAACCTTAAAGTTTTGTGGAATTCGAATTCAGTAGATTGCCCTTAGGATTAGTTCTCCATGAACAGGTTGTACAAAGCAAAATTTCTATCGTGGATAATGTGTGATCACCTACTGTAGCGGCTGAAAGCCTTATAAAACAAAATAAGGGTTTCCACTCACAAAACGAACCGGGTCAAAAACATTGCCCAGACCCACTAAAAAGACCCAAAAATAAATTATTCTAAAGGAAGAAACTTCAACGCATTCTCAGTACCGATTCACTTTGAATCAGCTCTTGTCTTCAAAATGAAAGTTGTAGCTCTGTCTCTTAGCTTTCTAGAAAGTATTAGAACACCTCAATCCGATTCCCGAAGCTCCAATTACAAATTGTTTAGTGAAATAAAGCTGAAAATAAAATAAAATTAATTAAGTGCAAAATAAATTAAATTATAAAACACACTAAAATGAAGGAAAAAACTAAGGAAATGCCTAAGTATAATAGTAGGAAAATATGCACTGATCAAATTCCTCCTCACTTAAACTTTTGCACTCCGAGCAAAATAAAATCAAAACAACGAAACACCATTGCATTTAGATACTCATTCTAGGCTACAACCTCTTCTTCGATTATGATTGCATCGATAGATACTAATCTTGCACACTAAGTGAAGGCTTGGAAAAACACTTAGAAGGGGGGGGGGTTGAATAAGTTTTTCTTCTTTTTAATTCTTTTACCCAAACAACAAATTAAATACTCAAGGATTTTTATCCTGGTTCGTTTGAAACTCAAACTACTCCAGTCCACCCGTTAAGGTGATTTTGCCTCTCTCAACGAGGACTTAATCCACTATAATCAAAGATTACAGAGTGCACTACCCAACTGGTTTGAGTAACTTCCTCTAAGACTCACTAGTCCTAGCCCTCTCAAGAACACTGACCCAACTGGTCTTCTCAAGGAACAAACTGCACAACCAACCGTTGTGACTAACACCTCCAAGACTCAACTAGTCCTAGCCCTCTCAAGAATACTAACCCAGCTGGTCTTCTCAAGGAACAACTATCAGAAAGTGATTTCTGACTGACTGTGTACAATATTGCTTCTAGAAAAGCTATTCTTAACAAAGTGAAGTTTACACAAAAATGAAGCTCAAAGTTTCAGTAAATTAATTACAATAAAGACTTTTTATTTTTGCACCGTAAGTTTACTAAGAATGATTTTCTGTAAGTTGTTAGAAGATGTTGTTGAAAGTTGTTGTTCTTCTATATTGTTTTTTTCTCCTTTGAATTTGAATCCCTTAAATAGTGCTTCCAGAATTTGTCCGTTGCTAGTAGCGTGTCTTGGATAATGGAAAAATGTAATTATGACTTTGCTTAGCTTCATGTGATTTGCTTAGCTTTACGTGATTTGCTTGCTAAATAATCCTTGGAAGTTGAACCACTCAAGTATTTTTCTTCTTCAAAGATATTAACGTTATTGTGGCGTGTTTTGTCTTGTAGAAGATAACGTACATATTGATAATGATCTTCTGTAAGCCTTGTTAGAATATCTACTCATCAAAACATTTTGTTGGTGCTTCTATTAGAAGTTTAATCTTGTTTGCTTCTATTAGAAGTTACGATGTGCTTGCTTCTATCAGAAGTTGCCACCTAGCTTGCGTGACCAGAAGTTCTGTCTTTGTTAGAACTTATAATACTTCATGATCTTCAGTAAGCTTTGTTGACATCTTTTATTCAGAACATACTTTTGGTGCTTCTTATCAAAGGTTGCGCTTTGCTTGCTTTTCTCAGAAGTTGAATTTCATTCTTTACTTCAGAAGCTTTATAGGTAGCGTGCTTGTTCCAGAAGTTCTTCTCTCATTAGAACTTCTAAAGCTCGTTTCTATCAGCAGTTGCTTTGAGCGTGCTTGATCAGAAGTTCTGTCTCATTCGAACTTCTAAAGCGTGTTTCTATCAGCAGTTGCTTTGAGCGTGCTTTGTCCAGAAGTTCTGTCTCATTCAAACTTCTAAAGTGTGTTTCTATCAGCAGTTGCTTTGAGCGTGCTTTGTCCAGAAGTTCTACTCTCATTAGAACTTCTAACTTCATCTTCTGCTCAGCATGATATATTCTCCATTTTGCGCTAGAGTCAGAACATCTTCTGAAATGAAACATGTAAAGTCATAGTATCATATTCATTCATACAAAATTTATTATGCTTGTTATCATCAAGACTTTAATATATTATTAGAAACAAACTTTGTTCTAACACTAAGGATATTGTAAGAACACAAATCCATAATTGTGCGGTCATAAGCCTCCTTTCTATACAAATCAACATGAATCATGTTATTATGCCCAAATTTAACTTACTTATCCTCCTTTTTGCTCTCTTTCATTCTGGCGTAATCACATTAAGCCCATTATCTCTACATTTTCATAGTAAGGCGACCGATTAGTGACTCTAATCCATTTTGTATGGGGTTCTAGTAATTAAGTGGCATAACCACTTGCTTACCCTATTGTAATTGTGGGGGGTCGAACTGTAATCCGCCCTATCAAGCTCAACACCAAAAATAAAAGAGATACATATTTATAATTATTATCCAACACATCGGTAACAAATACAACACATATTTTATTAATTATTAAAATAAAAATATTATTATAACTTTATATCTCTCAAATATTATAAATATTTTATAATATCTATTAGAATATTATAAATATATATTTTATAATATATTTTATAATATTACAAATATATATATATATATATATATATATATATATATATATATATATATATATATTAAATTACATAATTTTTAAATTAATATAAATATTCTATCAAATGAATCCATGAATTAAATCGATGAAATTTTATAACTAAGTGACATAACCACTTGCTTACCCTATTGTAATTGTGGGGGGTCGAACCGTAATCCGCCCTTTCAAGCTCAACACCAAAAATAAAAGAGATACATATCTATAATTATTATCCAACACATCGGTAACAAATACAACACATATTTTATTAATTATTAAAATAAAAATATTATTATGACTTTATATCTCTCAAATATTATAAATATTTTATAATATCTATTAGAATATTATAAATATATTTTATAATATATCTTATAATATTATAAATATATTTTTTTATTATTTTTTTTAATAATATTATAAATGTCTTATAATATTTTTATATATTATCTTACATAATTTTTAAATTAATATAAATATTCTATCAAATGAATTCATAAATTAAACCGATCAAATTTTATAACTAAGTGGCATAACCACTTGTTTACCCTATTGTAATTGTGGGGGGTCGAACCGTAATCCACCCTATCAAGCTCAACACTAGAAATAAAAGAGATACATATTTATAATTATTATCCAACACATCGGTAACAAATACAACACATATTTTATTAATTATTAAAATAAAAATATTATTATAACTTTATATCTCTCAAATATTATAAATATTTTATAATATCTATTAGAATATTATAAATGTATATTTTATAATATATCTTATAATATTATAAATATATTTTTTTATTATTTTTTTATAATATTATAAATGTCTTATAATATTTTTATATATTAAGTTATATAATTTTTAAATTAATATAAATATTCTATCAAATGAATCCATGAATTAAACCGATCAAATTTTATATTCGCCAACCTTTAGAACCAAATTATTTTCGGTTTTTTTTATAATCTTGAAATATATTTTCTTTTTCTTTATCGTTTAAAAGTTGTAAAACAAACTACAATAGCATGCAATTAGAAATATAGAGATAACATCACCAACTGGTTAGAAATATATAAGAAAATATTAACAAGATGACAACTTTTCCGAATGCTATTAAGAAAAGGCACAGTTATAAATGCGAGTTTCGAATGTTGTTGACAACTTTTAGAAAACCAATAAAATTAAACGTTTTGAATTAACAAGATGATTGATTCAATGAACACACTCACAACCAAGTTTCATTTTCAAGTTTACTAACACTACACAATAAGACAGTAAACATCCAAACATAGGACCATGTCATATAATCTTACACCATTTCCCTTTATACTAAATGGGAAATGGTAAAATACATAACATAATCTTATTATTTCATAATTCAAACCATACAATATTAATTCCTTCTTCATTAGCATACAAGAGTTTATGCATTTAGAATATAATCATCAACCTTAAGAAAGGTCTTAAGAGCAAATTCTTTAATGATCTCTGGTTCAGGAACCTCTTCACTATTTTTTTCATACTCAATGGACCATTTCACCAAACTTCCATCACCCTTAGGAGTTACACTAATGTCTCCTTAAATTTGTTGAAGTACTTGAGAAGGTCCCCATCAATAACACTATAGGTTATTGTCCTCTCTGAATCCTCAACAACATCAATCTTCTCTTTGATTATCTTCACAAGTGGTGACCCTAAAAAATTACCACAAATTGTTCAAAATGCAAACAACAAATGTCCTAATAATCAACATATAAATAGGAGAAATTACACTCAGTTCCTTTTTGAGAACTATTAAAATAGGACTGAAATTCTCTCTTATTTTAAAATATGCATTAACCTCCTTTAAAATATATTAAAAAAATAACGGACAATCTCTCTTTAATCTATAGTAATAATTAAAAATCATAAATATAAACGACATTCGTCTGTCACTAAGAACTTATATATGTTGGTAAATTCAATCTTAAAAAAAGTTAGTCAATATTTTAAAATTAGAGAGAATATTAGTGTCATTTTAATGTATTAGTAGTGTTATTTCTCATGAGAGATAAGTGTAATTTTCACTATAAATTATTAATAAGGAAGAAAGTTTAAAACACCTTCACCAAAAGTTATTAAACGAACAGAACCAACACTCTTTCCATCACCTTCAAGAATCTCAATGCTTTTGTAATCATTTGGGAAAGCCTTAGGGAATATAGCTGCAGACTCCTTAATAATACTCCAGAACTTATCTGCACTAGACTTTACTTCAATTTCTACCTCAAGCTTTCCATTGGTAGCCATTTTTTATCAATCACAAAGTGAAAAATATATGTATTGAATATGTTATGCTTATCAAGTTGGTTACTTGTATATATAGAGAGAAAATGGGTTTGAAACAAAAGGAAATTAATCTATTAATTTAATTCACGTGGTGGTTGTTCAACTACCTCTATGTAGACATTTTATGAAGTGCAATCTTTCACATGCTAGAATAAAGTTAGGTCCCAAAAGGACTTATATTCTAGTGTAAGTTATTTATGAAATTTTAGTCTTTCAATTTAAGGTTTCAAAGATCCTTAATATTAAGTACATTTACAATTAATTAGTCATGAGAAGAATGATGTTATGAAGTATAGTAAGTAATTTTAGTCTTTCTCTATCCCATTATATATTTGATGATTAAAATACATTTTAATATTTAATGTTAATTTGTGATAATCTCATTTAATTAAATTCATCTTATTATATTTCTTAATATTTAATTGCACTGCATTAACCATATATTAAAGTGTCCACCAATTTGATATCAATTAGTTTTTTTGGTAATTTTATGTACACATATTTTTTCTCAAATAAAAATAACAAGTAAGAAGAATCTGCATCTATTTTCAATAGAAGTAAAAAATTTAATAATTGTAACAACATTTTCGGCAGTTAAATGTTTTATTTATGGAAAGGTGTTTATTCTTGCAAGGGATTGTGTTTGGTCAAAGAGAATTAGTTGTTCACATCACAAAGTTGTCACTGTACTAAAACATATTACCATGACATAGAGGTGTTGGATGTACTATCTATAGGTCCTTTTGATCTCCAATATGTTTGATGTATATGTTAAAAGTTTGATGTATATGTTAAAAGATGTTCTCTACCCATCACAAGAAGTTGAATAGTGTATTTTCAATCAATTATAAGAGTTTATTTAATATTAATCTATTAAATTATTTATTAAATAATATAATTATTTGTAGTTTTCAAAACAATTTACATAGAAGATATCTCTACCCAACTTTTGAGTTGGATAGATAAGAATTCACCTAAAATATTAGATATAATATTATATATAATTCAAGTTGTGTAATTTAAATTCAAGATATTTGAAATTATATAGAATTATTTTAATAATTAAATAAGAGTATATTATTTGATATCTCGTGAGTCCGTTTAGAAAGAGATCAGTTGCTTTGGAAAGATCGTTTGATGATCTTTTTAACTAGAAATTTTCATAATTTTATCATAAGTATATAATTTTTGGCGCCACTTTATTAAAGTCAAACAAAATATTTTGCTTGGTGTGAGTATATTTTCTTGTTGTTTAATTAAACCGAACTGATTAGTGTATTAAGTCTTGAAATAAAAATTGTATTCTTGAAATAGTCTCTCTAAGCTTTCTGTAATATATTTGTTTGCTTGATTTCGACTCTGTTTGATATTTTAAATAATTATTCAAATATTATGTGTGACTAGAAGGAAGTAGGATTTTGGAATTATTTGATTAGTCAAGAGTATAGAATAAATTAATAACTTCGAAACTATTTAATCAAGTAAATGTCGAATTAGAAGATTCTAATGTTGTGATGATGTTATGATGTTTAAGAATATTAATTATAATTGGTTTAAGATCCGGTGTATTGATCAGAACCTGAGATGAATCGAAGAGATGGTGATCCGTTGAGCTGAGATTGATGGAGAGACGAGGGTGTACCTGCAAGGCACTCTGATGCTAAAGTAAGAAAGGGGCACAAAGAGGTACAAGCGAATATTAGGGTTTTTTAGAGTGAATAATGGATACCTAGCCCTCACAAGTGTGAGGGTTTATATCCCTGATGCGTAGCCATTGGTCCCTATTTTTGGGCCAAGATATTTGGGTCCACGAAAATAAGTAACTGTCAATAACTTGGTTAAAGAGGGCAGCCTTGCTCCAAACTAGTCGTTATGTCGACCAAGAAGGTGATATCAGGCAGATGTGTCATGGAATGGATCATGGTCATCTGCCCAACTAATGTCGAGCAAATGGAATGAACCTTATTTGATGGCAAGAGCTTGTACCGTGGTCGTCTTTAGCCAAATGCCCTTGGGGTATTCAATTATGGTTGCTCGACATTAGGCCCGATAGTAGTAAGTGAGGATAAGGCCCAATAGCCATTGGGTGGTCCAAAACAGCTCCCAAGTCGTTGCGGTTTGGGTGATGCCTCGAGCTCGAGGGTCCTTTCGAGGACTATCCTTTCGGGAGAAAACCGTCTCGTAGGGAGAGGGAAAGTTTTGTTAGAAGCCGAAAGTTGTGGAATTTGAAGGGTTCCTCCCACGTGACCTCGAGCCGTGTGCATTTAATGATGGCGCACCTAGGAACTAGGGTGTAATGATGAGACTCTTAGGTTCCCAGTGCGTGCTTGTTCACGCGGGAGGGAGACGATAAAAGTGGAGGAAATGTCGATTTACACTTTTCGTTTGCCTCTGTTCTGCCGACACTATCTCGCCTTTCTCGACTATGTTAGTTCTTGGTCGACAAAATATTTTGTGTGACTCTGCGATTTTTCATTGTTCTCCGCTCGATTCGGCTCTCAAGCTTTCATCCTTTCTAACAGGTGAAGTTCTAATTCCTTTCGTTAAATTTTTTTATAGGTTTAGGATTTTTAAGCTTTCTTAGAAGTGCAAGCAGTTATGGCTTAGGTTAGAGGATTATGGTTCGCCTTGTTGGTGGCGGACGGTGGCTCTGCCACCTTTGAGTGTTTGTGCTCCGCCGTGAGATTTCCGTTAGCCTCCAATGGTCATGGTTGAGATAGGAAGTTGGAATGATCTTTTCGTTGAGGCTTGACCTTCTTTCCTGGACAACTCGTGCTCTCGGGTGCTATTATTCTGGGTGGCATCTCGCCCGTAGTTAAGGACACTGCTTGTGGAGAGAGTTATTAAGGATCAAAATATCGATATATTTGTAGATAATTTTGTGGTCCTTTACAATATATTTTGATAATTAGTAGTATTTAAGATTGTAAATTGATGTAAATAAGCACTTATTTAGTTTATGTTGAAAATCAATTAGTTTACTTAGTTTTATGCTTATTTTATATGTTTTGTTGGTGGTAGATGAAGCATTGAAGTTGTGGGCAAGCTTGAGCAATTTTGGAGGTGGTGAATAGCAAATTTAGAAGCTTTCTTTAGGCTACCACGCTAAGCGAAAATCAAAGCGCGCTACGTCATTTTTACAATTTGGCATAACAATATTTTGCGCCCGCTATGCGCCCTCGTGCCGCTTAGCGCGACCCACTGAACAAAATTAGGATATTTTCGTTGAGCCCTCTTAACACGGTCAGGCTGCTGAGCGGGACTCACTTTTTGGGGCACTTGTATAAGTAGCATTGTTAGATATTTTGATCATTCAACCACTCTAAAAAACACATCCAAATCGAATTTCTAGGTCAAAGAACACATTTGCTTCATTTGTAACTCAAAATCAAATATTTAGATCTTAAATATCTGATAATTTTTCATCCATGTTCATCATTCTCTCATATACTTGTTGATCAAGCTACCATGGCTATGGGTAGTTAAACTTCTCTTGTGTCAAGATTAGAGGTAGTTAACATAACTATTATGTATTTCTTTTGATCATTTTCTATATGAACTTGGTTGATGATTAATATATGTTGAATATCTTTGTTTTATTATTCTTTTTATGGTTTGGATCATTATTAAGAAGTGAGTTTCAAACTTGACCTAAGATATTCACCTATTAATGAGCAAACTCTAGACATAGATTTGTCATAAGGTATTCTCTAGTATCAAGCTTTAAAGATTGTCATGTTAATAGTTAGGTTGAGAGATCATCTAAGGATTAACATGATAATACTCACACTATTACTTAGACATGAATGATATTGAGAGGATACATGGATATATCGATCATCAATTAGTTTATATGCTTGATTAATCGAACATATATGAAATAGGTTATTGAACACTAATCTTGACATGCTTTTATCAAAACAAATTTTTCAAACCAAATCTCTCTTTTATCCAAAGCTCAACATATTTTCATGAACCAAAAATTTTTGTTACTAAAAACCTAAACCAAAACCCTTTTATAAATCTAAAAATTAAAATATCTCGAACTATAGAACGACGGTGATATCGCACCAATCTCTGTGGAAAACGATAATATAAATGTATGCCCAGTAAAACTGTTTCAAGAATGACAAAGAGAAAAAGGTGTACAAGTTGCATAAAGCCCTGTATAGATTGAAACAAGCTCCAAGAGCTTGAGATAAGAAGATTGATATTTTTTAAGGAAGAAGGAATTTGTGAAGTGTACAACTTAACATGGAGTGTATGTAAGAAGAAGCAATAGTGAATTTCTTATACTATGTCTCTATGTTGATGACTTGTTAATAACAGGTAGCAGTAAGAAGGAAATCAAGACTTTAAAGGTGATCTCAGCAAGGAATTCGAAATGTCTAATTTGGGTGACATTTCATATTTCCTTAACATTGAATTCTACAAGACTTGTAGAGGTTTGATGATGCATCAAATAAGATATGCATGAGAGTTTATCAAGAGATTTGAGATGGAAGAATGCAACTCGACTTCGACACCTGTAGAACCAAGATTGCAAGTGTCAAAAGATTCTAAATAAGACGATGTCGACCTAACCCAATACAGAAGACTTATTGGGTCATTAAGATACATTTGTCACATAAGGCATGACTTAGCATATTGTGTAGGTATGATAAGTTGATTCATGCAGAAGCCAAAGGTATCACATCTAGCAGCGACAAAGAGGATACTGAGGTATTTGAAAGAAACTCTGGATTATGACATTTTATTTCCATCAACTGACAAAGGAAAAGAATGCAAGTTAGTGAGGTACACTGATTCGAGTTGGTGTAGTGATGCTAAGGATCAAAAATCTACAGTAGAATATGTGTTTATACTAGGTGGTGCGCCAATTGCTTGGAGTTCGAGAAAGGAACCAGTGGTGGCATTATCATCATGAAAAATAGAGTACATAAATGTTTCTCTTTATGCATGTCAAGCAACATGGATGACAAACTTGGTCAAAGAAATCACAGGTAAAGATCATGGGACAATTACCATGAAGATCGACAACATGTCATCTATCAATCTAGCGAAAAATATGACATCACATGGTCGAAACAAGCACATCGAAATGAGGCTCCACTATCTTCGAAAGCAGGTAACAGATGGGAAGATGAACTTGGAACACTGTAGAATTGAAAATCAGATTGCAAATATCACAACGAAGGGTGTGCAGGTCAAACTATTAAGGACACTAAGAGCTATGATGAATATAGATAACTTAGACACAATGAATTAGGTTGTGTGTTGAAAGTATAATTCCTTGTGTCGAAGCAACTTGCTCGATAGAAAACAAGGAAGTGTCGAAGTGTGGAAATAGTTTGTTACGCATAGATTTGTTTTAGATCTAAAATAGATAAGATTTGATTTAGTTCCAAAATAGGTATTTTGGAATTTTATAGTTTTGGGTTTTGGCTTAGAGAGCAAGCTAACCCCTAATTTTGTAATCAATCAAGTTGCATTTATAGAATTTGCAGTTGCAAGTAAATAAGAACTTTTCTACTGTTTGTGGACAAGGAGGAACTCTGCAGAAAATAATTGTGTTTCTTTCTTTCTTTCTTTCTTTCATATTTTTTATCGTTATTGTGTGGTGATAACATTCTTGTTCATGAAAATTGATAGAAATTCATCATAGATTTGGTGAATTTCTAGCAGTATTTGGGTTAAATTACCCCTAGTGCTCCCTCTTAAATGTGGATGAAGATCTACATGCTCTTCGCACGTTTTACCCTTACTATATCATAGGGCCATTCATCTTGGGCCTTGTGGGTAGTCCAGGACAAAAACTAAAACTAGTTTTAGTTTTAAGTTTTCAATTTCATTATTTAATTTTAAAATTCCAAGATTAGTCTCAATTGAAAGGGCTAGATTAGCTTAGTTTTCATAATTTTGCAGGTTCTCTGAAATCAAGGTAGGAACATAAGCTGTTATAACACTATCAAACTCCAGTATTGTTTTATGGACAAACCGTGCCAAATATTTCTGACTAACATTATTCACTCAGTTTGATAACATGAATTATCTAACTCACAAATAATAGTATGTATAATTAAGTATTTCTGTCACTAGAGCATTCTCAAACTATGCATAACCATTCCCAACCCTTTTGCATTTGTATATATAATCATTTGAATTTGTTTGACACAATATATCATTGAAGGTCTCACATGACTCTCAGGACGAACACATTGTGATGCAAGATTCGCAAACATTAATATCGATTCAATGGTATAAGAATTCCGAGCC
Organism: Vicia sativa; assembly: GCA_021764765.1. Classification (NCBI taxonomy): domain Eukaryota; kingdom Viridiplantae; phylum Streptophyta; class Magnoliopsida; order Fabales; family Fabaceae; genus Vicia; species Vicia sativa. The sequence continues at coordinate 168,529,510 of CM038796.1, forward strand.
ATCTCTGGATCAATCACCTTGCGAAGCATCTTGCGGTCATTCAGTAAGTGCCTTACCTATATATCAATGCCAACCATATTAAAATCACTTGTCTTATAAAAACATTCCTTTTGATCTTAACGAAGAAGAACACTTACTTGTAGTACAAGGTTTTGATCATTTCGACCTTGATTTAGATCTATAGCTCGACGTCCCGTCAAAAGCTCTAGAAGAACAACACCAAAAGCATAAACATCACTTTGTAGAGTCAATTTTCCTGTCTGTTCATGAAATAAAATGGTTATTGATGCTACTTTAGTAAACAATAAGAACAAAATGATGTTGAAAATGAAACTTATCTATGCGCACCGATGTATACTCGGGGTCAAAATAGCCAAATGTACCAAGTACTTTGGCCGTTTCGTGTATTTCATGTTCTTCTGGCATTAGCTTTGCAAATCCAAAATCAGATATCTACAAAATATGCTTGTTAATTTTTACTCATTCAAGACTATATATGGTTTTATGTTAACTATGTAATACCTTTGCTTCAAAATTGGCATCTAAAAGAATATTGGTGGATTTGAAATCTCTATGAACAATAGGAATTCCAACACAAGAACTTGAATGCAGATAAGCAAGGCCTTTTGCTGCTCCTAATGCCACTCTTAATCTTTGAGGCCAACCCATTTTTCTTTCCCTCATTCCTAAAATTAAACATTGTTGGTTACATGTAATGTAGGAAATTAAGAGATCATGTAGATTTTGGGTACATGACAAACCATTCAAATGATCTTGCAGGTTTCCATTATGCATATATTCATATACTAAGAATCTATGCTTTCCATCAGCACAATAACCTATCAAAGAAACAAGATTCGGGTGGTCTAGCAGGCTCAATATGTCAACTTCTACACGAAATTCGCGCTCTCCCTCTTCTGCTTTAATTGCCGCCAATTCCATTTTCTTGATAGCTACAACCTTCATGAGAAAAACATTCCATATTATTATCATTATTAGTTTAAAATTTTTGTCTGCAACCGCAATTTAAAACCATATTACCTCTCCGGACTTCAAAATGCCCCTGTAGACCCTACCAAATCCACCTTTTCCAACAAGATTATCATCACTGAATGAACAAGTTGCATCTTCCATCTCCTTGAGTGTGAAAACGGATGATCCATGCATCCTATTAGTAGATTGCGGTGTTTGATCTTCAAGTTGCCAAAACTCAGCAGGTTTATAAATCCCTGAAAGACATTGAATGTCTAAAATGTTACAAATTGTGAAACCTTACAAAAAAAATGAGAAATAGAGAAAGAAGAGGGAATTTTACAAGGGTCTGAAAGATCATGAGACTTGCTTCGACGATGCCTGTTCCAAGCCGAGACCAAACCAAATGGCATGGTGACTCTATCTTGAATGATATGTGTTTGCTCACTTTATCCGCGAATATGAGTCATACTCAACACTAACAAACCAAATTCTTAATAAATATTGATTCTTCAAGAAAAAAAAGCATGAACTAAATCACATTGTATTAATAGTATATTGATATGCATTAGATATAGTTTTTCCAAAAACATTATAAAAGTACATTTTTATAGCATGTATGGGAATCTTGTATGGAGTAAGTATAGAGAAAGGGTGAAGTTAGATTAGAAGAATACTTCATATAACATCCTTCAACAACATGGATTTTTCTCACTAGGACAGAACAAGAATTTAAGATATGTGCTTTAAGAAAAAGAAAAAGCAGAAACTGTGTACTTACCTTTGGTTTGAAAGTGTTGTTTGATAAGAAAAACGAAACTGCAACCTCTTTTTTGTAGTTTAAACTAATTTGATTATGTTTTACTTTGTTTGAAAATAGATTAGGAAGATGTTGAGAAGCACTTTTCAATTTCATAAATATTGTTTCCAAATATTTCTGTTGTATGGTGTAACGGTCATTGTTACTATTAAAGTTTGTCATCATAAGAAATTGAATGCGATTTTGAATTTTATATTAGGGTCAATGAATTTAGATGCAGGGTCTTTTCGGTCAGTTACCATATTCTGTTTTAAATATGTTAGGTCACTCTGAACTTTGTCTTATATGAGATTCATGTTCAATTCTGAATGTATTTGGTAGAAGTTTGTAGAGAATAATTAGGCATGGCAAAGGAACTTGAGTCGGGACGGTTTTTATCTACTCAAATTTAAATCTGAAATTTCAAGTAATTTCCATTCTTTGTCTCAAATTCAAATGGGATAGAGAATTAAAATTTAAACTTATCTCCAACAGATTTAGGTTACATTCGAGTATCCCGCATCGTCACCATCTATTTAATAAAATTAATATTTTAATAAAAATATTTATTTTTTTCAAAATCAAATCATATAATAAATAATAAAATAAAACAATATAAAAAGACCCATACATATTTTCAAATATTTTTAATTATAAATGCAAATAAAATTATCAAAATGATCACATATGTAATATTTTAAATTATCAAAAATAAATTATAATGTACATAAGAAAATAAACAAGGCAGATTCAGGGATGAGTTTGGAGTGGATACTAGTGTTCCTATTATCTGACTCGTTCTCATATTTTATAATCAGAGAAAATCTAAATACAATCAAAACAGATTTTACCTATCAACTTTTGAACGGGTTCGGGTGGATACCCATAGATAGGGATATTATTATCATGCCAAAGAATAATTGTAAATATTTTACACTCACGACCATTTACAAACAATATATATTATTTAAGAAGAAAAAAAATCAAATTTCTATAAAATTTTAACGATTATTATTCATTGATAGTGTATATTTTTTATACAATGTCAGTGTATTTTAATTAAATTGATAATTTATAAAATGTGTTGCACTTTTTAAAATTTGTTTGAGAAATAATCTATGATTTATTTTGATTGAATCATAAAATTAAAAATTGCTTAACTATCATATTTTGTGTTAAATATATTTTTGGTTCTTATAAATTATTAAATTTTATTTTTGTTCTCTATAAAAAAATTATATTTAGTCCTTACAAAATTATTATGCATGTAATTTTAGTATCTGTTGTTAAACTAATGCGTATTTTTAAATGATTATTTTCAGACATGTTTAGAACGTAATAAAAAGTAAAAAAAAAACATATTTAAAATTTGATTTATATGTCGAAATTTTCATTATTTTTATCAATATCTTTTAAAATTTAAACTAAACCCAAAATATACACATCTGTCAACGTCAGAAACCTTACCAACTATGTTGATCCCGATGTCTAAACTGCATTTAGTCATTGCGATGTCAATCTCTCTTTTGTGCTAATTTTAATACTCTGTCTCATAAAAAATGTTTCATTTTGTACTTTTTCTTTATTTTAAAATAATTATTCTTTTAGAAATATAAATGCAGCATATATTATTATTTTTTCATTACTATACTCCTGCAATATTTATTAACTTTCACATTATTCAGTATTTTTTAACTATACTGTAATAAGAATATTCTAATAAATGATACAACAAATATTAATTTTATCATTAAAACTAACATATTTAATGATTTTTTTAAGAACAATGCATTGTTTTTTTGGGATTAAAAACAAAATCCATTCATTCGAATTGATAGAATATATCGAGTAATAAGAATTTAAAATCATTATTAACTAAAAATGATGAATCTGCGAATAAACTCACAACACCGCGTTAATACTATCTACAATCCTATTTATAATAAAAAATTAATTTTTTAAATACATTGAATAATATTCAATAACTATTCAATTAATTTAAAAAGTGAACATTTTTTTATAAATGAGACTAAAAGGAGTTGCATATATCAGCAAAATGCCTACAAATATGATAAAATTTACAAATATAACAAAATTAAAATGTTCGAAATAATCATATCTTTAAGTCTGCAATATTGACGACGTCAAAATCATTAGTTGAATATGCACTGAATTTAAAATAATCAGTCATACATACACTAAGTGTATATTTGGATTGACTTCTACATACTCCAAAAGCACTTCTAGTCCATTTTAACTAGAAAATTGAATTCTTTTATTGTTTGGATACATTTCCAAAATCAATTATACTCCTCTAAAATCAATTCTAATAGAAGTTACAATTCCTAAGTTTTGAGTTTAGTAGATTCAATTCTACATTTATTTTATATTATTTATTACAATTCTTTTTAATTTTTTTTCTTTGCCTTCTTCAATTTTCATCAATTAATTATTTTTTATTTACATTAGAATTTATTATCATTCTGACAATTATATCATTTAAAATCAATTCTGATAATTAATTTTAAATAATAACAATCACTTTTATATTATTATATTCAAAGATAAATTAAATCTACTAAATTCAATTCTTTCAAAATCAATTTTGTTCAGCCAGAAGATAGAGTAATAGACAAAGAAACTAAAATGCTGATGGTGTACTTAACTACTCTCTGCCATACCTTCGGAGAATAGTGTCAGGTAACTCCTGATACACCGGTGACGAGACAAGACAACGACTGCGCCTGCGGAAGCTTGTCGGTCTGACATGAAAACTGTATCCTTTCATTTCATCTGAACTAGCATAGCTTCTCAAGTTCCTTCTGTCTCTTATGAAATGTTACCTTTACATAAGCTATATCACCACATTTCAGAATTACAAGCATTACTTTCTTCATTCCACAAATCATTAACATCGCCACAAAACCCATTTCTTCCTTTAGAACTTCTAGCAAAAGCACTAGACCAAAACCCAGATATCAAAACCTTACAAAATCTCCACTCCAAGATTTTCCATCTCAATTCCCACCAAAACCCATCTCTAGGTATCAAACTCATGAGAGCATATTCCGCTTGTGGAGAACCCAGTTTAACACGCAAGGTGTTTGATGGAATGTCTGACAGGAATGTTATTTTCTATAATGTCATGATTAGAAGTTACGTCAATAACCACCTGTACAATGATGGGCTGTTTGTTTATAAGGACATGGTTAATGGAGGGTTTAAGCCTGATAATTATACATACCCTTGTGTTCTTAAGGCTTGCTCTTGCTCGGAGAATTTGAGCTACGGGTTGTTGATTCATGGAGCGGTGTTGAAGGTTCGGATGGATTTGAATTTGTTTGTTGGGAATGGTCTTATTGCTATGTATGGGAAATGTGGATGTTTAGTTGAGGCTCGGCGTGTGTTTGATGAAATGTTGTGTAGAGATGTTGTTTCGTGGAACTCGATGGTTGCGGGGTATGCGCAAAATATACGGTTTGATGATGCGTTGGAGATTTGCAGGGAAATGGAGGATTTGGGAGAAAGACCGGATGGAGGTACGATGGCTAGTCTTATGCCTGCTGTGGCTAACACTTCTCCGGAGAATGTTATGTATGTTGAGAAGATTTTTGTGAATTTGGAGAGGAAGAATTTGATATCGTGGAATGTGATGATAAGAGTTTATATGAAAAATTCCATGCCCGGAAATGCTGTGGATTTGTATTTGCAAATGGAGAAAAGTGGAGTGGAACCGGATGCAATCACATGTGCTAGTGTTCTTCCAGCTTGTGGGGATCTTTCGGCGTTGTTGTTGGGAAGGAGGATTCATGAATATGTTGACAGGAAGAAATTACGTCCAAACTTATTACTGGAAAATTCTTTGATCGACATGTACGCTAGGTGCGGTTGTTTAGAAGATGCAAAAATAGTGTTTAATAGAATGAAGTTCCGCGATGTTGCATCATGGACTTCATTGATATCTTCTTACGGTATGACTGGGCAAGGATGTAATGCTGTGGAACTCTTCACAGAAATGCTAAATTCAGGCCAAACTCCAGATTCTATTGCATTCGTTGCAATTCTCTCGGCTTGTAGTCATTCAGGATTATTGGATGAAGGGAAGCTTTACTTTAAACAGATGACAAATGATTTTAGAATAACACCAAGAATTGAACACTATGCTTGTTTGGTTGATCTATTAGGACGCGCTGGCCGTGTAGACGAGGCCTATAATTTTATCAAACAAATGCCGATTGAGCCAAATGAAAGAGTTTGGGGGACACTTCTTAGCTCTTGCAGGGTATATTCAAACATGGATATTGGACTTTTAGTAGCAGACAACCTACTTCAATTAGCTCCTGAGCAATCCGGTTACTATGTTTTGTTATCGAATATTTATGCCAAGGCTGGTAGATGGAAAGAAGTAACGGAAATCCGATCAGTAATGAAGAGAAGAAAAATTCGGAAAACTCCCGGCATCAGTAATGTTGAACTAAACAGTCAAGTTCATACATTTCTTGCAGGCGACACATCGCATCCGCAGTCAAAGGAAATATATGAAGAGCTAAGTGTGCTGGTGGGGAAAATGAAAGAGTTAGGATATGTACCTGAGACTGATTCAGCACTTCATGATGTGGAGGAGGAGGATAAGGAATACCATCTAGCTGTTCACAGTGAAAAGTTAGCTATTGTGTTTGCTCTTTTGAATACACAAGAGTCTCAAATCAGAATTACCAAAAACCTTCGTGTTTGTGGAGATTGTCACATTGCTGCAAAGTTAATCTCCAAAATAGTTGAACGTGAAATTGTTGTTAGAGATACTAACAGATTCCACCATTTTAAGGATGGTATTTGCTCTTGTGGTGATTATTGGTGAGGGTTCTGATGAAAATTTAACCGGATCTCAGCCATGCTAAACTGTTTTGCGATTTTGATCGGAATTTGATTGTGCATATTTATTGTAAGTTTATTGCACTGTGAAGCCTGATGTGACTGCTGCTATTGGAGCTTAGGTACAGGACTTCTTAGAACAATTTCCTTTGAAGTGAGAATAACACTGGAATATTGTGAATTTATTTTTTCAGCACTGAAATGATTTCTGTGCCTTTACAAGCATATTGATGGTCTGATTCTGGATTGTATTGTTTATTGATAACAAGTCATGACCTCTTTTTGCATCTTCTAAACCTATAATAGTGGATAGAAAAGGGCTTATGATGCATGAAGACATAAAGAGAGAAATTAGAGAAGATATTTGGGAGAGAACTGAAGTTCACGGAGAGGTGTTTCAATTTTAATAACTAATGTAAGTTAAGAACACTTCTAAATTTAAGGTCGTATTAGCTAATAGCTAGTTCTTACGTTTCTGTTATGTTTATGTTAAACAATATTTCTACTAATTATGTATATGCTATCTATTACAGGATCCATCAATGTCTGGTGCCGGAAGAATGTTTTACAGATTTTCAGAAGTGTCTCGGATTTTACTTGAATGTCTTTGGTTGCCTTGCCTGTGTCTCTACCTTATTGCAAGGCACGCAATAATTGGATCAAAGATCCAGAAAATCCATCTTTTAAAGCTAAAAACAAGGGGACCAAAGGTTACAGTTTCACGGATCTTATCTTGCTTCTCGACAAATTTTTCTTTCAAGAATCGTAGTTGTCTTTGAAGATTCTTTCCCCTTTATTGATTCTATTGCCACCAACACTATACAGCCACAAACTGTCCATGATGACACATTAACCCTCTTTGATTCTTAATTTTCTTATCAAATTGAACTTGCCACCCAAAGAACATCTTCAAAAACACCTACTTCAGAATCTAGTATGGATATTGTTCCCCAAACTAATCTTGGTACTGCACCTTCTGGCAGAAAACCACAATTCATAAACCTCCTCCCTATTTAAATACTACACATGCAACAATGTCACCACTACGTCTGCATCTCATCCTCTCCACTTTGTGATATCATATGACAAATTTGCTTATTTATACAAACTTTATACTTTCCACATCCACTCACATTGAACCCACCACTTATGGTCAAACCTCCAATCATGGTCGCTGGTTGGCAGCTATGGCTAGCTATGAAGCACAGACTCTGACACGGACACCGCGACACGACACGGACACCGCGACACGACACGGACACAGACACTCTGACACCGATAATGTAAAAATATAGGACACCGACACTGCTATGTATATGACAATATTTGAGTTTCATTTATCCTTCTATCATTATAGGAATTAAAAATATTCTATTCAAAATTAATATTTGGCTTAAATGCACTTTTGGTCTCCCTATATTAATTTTCTAAATATTTTAGTTCCTTTATAAAAAATCAACTATTAGGTCCCTCAATATCGTATTTTATATTTTTTTTACGTCCCCTTTAAGAAAATAGTCTAATTTACATATGTGACATTGAAATTATGAGGTGACATTTTTTAATTGTTGTCACGTCATTAAAAATAGACCCAAAAATATATATTTTAGAATTAAAATTTATAATATAGAATTTTTAAATAAATATCTATAAACACAAATAACTAAAATAATTAAAAAATTTTGATTATCGTAAATAAAACTTAAAAAATAAATAATAATAAATTTTTAAATATTTATAATGACGTGACATCAATTAAAAAAATGTCACTTCATAATTTCAATGTCACCTATATAAATTAGACTATTTTATCATGGGGGGCCACTAAAAAAACATGAAATATGATATTGGGGATCTAATAGTTGGTTTTTTTTATAGAGAAACTAAAATGTTAAAAAAATTAATATAGGGGGACCAAAAGTACATTTAAGCCTTAATATTTTTAATTCTTCATTGATATCATTATTTTAAAACATGTTTAACCATTTTAGACGTGAATGAGATTTATCCAAAAAATGCATAAGGTGTGATGAAACAAAAATAACAATAATTTTTTGTTGAAAAATTTGTCTGAATTGTGTGACGCGTGTTGTATGAGTGTCATACTTGTGTCAGACATTGATTCAACAAGTGTCGGAACATATAAAAAAATAATTTTTTTTGGTGACACTTGTTTGACTTTTCCGACACCTGTCTGACTTTTTCATACACGTGTCAGACACCGCGACACGCCTACGCCCAGAGGTGTCTGTGCTTCATAGATGGCTAGTGAATTCCAGTCCCTTCAACTCAGTAACACTTGGAAAATTGTTGATCTTCCCTCTAATAAAACGCCTACCAGGTGTAAATGGGATTACATGATCATCTATACGACAAATGGATCTTTTGAAAAGTATAAAGCTTGTTCGGTTGCAAGAGGTTATACCTAAACTGAAGGAAAATACTTTCTTGACACGTTCTCCCCAATGTCTAAATTGAAAATTGTTTGACTGGTACTTCTCATTGTTGCCATACAAAATTGGTCTCTTCAACAACTTGATATTGACAACATGAAGATCTCCATGAAGAAGCCTGCATGATCGTTCCTAAAGGTCTTACTATCCCTAATGCCAGTAAAATTTGTTGTCTTCTTAATCTTTGTATGGTATATGAAGCAAGCTAGTCGTCACTGTAATTACTCATGCATGTTAGCAACTATGCTAGTTCACGGCAGCACCTACTTCCATTAATTTAAAAGTTTCCTATCGTGTTCCACGCTACATCAAGAACTTTCCTGCCCAATTGTTATTTTATCCTCTACTTCTTCCATCCTCCACTTTAAAGGTTTCAGTGATTCCGATTGAGTGTCTTTCTCTGCAACTTGTAAATCTGTGACAGGTTGTTGTGTTTTTTAAGAAACTCTTTAGTCTCATGGAAATCGAAGAAACAAAATGTTGTACCTCAATCATCTTTTGAAGTTGATTATCATGTCTTACAACTATGGATTGTGAACTTCAATGGTTATCATAATTCATAACTTCTTCATAACCTGCAAATCCCATTCATTTCACTTGCCATTCTTTTCTACGATAAGTCGATAACCAATCCGCTGAACTTATTGTAGCCAAACCAACATTTCACAAACTAACTGAACACATTGACATATACTTTCATGTTGTTCATAAAAAAAAACTTCATGCCAAACTGTTTGATTTATTATCTGTTACCAGCCAAGTTGTAGTAGATATTCTGATGAAGGCTTTGGAACCTCAGGCTTCTATTCTATCATTTACTTTCCAAGATGGGAGTTAATGATATCTACCCTCCATTTTGGGGTACTAGAGTTATCATTAGAGTCATTGTTGTTGTAACTTACAATGCGACATATTTAGGTTGACTAGTTCCTAATAGTTTAGATGCATTAAAGCCATTGTTGTTGTAACTTCGGGAAGTTAAAGAGAGAATGATTGCATAGACTTACTCACATCACTCTTCATTCAATACAAAAGGACTCGAGAAATTTAAAATATTAAGTATATCAATCACTACTCTATTGTCTATATCAATCACTTTAACAATTAATGGAACTCAACACTCCCTCATTAAAATCCTTAGCAGAAAACTCCAGAGGGATAAAACATGGCAAGGAAAAACGAGTATAAAACTACCAACAATATAAACAACAAAGAAAAGATAGCCTTTAAAAATAACAATATCAATATAATCTAAGTTTAGTAAATTCTAATCTATTATGATTTGAAGAATCTAGAATGCAAAAGGAAGCAGAATCCAACAAAAAGCATCTCATTTTGCTGAAGGCCAATAGAAAACAAATTTATAATTTTGCAAATTGATCCTTTTTTCAAATTTTGAGTTTGATCCAAGACTTTGAAAAAATATAAAAATGGCCCAAAAATTAAACAATGAAGAATTTTATCTATTATTCTATTTAAACAGAAGAATTTAAATATAATAATTTTGAGCTTATAAATATTTACAAAGTTACTTTTTATACATAAGTTTTAAAAAATTTATAAATATATACGAGCTGTCACCCGCCTGACCTGAGAAATAACAAGGGTTTGGGTTTTTAGATTAAAGTCCATATTTTTAAGGGTTTTTTAGTCCAATTCTAAAAATTCTGCGAGAATTTTTTAATGCACCCTAAGTATTTTTTAGACATCGACGTGAGTTTTCGAATATGCTCTAGGAACCGAAAATATATTATGGGACGCACCAATATCTAATTAAAAATAACAAAAACTGAAAATATATTTTCGGTTTATACTTTTCTGACTTGTTGAGGATTGGGTTGCGTCTCGGAAATACACTCTTAAGAGATATTTTTGGTTTTTAATAGAATTATTTTTTTTATATAAAGTGTCATTAGAAACTCTAAAAGTCCGCTATCTATTAGAGCTGACTCGTATGGATTGAGTAGCTCATTTTTATAATTTTTTAAAGTCTCAGATCAAACTCACTTCTTATGAATGATACGAAGAGATAACAACAGTTTGATTAAAATAGAGTATAAATAAAAGTTACTTTGTAAGATTTAGTTATATAAAAAATAAAAAATTATGAATTATTTTATAATAAAATAATAATTAATAAATGATAGTATAATAACAAAATGCTAATATATTATTGATTATATAAGACGATATATAATTTGAGGCGGAGAGCAGGCAGAGAGTTTTTTTTTTTTTTTTTCCTTTAAGAAGTAACTTAGGTTATATGTTATTTTTATGAGGTATGAGAATTGAACTTCACTCTTAGTATTATTAGTATATTATAAGAAGTAACACTATATATGCATGCATAAACATTATGAAACCGAAACTTGACCTTAACATGTACCAAAAAAACATGTCCATTTCAGAAAGATATCTCTGCGTTAAGCTATACATTTCATAAAAGCAAAATCATATCCTGCCTTCAATTTCAACATAAATTAAGTTGCACTATATTTTCAACTTACAACCCCACAACCAACAATAGTATCTTTACGTGACACATGAAATTAAAACATGCACCTCAATGCTTTAAAACTTAACCTTATTTCACCACAAGAGTTATCATATCATATATATAACAACTAGTATCTCCATTAATTCCCCACCCTTGCACACTCAACATGAAAGCTAAGAGTGGCCTCTTTGCAGGGTCTCTTAATAGCAATGAACTTGTTATCATCCAAGAACACAATGAGGTAAACCATACAAAACTAAATTGCAAATAATTGTATTATGATTTGGAGATATTTTCTGAGTATTTTGTGTTTTTGCAGCCTAAGACAGTGAAGAACTTGGATGGTCAAGTATGTGAGATATGTGGTGATTCTGTAGGGTTTACAGTAGATGGAGATTTATTTGTAGCTTGTGAAGAGTGTGGCTTCCCTGTCTGCAGGCCATGTTATGAGTATGAAAGAAGAGAAGGCACACAAGTTTGCCCTCAATGTCATACAAGATACAAGCGTATCAAAGGTATGATTCGTGTACGACACGTGTCTGTGTTTGTTTGACACCACACATGTGGTTATATTAATAACTTTTATTTGATTAAATTATTATCGGTGACTAAGTCTCAATGTCAGTGTTGTGTCTGATGACTGTATTTGTACATGTGTTTCATAGCATACGATACATTGATTTTGCTAATTCTGTAACTTCATTATCTTTGATTGTTTTTTCTTGTTATGCAAAAGGTAGTCCAAGAGTGGTGGGAGATGAAGACGAAGAAGATGTGGATGATATTGAACAAGAATTTAAAATGGAAGAGGAAAAGTACAAGCTTATGCATGAAGAGGATATGAATAGTAGAGATGATGATGAGAATACTAAATATAGGGAGCAGCCCTTATATTCCCAAAGTAATGCAGAATTTTGTATGATATGTTATCCTATAAATATAATTATGCAAAAGCATATGATTAGTTAATTAATATTTAATTCAATGAAGCAGGTGGTGCAAGATTAGATCAGAAAGATAAAACAGATGAGTGGAAGTCGCAGCAAGGCAATCTGTTGATTGAAACTGATGCAGTTGATCCTGAAAAGGCCATGTATGTATGTATGTTTGTTATGCATCATGAATTTATGAACTTTTTGATGCAACTCTCTCAACCAGTGCCATCTTTGAGAGCGTGCAAGGCAGGATACCGCACAGAGCCTCATAAAATATTTGTTATGGTTAAACTTTGGCAAAATATGACCCCTATTTGTTTTGTTACATTTAAATTGTGACCAATTACACGGGGCCTCTGAAAACTTAAGACGCCCCTGCTCTCATCCTTGACAAGTTCATAAGTTCTTCAGGATAGCTTATACATTTGAACTTATATGATAAGCACTTATACTATAAGTGATTAATTAACCTGTTTATCCAAACAAGATCTAAACTAATTAATGTTTTGTGTAATATGATGGATGCAGGAAAGATGAAACCAGACAGCCACTTTCAAGGAAAGTGGCAATACCTTCAGGAAAACTGAGTCCTTATAGAATGATGGTTGTGGCTAGGCTCATCCTTCTAATACTCTTCTTTGAGTACAGAATCTTCCATCCAGTACCTGAAGCAATTGGATTATGGTTCATATCAGTTTCATGTGAAATCTGGCTTGCATTGTCATGGATGGTTGATCAGATTCCCAAATGGTTTCCCATTGATCGCGAAACATATCTCGACCGCCTTTCAGTCAGGTGATCGATCATTTTACAACTAGCTGAGGGAATTTGATCTCTATATCTTGAGATTATTACAAGGCTAAACTCTTACTACTGAGCTGACATATCGTGGATTTCATTGTAATGCAGGTTTGAACCAGAAAACAAGCCTAATATGCTATCTCCAATAGATATCTTTGTAACAACTGTAGATCCAATCAAGGAACCACCTCTTGTTACAGCAAATACTATTCTTTCAATTTTGGCATTAGATTATCCTGCACGCAAAATCTCATGCTACGTCTCTGATGATGGTGCTTCCATGCTCACATTTGAAGCTCTTCAAGAAACTGCTGAATTTGCGCAAAAATGGGTACCTTTCTGTAAACAATTCTCTGCAGAACCTCGAGCTCCCGAGAAGTACTTCTCTGAGAAGATAGACTTTCTGAAGGATAAGGTTCAAACCACATACGTAAAAGAACGCCGAACTATGAAGGTTAGTACCATCAACGCACGTATTAAATTATAGGAGGTCAGTAGGTCACCCATCTTAGTACTGTCATGGCCTAAGCACTCTTAAGTGTGGAGTTTTGAATGTGTAATAGTCAAAACTAACCCTTCTTTAACACTTGCTGGCTAACAGAGAGAATATGAAGAATTTAAGGTCAGAATAAACGCACTTGTGGCTAAATCCTTGAGAGCTCCGTCCGAAGGGTGGAGTATGAAAGACGAAACACCGTGGCCAGGAAACAATACAAAAGATCATCCAAGTATGATTCAAATCCTTCTTGGTCATAATGGAGGAGACAATGAAGGGAATGAACTTCCATCTCTTGTTTACATCTCTAGAGAAAAAAGGCCTGCATTTCAACATCATACAAAAGCCGGTGCAATGAACGCGCTGGTAACTTATATTCCAAGTTTCAACATTACACTCATTTTTTGTTTGGATCAAAACTCATCAAGCTAAGCTTTTGAACTTTTGTTTTCAGCTTCGTGTATCGGCAGTGTTGAGCAATGCTCCTTTTGTGCTGAACTTGGATTGTAACCATTATGTGAACAACAGCAAAGTTGTGAGAGAAGCCATGTGTTTCTTTATGGACATACAACTTGGGAATAGTATAGCATTTGTCCAGTTTCCTCTAAGATTTGATAGCCTTGATAAGAATGATCGTTACGCCAACAAAAACACCATTTTATTTGATGTAATCAAAACTAAACTCTTGAATTCTTGTACCCCATTCATCGAATTAGTATCGATGGAATTCAACAATAACATAATATCCTTTCTATTTTGTTCTTCTGCAGATTAATCTGAGGTGTCTAGATGGACTTCAAGGACCTGTTTATATTGGATCAGGTTGTATATTCAGAAGGAAAGCTTTAAATGGCTTTGAACCTCCTAAGACATCGAAACGCTCTCGAGTTGTACAAGTTCACTCGAAACAGGATGAAAATGGAGAGGATGCAAGCATTATAGGTGACCATAATTTCACTAAAAAAATAAACAAAACAAAAATAGTTTTCGGTTTTCATTTCCATAATGCATTTTTCTTTTTATAGAAGCAATTGAGGAAGACAAGCAACTATTGCAAACGGATATGAACACTGAAGATAAATTTGGAAAGTCTACACTCTTCATGAATTCTTCATTAACAGAAGAAGGCGGTGTAGATCCTTCTTCAACCCAAGAAGCCTTGCTTAAAGAAGCCATTCATGTCATGAGTTGTAGCTACGAAGACCGAACTCTTTGGGGATACGAGGTACAATATAGAATAGAAATGATACTTTGAAACACAAATTTGCATGAAAAATAACAGTGTGTTTTATAGAAAGGACATAACTTGGTTCGCAAGTTATCAAATAGGACAGACAAATGCATTAGTGAAACATTGTTGATAATTTTTCCCATCAACAGGTTGGTATGAGCTATGGATCTATAGCAGCCGATACTCTAACAAGTTTGAAAATGCATACTCGCGGTTGGAGATCGGTATACTGCATGCCAAAGAGAGCTGCATTTAGGGGAACAGCACCAATCAATCTTACAGAAAGACTTAATCAAGTTCTTAGATGGGCAGTAGGATCACTTGAAATCCTATTCAGCCGCCACTGTCCATTGTGGTACGGTTTTAAAGAAGGAAGACTCAAGCTTCTTCAGAGGATTGCCTATATTAACAGCACTGTCTACCCTTTTAGTGCATTACCTCTCATCATCTATTGTATCATTCCCGCCGTCTGCTTGCTTACAGATAAATTCATCACACCATCGGTAATCCATTTCCTTCTATTCATTTTTCCTGATTCAATTCGTATACAATTTCACAACGCGATTTGACTGGATGCATGTATAATAATGCTCAGGTAGGAACTTTTGCGAGTCTAGTATTCATTTCTCTATTCATCTCAATCTTCGCATCGGCTATTCTTGAATTGAGATGGAGTGGAGTTAGTCTTGAAGAATGGTGGAGAAATCAACAGTTTTGGGTGATTGGAAGTGTATCAGCGCACCTCTTTGCAATCGCGCAGCGCCTAATGGGAGGATTCCTCGGAAAGATTAACGCGCATTTCAGCATTGTATCAAAGGCACCAGATGATGACGGGCAGTTTAACGAGCTCTACACGATTAGATGGACAGCATTACTAATACCTCCAACAACAGTCACAGTAATCAACCTTATTGGCATTGTGGCCGGTTTCACGGATGCTATAAATAGTGGTGAACATGAATGGGGACCATTGATTGGGAAACTGTTCTTTTCTTCCTGGGTTATTGCTCATCTGTATCCTTTTCTTAAAGGACTAATGGGGAGACAGAATAGAACACCAACTCTTATTGTTATTTGGTCTGTGCTTTTGGCTTCTATATTCTCTTTGGTTTGGGTGAGAATTGATCCTTTTGTGTTGAAAACTAAGGGGCCTGATGTTAAACAGTGTGGAATTAGTTGTTGATTATGTTTTTACACATATGCGAACTATGTTGCACCGACACTTCAAATTGAAGATAAGTTTGTTATTGGACGCGTGTTGGAATTATTACTGATGTTCACGTGTTAGTGTTGTGTTTATGAATTTGTCTGTGTGCGTGCTTCATAGCTAGCATGCGAGGGAGAACACTTTGTACTTATTTTTTGTAACTAGAGGAACAGAAGAAAAAATTTTACTTGTGATTTTTCATTTATTTTGGATCCGTTGAGGTTGTGATGACTTAACAAATCATGCTGGAATTGCTGTTGCTTGAATAAAGTGAAGCCTAATAAGTTAGTCACACGGTGTGTGAAACACGGGTACTCCATTTTATGTAAAGTATCGGTACCAGATACTATGCTTATGATACGCACCAAAATTGTATCAAATTTTTTATTTTAAAAAAAAAATTGGTACACCAATGGGTACACATTTGATATCATATCATGTACCTAACTTTTTCCTAATTTTTTTTAATACTAAAATTTGAAATTTTTTATTAAGTAAAAATTAGGTTATTTATCCTATATTTATAAATAAAAAAATTAAAGAAAAATTAAATTATAATCCTTCTCTTCTCTATCTTTACTATTGTCGTACTATTCTCTTCGCGCTCTCTCTCCAAAGTGTAAGGTTTATAATGAATGAGCAACAAAAATGTGGTCTATTGATGGAGATGAAGGAGATCTATTTGATGCAACTGATATTTTTGAAGTTGCTAGTCTTTCTCTCGATGAACTTGAACTAAAAGCCACTCTTTTCAATGATATTGGAGAAGAAAATATAGATATTCAACCATGATTTCATAATTTTTTGATACTTTCTAAGTCTGATGTATTTATGTTATTGCAAGAATATTAACATTTTTAAATAAATTGTTTCTTAATTGTTTTGCTTTGCTGTTATTTAAATAATATAATTTGTTTATTATTTTTATAATTATATTATTTTTAAATTATATTAATATATCCGTATCTTAGTTTTCTAAAAATATTGTATTTTGTATCAATACAAGTACGTACCTGTATTTATGTAACGCAGATACACATTTTAAAACAGCAAAATTTAAATTAGAACTCCAATTAAGTCTTGGGATCCAAAACAAATTCAAACCTTATTCAATATTTTTTCTCAAACTTTTTTAAACTCTCTCAAATATTGTGAAATTTAATGAACCCAAAAGAATCATTTGCAAACATGAAACGATAAACAGAATGTGCAGCAAATAAAAAGAAGGTAAAGAATATAAAGGATTTTCTAATTCTACGTAGTAGTATTGAAAAATACGCTATGCAATTATTTAATTTCGAAAATGCCTTCAAGAAATTAGAAATATATTTCTAATTTGCACCTCCATCATGTATAAGGTCCGTTTGTTTTAACTTTTTTAAAAAAAATGATTTTTATAGTGTAATAAAATTTTGTGTAGTTATTCTTAAAATGTTATTTTAGATGATTTATCGTTTTAGCGGAAAAAAATGTTTACATCAAAATTTCAAAAAATCATTTAATTTTAAAACTATTTCAAATAGCTTTTCATAAATATTATTTTTAAAATACAACTTTTTATGATCTTCAATAATGTATGTTTATATTATAAGATGTCAAAATTAATCTCCCAATTTAGAAAAAAAATAAATATAAAAAAATTTGTAATATTTTAAAAAACGGTTTCATAAAATCCATTTTTTTAAAACTGAAACAAATTGGTCCATAATTCATTCGTTTTGAGATTCTTTCTATTTTATAGTAAAATTTATTTCAAAAATGTACTTCCGATATAAATCAGAAATACATTTTTGATTTCTACTCTTTTGATAACTCATTGGATGTTCTTCTTGTTGACACAAAGTATGGAAATAAGATAGACTTTTATCTTAAAAACCCTTGTGTAAGATTAATTCTGCTGTACTCTCATGGCAATGCTGCTGATTTGAGTCAACTCTATGATTTCTTTGTTTAACTCAAAGTTAATCTCATGGGATTAGTGCTTTTTTTAATCTTCTATTTTGCAAAATTAATCTGGACAGAAAACATGAATTTGTTTTAGTTTGTTCAGTTGTTCATCTTCTAATTTTTTGTGTGTTTGATGTTTTTGTCTTTTTTGTTCATGTTTTTTTCACTCTATTCAACGTCTCCCACGTTAACCACTGACCCTTGTGTTGTTATGTATTATTTTGGCTAATTTTTTAAACTCTTTCTCTTAGTAATTAGGCAACAAAAAAATATAGTTTATTGGTTTTGTTTAGTATATAGATATGAGATTATTAAATTTATCAATGTTTTAGTTTATATTTTACTGACTTATGCTTTACATTTGGTACTGAAACTCTAAATTATTAGAGTAGGAATCGGAAACACATTTTCGATTTATATCGAAAGTACATTTTCGGTTTCTACGTATACTTTATTAGATTTAGGTGTGCACCAAAATATATTTTCAGTTTTGAAGAGTATTTATAAAATTTTATGTGGTGCGTATAAAAGACATAGAGTGGGTTAAGAAATTGTCAAATGTAAACTTTCTCTAACTTTATTGATACTCAATTATTTTCCTTAATTACAATAATTGAGAATACATTTTTTTATTTATTTTATAGAAAGAAGGTAATGGCCAATACTAGAAAAAAGAGTCTAGTTAATGACTCAGTCCACCATTTCACACATATTAAAAAAAGTGTAGAAAAGTAAAAGAGAGAAAAATATTTTTACTGTAATACTTATTTTTTTTTAGTAAACACCATTTTTATTAGATGAAAACGAATGAGTACAAGCATGATAAAAAGACATTATGTAAGGGTTTTCTCATCCACATTCTAAAACCAACACTAATAGCTAAGCCAACTAAGATTTAGACAACAATATACTTTGAGAAAATAAAACCTAATGGATTATTCTCAATCCAATTCCTTAAAACAAGCAACCCATCAACAATCTTCCACAAGACATAAAGGAGTTTGAGAACCACAATCTTTAAATTTATCCAGTTGCTGATTATTTATTTGGCTTTATCACACACAATTCGATTATAGGGGTTCTCTATCTTGATTAAACTCCCCATCTCAAGAAGAAGCATTTGTTGAATGGAAGAAAGAGTATGATTTGCAAATACCACACTTAGATTTTTAATCAAAACTACAATACTTACATACAAACCTCTTTGGAGCATTTCAACAAACACGTTGACTATCCACTTAAAATTTGCAAAACAAAAGAGCAACACACACCACTGAATCCGACATAAAAACATAATAACATTAAACATAATAACGAATAACAAAACAACATAAATAGATACCCAAACACCATGTCTCAACATATTCAAAACTTTCGGTGGTGATGGGGGTTATGGTGGCGGACAAATTCCATGTTTATTGTTCCAAAACTTTGGCCAAATGGTTGGTGTAGATGGAATCGAAAATGCTGCTACGAGCACCTGGTAGTTGTTGACGGAGAAAAACGAGAACATGATGAGGTTGAAGGTAGACTATGGCAAGAACCCAAAAGAATGAATGGTTCAACAGAAAGGAAGTGAGAGAAGGGTAATCCACAAAGGGAGAGAAACTCCACTGGGAAGAAGGGAGCCTCCATGTTGGAGGAGAGAAACTCTAAGAAACTCTGAGAGCAGAGGATATGTGGCGCTCAACCACAAAGTGAAACCCTAGTTTTAGAGAGAGGGGGTTTCTCTCTCAAAAAATATCCATTTCATTTTTGTAGTACCCTTAATCATAGAAATGATGAAAGTTTAATTTAGATGGTAGAATTCAAAAAAGTATATTAGAATTAGAAATGGGTCATTCATTTTAAAACACAATTTTATTCCAAATAAATTACTCATTGTGAGATGGAGGGAGTATAAAAAGTTGGATACTTTGTGCTTAGTGAAATATTATCATAAGAAATAAATTTGGATATGGGGTGGGGAGTACCTAATGCTGCTAGAATAACTTTTTTCCTGTGAGTAGCTTGCAGTGATAGTTTTTAAGATAGGAAGGAGGTTTGGATGTTTTACTGAATTTTTTAATTCAGGGTTAATCAAGGGTAAGAGAGGTGTCATTATTTCTGGTTTTAGTAGACACAGGGACGTCAATGTTATAAATGGGCTTAAGATTAATGGTTAAGACATGTGTGGGTGATGGGGCATCAATGAAAGTAGGAAAAATTAAAGTTATGGTCATTAGTGGGGGATTGATAAAATATAATGTTATGTTATGGAACTAGAGTTGATTGGAGAATGGAAGTTTCAAGATGAAACGACAGACTAGAGATTTCAATGTGTTGAGGGAGGGGCTGACCTATAAGGTTGGCGCTTTAACACTCAAATTAGTATATCAGTGAGATGGGTGAATGAAGTTTAAATTTTAATTGAATATCTGGAAAATGGCGCGTTTTCCCTATGTATAGTGTGGAGGTTGTAAAAACTCGCTATCCTTTAAGTGTGAAACGCGGGGATCCTTTGGATGTATCTTGAACCCTGATCTCTTATGCTCTTCCCCGGGATAACATTCCTACCATGTGAGCGAAGTGGAAAATTATTGTCTTTTCTGGGTCTTGATCATTGGTCCTTGTGGAAAGCCCAGAATAGTTGTCCACAAGCCTTTGTCTCTGCTTTGTAGTGTGAGGGTTTTTGTCGTATCCATCCTTTCCCGTAGACCAAATCCCAGCTTGACAGGAAAGCCAAAAGGTGACGTTGATGTTCTTGGAAATTTGTGCCTTAAGTGTGCCCCATGATACAAATGTCTTTTCAAAGGTTCTATCATAATGACCTTTAGAAACTGAAATACTTGAGTCAACTTACTACCAAAGACATTTTACAGAACTCAATCCCAGCTCAGTACCAAAGGCATTCTGCAAACTTTCCCAAGTTCTCAATGTAAATCTTGGATCTCTATCTGACATAATACTCAATGGTATCCCATGAAATCTCACATTCTCGTCAACATACATCTCAACCAACTTCTGCATATGAACATACACCTCAGCTAACTTATACATATGATGATGAATCTTCATCAACGAGAAATGAGCCGACTTGGTCAATCTATTTACTATCACCCAAATCAAATTATTTCCCTTAGTAGTCTTCGGCAAACTCGACACAAAATCCATAGAAATATTCTCCCATTTCCACTCTGGAATATTTAACGGTTGCATCAGACCCAGAGGCTTTCGAAGTTCAATATTTGACTTCTGACAAGTCAAACAAGCATAAACAAATTCATCAATTTCCTTTTTCATAATCCACCATAATAGTTTCTTCAAGTATTGATACATCTCCGTAGCACTGGGATGAGTACTCAGACCACTTCGTTATCCTTCCTCAAGAATGCTCCACTTAAGCTCTGGCACATATAGCCCACACACTCTATCACCAAACCTCATTACTCCGCTCTTGTCAACTCGGAACTCACCTACATTACCTTGGTTAATCAATGCCAACTAATCAACCAACCTTAAATTAGATTTCTGACATTCTCTGATCTCTTCAACAATACCATTAATCAACTTCAACACTCCCAACTTCACACTGTTAGGAGTTTCTTCACACACTAAACTCATATCGCTGAACCAATTCACTCACCATAAAAATTGATATAGGCAAAGACTTCCTACTCAAAGCATCAACCACAATATTTGATATACCGGGATAGTAACTCAAATCAAAATCATATTCTTTTAACAACTCAAGCCATATCTTTTGCCTCATATTCAATTCCTTTTGATCGAACAAATACTTCAGACCCTTATGATCACTAAACACTTCAACCTTAGAGCCAAAAAGATAATGTCTCCAAATTTTCAACACAAACACCACAACTTTCAACTCTAAGTCATGCATATGATAATTCCTTTCATGAACTTTTAGTTTCCTAGAAGCATAAGCAATAACTTGACCATTTTGCATTAGCACACCACCAAGACCCATCTTCGACGCATCACAATATACCACAAAGGATTAACTCGAATTAGGCAAAATCAATAGCTGTAGTCGTCAACTTCTTCTTTAATTCCACAACTTTCTTCACAAGAAAAATCCCACATATAAGCTTGACCCTTTCGAGTCAACTGAGTCAAAGGTAATGCTAAATTTGAAAAGCCTTTAATAAATCTACAATAATAACCAGCCAAACCAAGAAAGCTTTGAATCTTGATCACAGATTTCATAGTTTCCTGTTGCAATACAACATTAACTTTATAAGGATCCGCAAAAATCCCACGCTTGAAATCACATGGCCAAGGAAAATTGCTTCCTTCAACCATAATTCACACTTCGACAGTTTCGCATACAACTTCTTCTCTTTTAACACTTGCAATATGATTTGCAAACGCTATGTATGCTCTTCTTATGATTTAGAGTAAATTAGAATATCATCAATGAAGACCACTACAAAAGTATCTAGATACGAATCTAAAGTTCGATTCATATACTCCATAAAAACACCTGGTGCATTTGATACATTTAACGATGTCGTAGTGTACTTATAATGATCATATTTAGTTATAGATGCCATCTTTTGAATATCATTTGGTTTAACACGTATCAGATGATACCCGAATTTCAAATCAATCTCGCTAAACACACGAGTGCCTACTAACTGATCCATAAAATCGTTAATTCTCAAAAATGGATACTTATTCTTCATAGTCACCTTATTCAACTGACTGTAGTTCACACACAACTGCATACTACCATATTTCTTCTTAACCAAGAACACTGGAGCACCCCACAGAGAAACACTATTTCGAACAAATTTCTTCTCAAGTAACTCTTCCAATTATTTTTTCAATTCACCTAACTCTGAAGATGAAATCCTATAATGAGACATTGGCACCGGACTTGCACCTAGTACCAATTTGATGGTAAACTCCACTTCACGCTCTAGAGGCAAACTACTAATGTCATCTGGAATCACATTTGGGAATTCACAAACAACAAGTAGCTTAACACTTGCAGTTTCATGATCGACTTTCAATGCAGAAAACATCACAAACATAACAACTTCTTCCTCTAAAATTTCCTCCACTATCTAAGCAGACAAAAGCATCGGCTCTCCACTATCACCAAAATTATGGAACCTCACAGTCTTACTATAACAATTGATATGAACATAGTTAAAATCCAACCAGTTCATTCCAAGGATGACATTAATTTGGTGCAAGGGTAAACACACCAAATCCATCCCAAAACTCTTACCCAAGATAGTTAAAGGCAACTCAAACAGAAAAAAAGTAGTAGCAACAGAACCATTAGCAAGAGTATCTATCCCCATACTACCATTCATAAAAGACAATTTTAGTCCCAACATAGTAGCACACTCAAGCGAAATAAACTAATGAGTAGCACCAGTATCAATAATAGAAATTAACTCAACATTGTTAATAAAACAAGTACCTTGAATCAGGGTATCCTTCTTGGGAACATCAGAACCACTTAAAGCATACACCCTTCCATTAGTATGAGCAGTAGTAACAATCTTTTTGGCTTCTACACTGGGTACTGATGTGACCCTGTTCACCATAGTTGAAACAAGTTAGATCATCGTTCTTGCACTTAGAAACATGATGACTTGTCTTACCATATTTGTAACTAAAATTTTGGTGCAACAGAAGACTCAGATGTCATATAAGGATGTCTTGACATCTGATCTGACATTATAAAAACAAACAAGGCAGAATTAAAATTAACAGTGCATGAAACAAAAGAACACACAAAATTGTTCACCCAGTTCAGTTGAAACCAACCTACATCTGGGGGCATACCAAGCCAAGAATGAAGTCCACTATCAGCAGTATTAATTCAAAGCTAAACCTCCTTGTTTACACTCCTCACTTGATCTCTACCCAATGACCCTTCTACTTATGATACCTCACTTAGATATGAGAACCTCCGCTCACTTCCAATCATCGCAATGATGTCTAGCAATCAACATCCCAGCCACTGCATCAACAACTTGGTTTCCACTAACTCTTCAAACACAGAAAAGTAGAAGTCATACTTCTATCACAAACTAACTAAGTCCTAAAGCCTATAGCTTCTAACTTATGACACACCTTGGAGTTGCTTCACAACTTTCTCCAAGAACACAACTATATTCATTGCTTCACAACTTCTGAGTGAGTAAAACAATCCTCTTGCCTACAGGCTTCGAGGTACAAATCAACGAACATCCCATAATCCGGGTGGTTCACCTACAAACCAACCCTCCTAGAGAGTTGTTACAGACTCAGCCCTAAAAACTACATCATTACTAAATTCGGTGGTGCAAAAATTAGGTTACAAAGCTTCTATTTATAACCTATTACTCAACTGGATTTGAGCCTTCAAATCATAACAAACTGCTGCTAAAAACACTCCACAATATTCTCCAAAACATCTTAAAACTGCTCCAAGATATTCTCCATAAATTTAGGACTTCAAGTAACAACAATTAAGTTGTTACAAATATGCAAAAGATTCTCTTATAAAATCCTTCTTCAACATTTAGTTTCCTAAATGTTCTCCTTGATTTCAGGTTGAGTCTCCTTCAATATAGCGCCACATAGGATTCATAATATCTTAGGAATATTCTATTTCTATTAAGGACATAACAGAATCCAATTTGTCAGCTCAAACACGATGTCGTGACATCTTCTTCGACATGTTGTTCCAGATGTTGAGACATTTCAACACAACATGTTTCTTCATTAAATAGAACTTCAACATGTTTTCTCCTTACAAGTTAAAATTCTTATTTAAATTATTGATGCTATATTAGTTTTACCAAACATAAAAAGCTAATCCTAAAAATAGAGAATCAACAGTAACATCTCATAACCTTATTGTTGCAATCAATAGCACGAAGACCCTGTTCGCCGCACTTAAAGCACTTTACAGGAGCGGGAGCTCCTCCTCTAATTTGCTTTTTTTCATCAAAATATTTATGCTTCCCTTTATCAACCGGATCACTATATAGTTTTCCATGGTCTTGATTTCTCCCTTTCTTCTCATTGAATTTCTTATAATAAGAATCTTTGTTTCTACTATCTTGGTCAAAGATCCTGCACTTGTTCACTAACATAGGAAACTGGTGAATATGAATATACATAATCCCCTACTTAATCTCTTTTCATAGCCCATTTTCAAACTTGATGCACTTAGAAACTTCAGCGACTGAATTATTATAATGTGGGAAAAACTCCACTAGCTTCTCAAACTTATCAGCATACTTAGTAATCGTTGAACTCCCTTGGTTCATCTCAAGGAATTCAATCTCCTTCTTACCACACACATCCTCGGGAAAATACTTCTTCGGAAAAGTAGCTTTGAATGTCGCCCAAGTGATCTCTACACCCAGAATCTCTATCCTCTGGCATGCATTCCCCACCATTCTTTGGTTTCCTCTTCCAACATATGAGCACCAAAATGTACCCTCTTCTCCTCTGATAAAATCACTACTTGAAAAATATCTCAATTCCCTTAATCCATATCTTACCACCATCTAGATCATGTATACCCTTGAAGATCATCGGGTTATTCCTTTGAAACCTCCCCTATGCATGAGCCTCATCATCATTCCCAACATTCTTATTTTGGTGGTCTTATTGGTTTTGCAAAGCTTGAGCCATTGCTTCTAAAGCCTGAGCAATAACATCATTGTTTCTTTCTTAAACCATAACTTTGTGTATAGACAACCAACATTAAGAACAACAACATATCAATAATGTCCACACATTAATCGACCACCATCAAGTAGAATCATATAAAACCTCAAACTGCTTTCAAGATTATTGGATGACCCTACAAACCAACACGAGTCTTTTCAGCATGCTTTGTCCATACTCACTCGTATTTTGGGAAACTTCCCAGGAGATCACCCATCCCAAAATTTCTCTAAGTCAAGCACACTTAACTGTGAAATTTTTATGGAACGGGCTACCGAAAAGAAGATGCATCTTGTTAAAATAGGTATTACCAATTCATATTGATACCTCTTCCTTTTACCATGCAATCCTTTCCCTGCACAACCTCAAGATCCTTCATATTTCAATGTGAATTTATTTTTTTCCATAGAATCTTCTATGAGTGTCTCATTGTCAAGCCTCGTGCACCGACAGCCACTCACTCGACAATGGGTGTTACATGTAACCACTATATGCCCTTTTCGGCCTCGAGTTTTACATGCCCACCAGCTTCTTCATGGTTTGTCCCTGAACCACATCGTAATGGGAGAGGTATGCTCTGATACCACCAATATAATACCCTTCTAAACCCCACAGTTAAATCACGAATAATTAAGAATAATTCAAGTAGCATCACCACTAAGGGTGTCACACTTCATAGAAAACATCATAATAACAATCCTGCTTTGTGACACGGGTTACAACATTTATAGCATCAATTTATTTTTTACAATATCAATACATCAATTAAAACTCCGCAGCGAATATGATATTCATAAGTTAACTTCATTCATCTTCTAAACTCAAGTACTATAATCTCATCAAATTTGTAATTAAAACACTTGAACATCCAAAAGAACCTCATAAAATATGTTAACAACAATAACATAACATTCACGAAATATAACATTCTCAATTCGATGTTACATATAAGAGCAAGACATCACTAATAAATAAAAACTAAATAAAATACTCCAAATTTATCTTCAACGCTCCTACAAGCTACTCCTGAGCATATGTGCATTATCCCCGTGGAGGCAACGTTCAAACAAAAAGGATGAGTAATCACAATTCATTATAAAAGATATAAGGAAAAATACTAGTATATTTAATAAACCACATCATCATATAATCAACATATATCATCCATCAACACATCATATTCACTGATACATCATAACAATACTCATACAACTTTCATAATCAAATCATCATATAATCACAAAGTTCACATTTATCTTTGCATCACAACTCATCAACAAAATTCATGCAATGTCATATAGGATGAAAATGAAACAACATTGACTCAATGCATGTGGTACCAAATTTATGAGAACCTGGCTCATCACCCTCCAAAGATCCCCTTCATAGAATCGATTCCCTCTTGAATCAAAGCACAATATAATATTGTTACCACTCACCATAGTAACACTTCACTAAATTCTCAACAAGAATTTAGCTACTTGCACTCAATCCACACAACGGGATTGAGGCTCAACATAGGAAGACCAACATTCAAATATGCTATGAATGTATGATGCACAACATGTCACATAAACTCAACCACATATAGTCAATTACATCATCATTCGTATAATCATCACAAATAACATCAATTACATCATAGCAACTTCACAACAACAACAAGTTCATCATAAATATAGAACATCTTCGCACATTCAATAAATAATAACCAATTCATAAATAGGTACTAAAACAATACATCAATCAACCCATATTTTTTCTATCATAAAATCGCTCTATGCGTCGGCTTTCCAACACTTCAAATGCTGCATCAAATAGAGTCCTGAAACTCAAGTTACGACAATTTGAAGTTTCAGTGCTAGGTCAGCTCACCTAAGCCTTGCCAGGCGATCCTTGGAGTGCTCTTCTCGCTTCCATTTCACCTGAGTCTCTCCCGACAATTGGTCCATCTCCGCTTCGCCCGTTCGTCGAATTTGGGATGACAATTCCCCTCCCATACATTTTCCAGGAGCCTTCTTTTTCACCATCTCGCTCGCTTGCTTGCTCACCCGACAACGATTGGGCGAATGGATCTCCCCTTACTCGCCCAACAAGACACTCTTTTCTAGAGATCCTTAAAATCCTCTTGTCCTTGGCTCACCCAATGAAGATGGGGCGACTCGCTCGCTTGCCACGGGCTCGATTAGCGATATTCTACAACTTCTAGTTGCGATTTTGCACCAGTTCCAGCCCCAATAAAATTCCAATTCGGTACCAAACTCAATCTAAATAACATCTGAAATACCACATATCACATAACGACATCAAAACACTTTATATACATATTATATGATCAAATCATGGCATTTCTATTTCATCAACAATGTCAATTTTATCATGCAATTCATCACGTTTCTCACTAAATCATCATACAAGCAAAACCCTACATCTATCTTAACCTCATATCAATTATAATAAATCAGAATTACACCCGTTACCTGTAACTCCTTAGAAAAAGATCTCTTCCTTCGCGTTCTACGAAAAATTCCCTTCTTGATTCTCAATGCCATAGCTCTCACTTTACGGGTTCTCCCAAAATTTCATGATCGCAAAGAATGAACCCCCCTCTCTGTCTCTCTCTCTCTCTCTCTCTCTCTCATATTTAAGCCATAATAAGTTGTGCCAATATCACCGGTCCACAAATATTCTGGTAGACCTTAATCATTAAACATCATAACAAATCTGGTAATCATAATCAAATTTTATATAAATATTGATAACATCTACGGTAAATTTGTGAGTACGAAATTGTGACTTCAATAGCAATAAATTGCAGTTTAAAATCATAGTAACCTAAATTTATTAATCATAATTAAAAATAATATAAAAAATATCACTAAATATTCTATCACAAAAACATATTAATTTAAATATATAACAAAACATAACTTTTAAGAGAAAGAAATATATCTTAATTCTTTAGCAATTGTGAGATACAGTTAAATATGAAGCAAGAAAATAAAAGAAGAGATTGGTATATTGTTTTATTATTAGTATTTAATTGTTTTATTAGAGGGATTAATTAAAATATTCTTAAAATATAATTGTATATAATATTTCCTTTATTAGTATATCTTTCTCCTTATTAATGGAGTTTATGAGGAGGATTACTCATATGTGTATGTGTGTGTGCGCGCGTGCTTGCACTTGACCAGTCCAAAAAAAATATAATTATGACGTAAGGGAGCAGCAATATGTATACGACGTATACAGGATCGTGCGTGCGTGTGACTATGCCAGAAAACTTAATTGATATATGTTTGTGATCAAGCCAGAAAAATATAATCATGGCTCAAAGGGGAGCATCACAACATACCGAACCATTTGGTTTTGTTTTTCAATTTTGTGGCATGTTCATCTATTCTGACCTTTTTTCCTTCGATACCTCTATCTAAACCTTCCTTTGAAAGACAATGGCACCCATACTCATGAGTAGTATTCATGCAATCCTGCATTAGCAATGTGTTATCTTGGAAGCATGGATAAAGCATAATGAAATTGATGTTTATTTGGACACATTGTACTATGCTTAGTACAAGAATTATTAACCTAGAGCAAGACAAGAAAACTACGTAAAATTGCCAGGGTACTATGCTTTGAAGGATTCTATCGAAATAGTAAATTTACATCGACATATAGGGTTTAGGAGTTAGGCTTTAGGGTTTACCTTCAACATGTATACCCTTCACACCTGAACTTGGTAATTAAAACATTACTATGGGAAATATTCATTGTAAATGGGGAATAATTGTTAAATAATTGTGTTGAAAATAATTTGTTGTTAAGTTGTGCCTTAGTAGTTATATAAAACTTGCCCTCGTGTATTTACATATTAATCCAAAGTATGTTTATATAATATACAAATTATGTTCCTATATTTTTTATATGCAATTTGTTGTTTATTATGACTTTAGTGTATTAATAGTGTTCTAGACAATGAAAAAGGTTGAGAATAAGATATAACTTGAGTGGATCATAAGTGGTATTGGTAATGAAAATCACAAACACACTCTAATTAATCATAAATGGAGTATGATAAAGTAAATTTCAAACACACCCTAATTAATTAATTAGATAAAATTGAGTATCAATATCTTTTATTTGGTTGTTGATGCAGATGGACAATGTAAGCATGACAGATGATGTGGTAAGGAAGATCTTAATTACCTCAAATTAAAAATTCACCTCTCTTATTATACTTTCGTATTTAAGGCTTAATCTTATTTTGTGACTTAAGTTCTTTGTTTCTCTTAGAAGTGCAGAGACCAGCATGTGTTACATGTCTATTTTATAAGTTTGTCCTCCAAAGCTGAAATTAGAGGCCAAACACATATTTTTTAAATCTTGAAATTTCTTGCAACTAACACTTATATTTAGATTTTTGAGCAACTATTTCTTGTACCACAAAATTTCTTACAACTAAAACATATATTTAGACTTGAGCAACTATTACTTATACCATGTAAGACTAACCACATTTATCTTAAAAAATAATGGTTCTTAGGTACCGCGATCAAATAATATCTATTTATGATTAATAACTTAAAATCTCCCACTTCTCAAAGGATCACTCTCATTTCTTCCTTATGTCTATATGATAAGTAAGAAAAAAAATTCTTCTTTGACACTCAACCTTGACATTTACATTGTATTTTAAACCATAAATATATACTCTTTATTATTTAAATAATTTTTTGTCTCATTTTGAAGTTTGTGCCAAGCAGAATCAATGCATACATACAGTGTAAATTGCATGTGGTGTAGAAATCTAGTGTCAAAATAGTATCTCTATAAAAGTAATCATCATTTTTAAATCTTTCATACTTAGGCTAAGAAAAACATAGTTTTAGGTTGCCTCCAAAAACTCCAAAATCACAAAACAATAGATAAATAATAGTTTAAAAACATTAAACCTATTTATAATTGCAAACACAATAAAAAAATACAAATAATCATAATAAATCTAACCTTTTTAAAATAAAAATTGTTGGTGCTTAAAGGATAATATTATTTTCATAAATGGGATAGCTTTTTTTTTTCTTAACTTCTCTATAAGTTTCCTACCATTATATACAATTATTGTCTACTATTATAATTATTGTCTACTATTATATTTTGTGTTATTTGGATGTAAGATAAGTGTAAATTTTGTGTTATTTAATTGAAATTTTAGAATGAACATGTGAATACCAAAACATGAATTCAATTGCAAGCAATTTGGTCAGAAATCATCATATCAAATTTGGTAATTAGAATCCAATTTGATATAAATATCTGTAAAATTTACGGTAAATTTGTGAGTACAAAAATGTGACTTCAATAACAATCAATTGCAGTTTAAAATAATAATAATCTAAATTTATTAATGATAATCAAAACTAATATAAACATATCAATAAATATTCTAGCACAGAAACATATTAATTTATATATTTAACAAAACATAATTTTTAAGATAAAGAAATATATCTTAGTTCTTTAGCAATGTGAAATACATTTAGATTTCAAGAAAGAAAATAAAATGAGAGATTGTGATATTATTTTATTATTAGTATTTATTGGTTTTATCAGTAGTATCAATTAGAATATTCTTAGAATATTATTTTATATAATCTTTTTTTATTTGTATATCTTTCTCCTGATTAGTGGAGTTGATGAGGAAGCATACACATATGTGTATGCGTGAGCATGCACGTGCGTGCTTTTGACCATGTCAAAAACACATAATCACGGGTTAGGGGGAGCAACACAATGAATCAAACTATTTGGTTTTGTTTTTCAATTTTGTAAGATTTTTATCTATTCTAACCTTTTTTTCTTTCGATACCTCTATCCAAACCTTTCTTGGTAGGCCGTGGAACCCATAGTCATGAGTAGTATTCCTACAATCCAGCATTAGTAATGTGTTAAGCTTGGAAGGATAGATTTAACGGAATGATACTGGTGTTTATTTGACACATTATACTATGTCGAGTACAAGAATTTTTAACCTAGAGTTAGACAAGAACCGCGTAAAATTGTCAGGGTATGATGCTTTTAAGGATTCTAACGAACATAGTAAGTTTACATTGGCATAGTTGACATCTGAGAATATGTGTTTACCTTTAACATGTATACCCTTCATCCCTGGACTTGGGAATTAAAATATTACCATTGAAAAATATTCATTGTAAATGGGGAAATAATTATTAATAATTGCATTGAAAATAGTTTGTTATTGAGTAGTGTCTTAGCAGTTATATAAAAATACCCTTGTGTATTTACATACTAATTCAAAGTATGTTTCTATAATCTAAAAATTATGTTCCTATATTTTTTATATTGTTTTAATGTAATATGATGCTTATTATGACTTTAGTGTATTAGTAGTGATCTAAAAAAATGAAAAAGGTTGAGAATAAAATATAACTTGAGTGATGCATAAGTGGTATTGGTAATGAAAATCGCAAACACAATTTAATTAATCGTAAGTGAAGTATGGTAATGTAAATTGCAAAGACACCCTAATTAATTAATTAATTAATGAAAATTGTGTATGAATATCTTTTATTTTGTTGTTAATGCAGATAAACAATGTGAACATGACAATTTATGTGGTAAGGAACATAAGGATCATCATTACCTCAAATTAAAAGTTCACCTATTATATCTTACTTTCGTATTTAAATTTAAGGCTCAATCTTATTTTGTGACTTAAGTTCTTTGTTCATTATACGCAGTCTTGTTTAATTTAAAAGTGCAGAGACCATTATGTGTCACATGTCTATTTTTTAAGTTTGTCCTCCAAAGCTGAAGTTAAAGTTATCAATTTATGTCAATTTATGGGGCCGAAGCCTAATTTTTAAGACCCCAAAATTGGTAAAAGACCAACTACATTGACACAGGGTAATTGAAGCTACGACAAGAAAGCCACACATAATTGCAGCGGTCATTGGTCACACACATTGAAACAACTCCATTTCATTTTTTAAACTCTAGTGACACGGAATTGGATTTGATTGCTTAATTGGACTAGTGTATCGGTACCTAAGTAAATCCAAGGTTACCGGAGTATTCACCTTAATTTTTTTTAGTGAATTCCTTAAACTTAATCTATTTTCGGTATTGGTGTAATTAGTTATCAATTATCAAATTTTTTTCAAGTTTTAACATAATTGATTTTCGGTAAAATTATACCAGAGGTCCTTTCAGTTATTTTTTAACATGTTGGTCTTTTATTTTATTTTTTTAACAATTTGGTCCTTTAGGGTGATTTCTACATCTTTTTCTCACATTTTGAACATTTAGAAATTTGTGACATTTGAATTTCTATTCGCACTTCATCATTTTCATAACACTCAAAATAATTGCATTCATATTTACCATTTTCACTCAATTAAAAAGAGGTAACGGTGCACACGTTTGGTAACTTAAATGATCAAGTTGTTAAAAAAAAATAAAAAAAATCAACCTGTTAAAAAATAAATTAAAGGACTTCTGATTTAATTTTACTTTGATTTTATTTGTTTAACTTTTAATGCACTGATTATGGTGATTGAAGGGGGGAACTAAGTGCTTATATGTTCCTCTACGATTTTAAAGTCTTATTTTTTTTGTTTATAGTGCTTTTTACTATATATAAAGAAGATAGAGGATTTTGGGATGACTCTTTTTCATTCCAATTTTACCCTTTAAAAAACAGTTTATTTATTTTTTAAAAGTAAAATGATATTTTAAAAGTATAGTTTTTTTTTTCAAAATCAGAATGGCAGTTTAACAAAATACATGTGTTTAACCGCATAGTTGGTTTTCTCTCTTTTTATATAAACCTCTCAATTTATAACTTCTTAACAC
This sequence comes from Vicia sativa, assembly GCA_021764765.1. Taxonomy (NCBI): domain Eukaryota; kingdom Viridiplantae; phylum Streptophyta; class Magnoliopsida; order Fabales; family Fabaceae; genus Vicia; species Vicia sativa. The sequence goes on from CM038796.1 coordinate 168,563,281, forward strand.
AACACAAATACAATCTATTCATTCTGTGATGGGTGAAAACCAGATTAAATAAACACATTCATAATTGATGGTTTGTGAGAGATAAATAAAGGAGGAAAGTTCTTCATACTTTTGGTATCTGATATATAATTTCCTCTCTCATTATGTTTTTCTGATTCTTTTTTAAAACACATATGTTTTGCTCTAGTGTTTTCTAATATTAACAAACACTTTCATGTAGCAACTTTTTTAAATTTATTATTTATGGAACTACTTTATTTATTTTTTAAAGTAGAAGTTATAAATGCAAGGACGACTTAGAGGTTATAGGTATTGGAGCAGTTCCACAATGCTTACTCTAAACGTGAATAATGGATATAAATGTGGGTGAAAGAAGAATAAGATACGAAAGAGTTAAATTCATTCAGGAAAAAAAAGAGAACATTGTGAATTTGTGACTGGACATTACACATCAGGCTGTGACGCATGAAGCAAATTGTTGCAAATTTTTTCCTTATATAGGTTAAGTCATGTTTTTGAAATTCCATTTAATCATTTGACTTTTGAAGACGAAACATGTGTTATTGGATGTGATAAAATGAAAATGACTGAATTTCGGTGAATTTGAACTATTGTAGATATCTGAGCATTTCATGAGTGGATTCTATGAATTTGAATTCGGATAAAGATTAATGCTGAACTTTGTTGAATTTATGAGTGGATTCTTTGAATTTGATGAATGAATAAATGTTTAATTTGTTGATTGGATGTATTAAGAAACTTGTAGTTTAGTTGATGTTGTTGCATGAATTTATTATTGTTGGATTTTCTTGATGCTGAATGATTGTGAACTTGTAACGATTCTTGAGTGATGAACTTAAATTGAAGATGAAGCTTGAAACTGTGGCGATTTTTAGAACCTTGAAAAAAAATGGAGAAGAAAGTTTCATTTGATGCTTTAGATGGAAATGTGCCACAATAGGAGACTTAATAAATTTGATGCCCAAGCTTTAAAAAATTTATGGCTTCACCACTGAATGCATTGTCTTGGTTGTTCTGTGCTAAAATTTTTGGGCCATAGGCATGCATACAATGATTCGTATAATGTATGGAATTAGACGGCATTTTTTAGTAACATACATAGAGCTTGTGGCCACTACAATGCAAATTTGTAGTAATCAAATGGAACAACATGGTATTACTTTATGAACAATGAGAAAATCAACAGGTAATTGATTATTTTAGACATGATTGAAGGGTTGTGTTTATGAAAAATAAACCTATGATATTAGGTTTAAAAATAGTTTAGAGAATGTTATGCACATTCAAACTTCTATTTAAGGAAGAGGTTTTACTCGGATTGTTTCTAATAAGAAACGTAGTATCTAAGAAACTATGAGCCTAACTTCTAATTAAATAATAAACTTGTATCTAATATATAGAAAACCAAATCTTCTTTAAGCATTACTTTTCAAATAAAAGAAACTATGAAAAATTTATATGTATCAAATAGTGTTACAATGTTATTTTTTTTGTTGTTAAATCTACTTTCATTTGGATTCATTTAACTTGGTTTCTAAATTAAATGCAATCCAACAAAGAATCAATAATATGGTGACAATTACTATCTTTTCAAGAACAAAGAACAATATTGTGTCATGTTTGTGACTAATTAGATGCTTACCCTCAAGTGGTTCACATATTTCAATTTTATCAAAACGCTTTTTGATTAAGAGTTTAATTTGTATATCATGTCCATGTAATATATATATATATATATATATATATATATATATATATATATATATATATATATATATATATATATATATATATATATATATATATATATATATATATATATATATATTATTATTGATTCAAAATATGAAAATATTTTAAGTGGTTCAAAACTAATTATTTATGACTTTTGTGGTTACGATTAAAGGTAAATATTAAAAAGGTTATGATTGGTTCAAATTATAAAAATATATCAATCGCCACTCTTTATTATTAATACTAGCGTGCGAACGGAACGTTGTTGCACATGATTTTTAAAACTTCAAATAGTTTGAGTGCACGTTATTTTGATATTTCTTTTATTTTAGCTACTAAACAAATATTATAAGTTTAGCCTCATATTTCTTTTTTATTCTCCAACTCTCTTTTACGAATTCTCATAAATCTTGTTCATTATATGGAATCTTGTTCCACTTAGAAGTGCAGAGACCATCATGTGTCACATGTCTATTTTTTAAGTTTGTCCTCCCAAACTAAATTTAGAGCTATCAATTTATGTCAATTTATGGGGGAAAAACAACGACATTGACACAAGTTACTCAAAGCTATGAAAAAAAGCCACACATTATTGCAGCGATCATTTGTCACACACATTGAAACAACTTCAATCCATTTTTGAAACTCTAGTGACATGGAATTGGATAAGATACAAATATATGTAAAATTTACGTAAATCTATGAGTACAAAAATGTGACTTCAATAACGATCAATTGCAGTTTAAAATCATAATAACCAAAATTTATTAATAATAGTCAAAACTAATATAAACATATAAGTAAACATTTTAGCACAAAAACATATTAATTTAAATAGGTAACAAAACAAAAATTTTAAGAGAAAGAAAGATATCTTGATTCTTTAGTAATGTGAAATACATTTAGATTTCAAGAAAGAAAATAAAAGGAGAGATTAAGATATTATTTTATTATTAATATTTATTGGTTTTATTAGTGGTACCAATTAGAATATTCTTAGAATATTATTTTATATAATATTTCCTTTATTATTATATTTTTCTCCTAATAAGTGGAGTTGATGATTAGGCTTACACATGTGAATGTGCATGCGTGCTTGCTTTTGACCAGGCCAGAAAAATAGAATCGCGACTGAAGGAAGAGAAACAAAATGTATGAGGGATCGTGTGGGTGGGGATCATTCCAGAAAGATTTAATCGGAATATGTGTGTGACCAAACCATAAAAACATAATTACGACTAAAAGGGAGAGTATTACAACAAAACCAACCACTTGGTTTTGTTTTTCAATTTTGTAATATATTCATCTATTTTGACCTTTTCCTTTCGATACCTCTTTCCAAATGTTGCTTGGTAGGTCGTGGAACTCATACTCATGGTGCCATCTCCTGTGCGCGAGACTGATAGGTTTCTTGAGAGACCTTTTTTCTTTTTTTTGTTCTCAAATGAATAAGGTCCTTTAGATTGAATGTCTACACTATCAGTAAGTGTAATATCACACACAATATCACCACCATTTAATATAACATTTTTCTCCACGTTTAATATTCATTTCTTAAGAACTCTTTCAATTTAACCATTTTTCCATCTCATCTTCTCTAACTTCTCAAGATTTCTCCTAATTTTCTGCAGTTCTTCATTCCAAACTGCTTCAACAACACACAAAAACCCATTCAATCCCTCCCCCCTCTCTCTCCATCGCTCCAATAACTCATATTCATTGACAACCCATCTGTCGTTTCACCTCTCCAGCCATTTCTCAGCAACCTCACAGACTTGTCTTAGTTGGAAATGGTTTCTACGATAAACTCCCGCAGTTGATTGGTGGTTTTCCTAACATGATAGAGCTTACTCTTTCATGAAATAGTCTCTCAGGCGAGATTTCATGAGTATCAGAAGGCTTAAGAAGCTCAAGATTCTCTACCTCAATGATAACGGGTTTAAAGGGTGTGTCCCTCAACAGGTTGGGAATCTCCTTTACTTAACTTGAGCTTCTCAAGATTTCTCCTAATTTTCTGCAGTTCTTCATTCCAAACTGCTTCAACAACACACAAAAACCCATTCAATCCCTCCCCCCTCTCTCTCCATCGCTCCAATAACTCATATTCATTGACAACCCATCTGTCGTTTCACCTCTCCAGCCATTTCTCAGCAACCTCACAGACTTGTCTTAGTTGGAAATGGTTTCTACGATAAACTCCCGCAGTTGATTGATGGTTTTCCTAACATGATAGAGCTTACTCTTTCATGAAATAGTCTCTCAGGCGAGATTTCATGAGTATCAGAAGGCTTAAGAAGCTCAAGATTCTCTACCTCAATGATAACGGGTTTAAAGGGTGTGTCCCTCAACAGGTTGGGAATCTCCTTTACTTAACTTGAGCTATAGCAGTTTCGATTGCAAAATTCCAGAAAGTTTTGTTCACTTGAAAAACTTGGAGGTTTTGGATTTAAGTTTCAACCATTTTGTTAGTTTTGGTGTCCCTTTGTTCTTAGGAAAACTTTCCAAAATGAAAGAAGCTTATTTGAGTGAAATAAACTCTCTAGTAACATTCCCGAAATATGGGAGAAAGGTTGGTGAAATTCCAGCTTCAATGGGTGTTTATTTGAAAAATCTTTCTTATGTTGGGCTTGATATCAAAACGCTTTTTGATTAAGTGTTTAATTTGTATATCATGTCCATGTAATATATATATATATAATTATAAGGTTATTATAGATTCAAAATATGAAAATATTTTAAGTGTTTCAAAACTAATTATTTATGACTTTTGTGGTTATGATTAAAGATAAATATTTAAAAGGTTATGATTGGTTCAAATTATAAAAATACATCAATCGTCAATCTTTATTATTAATACTAGCGTGCGAAATGTTCGTCGTGCACATGATTTTAAAAACTTAAAATAGTTTGAGTGCACATGATTTTGATATTTCTTTTGTTTTAGCTACTAAACAAATATTAGAAGTTTAGCCTCATATTTCTTTTTTTATTCTCCAACTCTCTTTTACGAATTCCCATATATCTTGTTCATTATATGCAATCTTTTCCACTTAAGTGCAGAGACCATCATGTGTCACATGTCTATTTTTTAAGTTTGTCCTCCATAACTAAATTTAGAGCTATCAATTTATGTCAATTTAATGGGAAAACCAACGTCATTGAAAAAGCCACACATTATTGCATCAATCATTGGTCACACACATTGAAACAACTCCAATCCATTTTTGAAACTCTATACAAATATATGTAAAATTTACATAAACCTATGAGTATAAATATGTGACTTCAATAACGATCAATTGCAGTTTAAAAATCATAATAACCTAAATTTATTAATGATAATCAAAACAAATATAAACATATAAGTAAGCATTTTAGCACAAAAACATATTAATTTAATTAGATAACAAAAAATAAATTTTAAGAGAAAGAAAGATATCTTGATTCTTTAGTAATGTGAAATGCATTTAGATTTCAAGAAAGAAAATAAAAGGAGAGATTGAGATATTATTTTATTATTAATATTTATTGGTTTTATTAGTTCTATCAATTAGAATATTCTTAGAATATTATTTTATATAATATTTCCTTTATTATTATATTTTTCTCCTAATAAGTAGAGTTGATGATTAGGCTTCCACATGTGAATGTGCGTGCGTGCTTGCTTTTGACTAGGCCAGAAAAACAGAATCATGACTGAAGGAGGAGAAGCACATTGTATGAGGGATCGTGGGATCATGTGGGTGGGGGATCATTCAAGAAAGATTTAATCGGAATATGTGTGTGACGAAACCATAAAAACATAATCACGACTAAAAGGGAGTGTATTACAACATAACCAACCATTTGGTTTTGTTTTTCGATTTTGTAATATCTTCATCTATTGTGACCTTTTACTTTCGATACCTCTTTCCAAATGTTGCTTGGTAGGTCGTGGCACTCATACTCATGGCGCCATCTCCTGTGCGCGAGACTGATAGGTTTCTTGAGAGACCATTTTTTCTTTTTTTTGTTCTCAAATGAATAAGGTCCTTTCGATTGAATGTCTACACTATTAGGCAGTGTACTATCACACACAATATCACCACCATTTAATATAACATTTCTCTTCACGTTTAACATTCATTTCTTCATAACTCTTTCCCAAATTTAACCATTTTTAAATCTCATCTTCTCTAACTTCTTAAGATTTCTCCTCATTTTCTGCAGTTCTTCATTCCAAACTGCTTCAACAACACACAAAAACCCATTTAATCCCTCCCCTTTCTCCCTTCATCGCTCCAAAAACTCATATTCATTGACAACCCATCTTTCGTTACACTTCTCCAACCATTTCTCACCAACCTCACAAACTTGTCTTAGTTGGAAATGGTTTCTACTATAAACTCCCGCAGTTGATTGGTGGTTTTCCTAACATGATAGAGCTTAGTATTTCATGAAATAGTCTCTCCAGCGAGATTCCAACGAGTATCAGAAGGCTTAAGAAGCTCAAGATTCTCTATCTCAGTGATAAAGGGTTTAAAGGATGTGTCCCTCAACAGGTTGGGAATCTCCTTTACTTAACTTGAGCTATAACATTTTTTATTGTAAAATTCCAGAGAGTTTTGTTCACTTGAAAAACTTGGAGGTTTTGGATTTAAGTTTCAACCATTTTGTTAGTTTTGCTGTCCCTTTGTACTTAGGAAAACTTTACAAAATGAAAGAAGTTTATTGGAGTGAAATAAACTCTCCGGTAACATTTCCGAAATATGGGAAAATGGTTGGTGAAATTCCAGCTTCAACGGGTGTTTATTTGAAAAATCTTTCTTATCCTGGACTGGATATCAAAACGCTTTTTGATTAAGTGTTTAATTTGTATATCATGTCCATGTAATATATATATATATATATATATATATATATATATATATATATATATATATATATATATATATATATATATATATATATATATATATATTATAGATTCAAAATATGAAAATATTTTAAGTCGTTCAAAACTAATTATTTATGGCTTTTGTGGTTACGATTAAAGGTAAATATTTAAAAGGTTATGATTGGTTCAAATTATAAAAATACATCGATCGTCAATATTTATTATTAATATTAACGTGCGAACTGTACGTCGTGCACATGATTTTAAAAACTTAAAATAGTTTGAATGCACGTGATTTTGATATTTCTTTTATTTTAGCTACTAAACAAATATTAGAAGTTTAGTCTCATAATTCTTTTTTTATTCTCCAACTCTCTTTTACGAATTCTCATATATCTTGTTCATTATATGCAATCTTGTTCCACTTAAGTGCACTGACCATCATGTGTCACATGTCTTTGTCCTCCATAACTAAATTTAGAGATATCAATTTATGTCAATTTATGGGGAAAACCAACGACATTGAAAAAGCCACACATTATTGCAGCGATCATTGGTCACACACATTGAAACAACTCCAATCCATTTTTGAAACTCTATACAAATATATGTAAAATTTACGTAAATCTATGGGTACAAATATATGACTTCAATAACGATCAATTGCAGTTTAAAATCATAATGACCTAAATTTATTTATGATAATCAAAACTAATATAAACATATAAGTAAGCATTTTAGCACAAAAACATATTAATTTAATTAGATAACAAAACATAAATTTTAAGAGAAAGAAAGATATCTTGATTCTTTAGTAATGTGAAATGCATTTAGATATCAAGAAAGAAAATAAAAGGAGAGATTGAGATATTATTTTATTATTAATATTTATTGGTTTTATTAGTGGTATGAATTAGAATATTATTTTATATAATATTTCCTTTATTATTATATTTTTCTCCTAATAAGTAGAGTTGATGATTAGGCTTACACATGTGAATGTGCGTGCGTGCTTGCTTTTGACTAGTCTAGAAAAACAGAATCACGACTGAAGGAGGAGAAACACAGTGTATGAGAGATCGTGTGGGTGGGGGATCATTCCAAAAAGATTTAATCGGAACATGTATGTGACCAAACCATAAAAACATAATCACGACTAAAGGGGGTGAGTATTACAACATAACCAACCATATGGTTTTGTTCTTCAATTTTGTAATATCTTCATCTATTGTGACCTTTTCCTTTCGATTCCTCTTATCAAATGTTGCTTGGTAGGTCGTGGCACTCATACTCATGGTGCCATCTCCTGTGCGCGAGACTGATAGGTTTCTTGAGAGACCTTTTTTTCTTTTTTTGTTCTCAAATGAATAAGGTCCTTTCGATTGAATGTCTACACTATCAGTCAGTGTACTATCACACACAATATCACCACCATTTAATATAACATTTCTCTTCACGTTTAATATTCATTTCTTCATAACTCTTTCCCAAATTTAACCATTTTCCATCTCATCTTCTCTAACTTCTCAAGATTTCTCCTCATTTTCTGTAGTTCTTCATTCCAAACTACTTCAACAACACACAAAAACCCATTCAATCCCTCCCCTCTCTCCCTCCATCGCTCCAACAACTCATATTCATTGACAACCCATCTTTCGTTACACCTCTCCAACCATTTCTCACCAACCTCACAAACTTGTCTTAGTTGGAAATGGTTTCTACGATAAACTCCCGCAGTTGATGGTGGTTTTCCTAACATGATAGAGCTTAGTCTTTCATGAAATAGTCTCTCCGGCAAGATTCCAGCGAGTATCAGAAGGCTTAAGAAGCTCAAGATTCTCTACCTCAGTGATAACGGGTTTAAAGGGTGTGTCCCTCAACATGTTGGGAATCTCCTTTACTTAACTTGAGCTATAACATTTTTGATTGTAAAATTCCAGAAAGTTTTGTTCACTTGAAAAACTTGGAGGTTTTGGATTTAAGTTTAAACCATTTTGTTAGTATTGTTGTCCCTTTGTTCTTAGGAAAACTTTCCAAAATGAAAGAAGTTTATTTGAGTGAAATAAACTCTCCGGTAACATTTTCGAAATATGGGAGAAAGGTTGGTGAAATTCCAGCTTCAATGAGTGTTTATTTGAAAAATCTTTCTTATCTTAGGCTGGATATCAAAACACTTTTTGATTTAGTGTTTAATTTGTATATCATGTCCAAGTAATATATATATTAAGTGGTTCAAAATATGAAAATATTTTAAGTGGTTCAAAACTAATTATTTATGACTTTTGTGGTTATGATTAAAGGTAAATATTTAAAAGGTTATGATTGGTTCAAATTATAAAAATGCATCAATCGTCAATCTTTATTATTAATACTAGCGTGCGAACTGTATGTCGTGCACATGATTTTTAAAAATTAAAATAGTTTGAGTGCACATGCTTTTGATATTTCTTTTATTTTAGCTACTAAACAAATATTAGAATTTTAGCCTCATATTTCTTTTTTTATTCTCCAACTCTCTTTTACGAATTCTCATATATCTTGTTCATTATATGCAATCTTGTTCCACTTAGAAGTGGAAAGACCATCGTGTGTCACATGTCTATTTTTTAAGTTTGTCCTCCAAAACTAAATTTAGAGCTATCAATTTATGTCAATTTATGGGGAAAACCAACGACATTGACACAAGGTACTCGAAGCTATGAAAAAAAGCCACATTATTGCAGCGATCATTGGTCACACACATTGAAACAACTCCAATCCATTTTTGAAACTCTAAATAGTTACATGGAATTGGATAAGATACAAATATATGTAAAATTTAAGTAAATCTATGAGTACAAAAATGTGACTTCAATAACGATTTATTGCAGTTTAAAATCATAATAACCTATATTTATTAATGATAATCAAAACTAATATAAACATATAAGTAAACATTTTAGCACAAAAAATATTAATTTAAATAGATAACAAAACATAAATTTTAAGAGAAAGAAAGATATTTTGATTCTTTAGTAATGTGAAATGCATTTAGATTTCAAGAAAGAAAATAAAAGGAGAGATTGAGATATTGTTTTATTATTAATATGTATTGGTTTTATTAGTGGTATCAATTAGAATATTCTTATAATATTATTTTATATAATATTTCCTTTATTATTATATTTTTCTTCTAATAAGTGGAGTTGATGATGAGGCTTACACATGTGAATGTGCGTGTTTGCTTTTGACCAGACCAGAAAAATAGAATCACTACTGAAGGAGGAGAAACATAGTGTATGAGGGATCGTGTGGGTGGGGATCATTCCAAAAAGTTTTAATCGGAATATGTGTGTGACCAAACTATAAAAACATAATCACGACTAAAGGGGAGAGTATTACCACATACCGAACCGTTTGGTTTTGTTTTTGAATTTTGTAATATATTCATGTATTGTGACCTTTTCCTTTCGATACCTCTTTCCAAACATTGCTTGGTAGGCCATGGCACTCATACTCATGGCGCCGTCTCTTGTGCACACGAGGCTAATAGGTTTCTCATGTGAGAGACATTTTCTTTGTTTTTTGTTCTCAAATGAATAAAGTCCTTTAGATTGAATGTCTACACTATCAGTCAGTGTACTATCACACACAATATCACCACCATTTAATATAACATTTTTCTTCACGTTTAATATTCATTTCTTCAAAACTTTTTCCCCAATTTAACCATTTTTCTATCTCATCTTCTCTAACTTCTCAAGATTTCTCCTCATTTTTTGCAGTTTGTCATTCCTTCTCTTTCTCCAACTGCTTCAACAACACACACAAACCCATTCAATCCCTCCCCTCCTTCCCTCCATCGCTCCAACAACTCATATTCATTGACTAGCCATCTGTCATTTCACCTCTACAACCATTTCTCACCTTTCTCACCAACCTCACAAACTTGTCTTAGTTGGAAACGGTTTCTACAATAAACTCCCTCCGTTGATTGGTAGTTTTTGGTTGTTTTCCTAACCTATTTACTCTTTCATGAAATAGTCTCTTCGGCGAGATTCCATTGAGTATTAGAAGGCTTAAGAAGCTCAAGATTCTCGACCTCAATGATAACGGGTTTAAAGGGTGTGTCCCTCAACAGGTTGGAAATCTCCTTTCACTTTCTAAACTTATCTTGAGCCATAACAATTTTGATTGTAAAATTCCAGAGAGTTTTGTTCACTTGAAAAATTTGGAGGTTTTGGATTTAAGTTTCAACTATTTTGTTAGTTTTGGTGTCCCTTTGTTCTTAGGAAAACTTTCCAAAATGAAAGAAGTTTATTTGAGTCAAATAAACTCTCCGGTAAGATTCCCGAAATATGGGAGAAACATGGTGTTGTTGAAAAAAATTAGATTTTCTAATATGGGTTTGGTTGGTGAAATTCCAGCTTCAATGGGTGTTTATTTGAAAAATCTTTCCTATCTTGGGCTTGATATCAAAACACTTTTTGATTAAGAGTTTAATTTGTATATCATTTCCATGTAATATATATATATATATATATATATATATATATATATATATACATATTATAAGCTTATTTTTGATTCAAAATATGAAAATATTTTAAGTGGTTCAAAACTAATTATTTATGACTTTTGTGGTTACGATTAAAGGTAAATATTAAAAAGGTTATGATTGGTTCAAATTATAAAACTACATCAATGGTCAATCTTTATTATTAATACTAGCGTGTGAACGGTACGTCGTGCACATGATTTTAAAAACTTAAAATAGTTTGAGTGCACATGATTTGAACGGTACGTCCTTCTCCAACTGCTTCAACAACACACAAAAACCCATTTAGTCCCTCCTCTCTCCCTCCATCGCTCTAACAATCATATTCATTGACAACCCATCTGTTGTTTCACCTCTCCAACCATTTCTCACAAACCTCACTTCTTTGAACAAACTTATCTTAGTTGGAAATAGTTTCTAAGATAAACTGCCACTGCCGCCGTTGATCGGTGGTTTTCCTAACCTGGTAGAGCTTACTCTTTCAAGAAACAGTCTCTCCGGCGAAATTCCAGCGAGTATCAGAAGGCTTAAGAAGCTCAAGATTCTCGACACGGGTTTAAAGGGTGTGTCCCTCAACAGGTTGGGAATCTCCTTTCACTTTTTAAAAGTTGAGCGTTTTGGTTGTAAAATTCCAGAGAGTTTTGTTCACTTGAAAAACTCTGAGGTTTTGGATTTAAGTTTCAACCAGTAGTTTTGGTGTCCCTTTGCTCTTAGGACAACTTTCCAAAATGAGGGAAGTTTATTTGAGTGAAATAAAACCAATTACAAAACTACTTTACTCGTATTGACATTAAAACCAACGTGTTTGCACCATCTTGCAGCCCAATTTAACCTCCAGAATCCCACAATTTGAAGGACGGATTACCAAATATTTTGGAATTATTGCAGTGGCATTTGTTGTTGATGCAGATGAAAAATGTGAACATTACAATTGACGTGGTAAGGAACATAAGGATCTTCACTACCTCAAATTAAAAAGTTCAGCTATTTTATCATACTTTTGTATTTAAGAGGCTCATTCTTATTTTATCATAATTCAGTTAATTCTTCATTGCTCAAATTAATCTTGTTTCTGTGTTGTCAAAGTTACATTGTTTCTGGAAGTGTAACTCCAAAACCCATATGAACCCTGAAAATGCATTTCCATAATGTCCCATGTTTCAATTTATTGATATGTTGTGTTTTTATTTGCATCCAAAACCTGTTATGTGTACGGATGCCATAAATATAGTTGTAAAAGAGGTAGATGTTTGCAAACAATTTACAACCAGAGAAGAATTTGAGTGTCGTGGTCATATGCTCCAATGGATATGCACGAAGGCCACTAAATTAGGGTTTGTAAGTTCTTTGGTTTTAAGGATTGACATTAATTTTAATAAAACAAATAATAACAGCAACAATGTAATGTACAATAGGATGTTTAACTTAAATACAATGAACATGTAATCTTATTGGAATGCCTAAACATGTTGTGTTGAATTAAATCAAAAACTGGAACAACATGCCGAAGGAGATGTCGTGACATCAAACATCTAACATCACGCCTACTAAACTGTTAAATTAGTTACAGCTGCGTTTTAAGTTATGCAGAATATTCTGGGAATATTATGCATCATATGTGGCATATTCTTGAAGGCATATGTGAAGGTTCAGAAGATTCAATCAGAAGTTAAGGAGAAATATCAGAAAACCAAAGATTGAAGATCTTGCTTGTAGTAGAAGTTTTCTGCAGTTTGTTCAGCAGTTTTATTATAATTTAAAGGCCCAAATCTAGTTGGGTAATAGGTTATAAATAGAAGGTTTGTAACCTAGGTTCAGTACTGGCTGAGAATGAAACTTTCATATTATTTTTCGATGGTGTATCTCCGAAATCTCATAGCAGGAAATGCAAAGGTGTGACCTTTGCATATTTTGGAGATGCATCTAAGGAAAATTCAAACATCGTTATTTAATAAAATAAAATATTGCACGATCATTCTTCTTTTGAAAAAGTCTCTAACGTAGTGGAATTATGAATAAAATGATGGGATTGTTCCTGAGATGCATCTCTAGAACGTTTTAAAAAAAGGTGTCACTAAATTGAATTGAGTTTGAGTGGTGTAACTAATGCATCCGAAGATGTATTTCCGGAATCTGAGGGGAATTTTTGAATTTCTATAGGTTGTTATTCGACCTCAAAGGGTGAGATAAGCAATTCCCTAAAGATCCATATCATTCATATATGTTTGATATACATTTGCCACTTTAACAACAACTAGGCATATGCTTGGATCCACTTTTCCCTTCCATTTTCGCGTCCCAATGAAAATTTGTCGTACTTTTTTAACGCTCTAAATCCTAGCTTGTTCCAAAAGTGCATTTTTTCACTATTCCTAATGTGAAAACAAACATACATTAGGTCCCTTTTTCTGTACAATCATATATGACTTAGATTTTTAATTTTTTAATGATTTTTTACAAGTTGTGATGAAGAAGGCTGGAAGAACTTCTGTTGTTGGAACTTCTCGTGTGGTAGCTGAAGCCGCAACCCATCCTCTTGAGACAATTATGGAAGAAGAGAAGTTGCATCAGATGCTACAATGACTGGTGACACAGGTAAATCCTTGAATGATGTCACTGATAATGTCTTAAATTCTTCAAATTCACCACTCGTGACCAAATATCCAACACCAACCCCGCCTAAAAGTCCAAAACATTCACCATAAACAAAACATGACCAAAACCTACCTATGGATCATGTCATGTCCTATCCCAAACCAACCTCGAAATCAAAATATAATGCATCTGATATCAATAACATTGGTTAGATGCCTGAACACTTTGCTCAACAAGAGGCTATTCCTAGAGCATTTGTCCTAGAGGAACTGTTAAATCACCTAGTTAGGGAGTTAACTAATAAACAAAACCAACTAGCATATATCTATGATTCTAAACAACCCAAACTCCTGAACATCGTGCTTGAACCCCCTATCGAGGTTTCAAATGATATATTTAGTCCAAGCTCAAATCTATGAGTTTTATGACTCTGAGATTAGACCTCTCGATGTTAAACCTCTTTAAGTTGTTCCTCCTAAAATCTTACCCTCTAACACCTAACAATTAATAAATATTTATAGACTTCTACTAAATACTACTTCGTTCCTCCTAAAACCTTACCCTCTAACACCTAACAATTAATAATTATTTATAGACTTCTACTAAATACTACTCCCTTCATCTCATAAAAAAGTCTCATTTTCGCTTTTTTTATGTCTCAAAATAAATGTCTCCTTAGAATACCAATATAGTATTTATTATTTTTTCACTACTATGTTCATATTTATTAATTTTCACATTTTTTAACTACTCTACTAACTATAATAAATAAGAGTGTTTTAGTAAATGATACTAATTTTATTATTAAAATCAACACATATAATATTTTTTCTTATAAACCGTACAAAGCTCAAATAAGACACTTATTATAAGACGGAAGAAATAATAAATTTTCCTAATTACTCTCTTTATTTTAAAATATGGTTGTTTAAGGATAACTCCAAATAATTTTCAACCCAATTTGATTACGATAATCCTAAATACTCACCGTATATCCTTGTATCCTAATTACCAATGTTTTAAAAATCGGACCGGCCGGTCAGACCGGTTGAACTGGGAACCGGCTAGGTAACCAGTCTGGTTCAATTGTTAGATCGGGTGTGTCTTCTATAACACCCATTTTCTATCCCCAAATAATCATGGTATAAATCAGAGTAAAATAAAATGCATGCATACAAAAGGGTGTCACATGTTATTTTCCATACTTAGGAAAACCAACAAAACAAACATTAACATGCACCTGGTCATACTCATACACATATTTGAATTTCATGCTTTAAAATAAAACTATGCATTTCACAGCGGAGTATTTAATATCTCAGATACTATCAATGATTACATCCCATACTATAATCATTGGATGAAACAACAATGAATCCATAACATAATCAAGTCATAAAGATTCATACATCGACACCACGACCTCATCAACATAGTATCTCAACATACGAATACAAAATATATGAGAATATATAACAAACATCTCATAAAAGCAGAAATCCAGATAATCTCAATGTTACATAACCAGAGCAATGACTCACTATCTAGTATAAGGAATAAATAGATAAACTCCTCAACTAGTCTCGTGCAAAGCACCGCTATCCTCGGAACCTGCACGTTACCCACATAGAGGCAACATCATAACAGAAGGGTGAGAATTCGCATCATTATCCAAATATATATAAATAATTGGAAGCAAAATAGAAACAACATACACTACAAGAAAATTGGCAGATTGCGACGTGTATTTTTGTAGATTACGACGGTTAAAACCGTCGCAATTTGCTTTCCACGACGGTTGCTTTACCGTCGCAGAAGTGTGTGTCCCCAACCTATTTCGCGGTTACAAAAGCGCCGTTCATGTTTCTGACGGGTTTGGGTGACATAATCAAGTATTGGTGATGCTTGATACCGCGTGACTATATTTTGAGTTTCTTTTAATTATTGATGGCGACGGTTCGACATGTCGTGAATATCTTTTGAAATTGATTAAATTGTTTATGGCGACGGTTCGATACCGTCATGACTTTTGTTGATTATTTTTAATTGTTGATTACGACGGTTCGGTACTGTCGCCATGACTTTTGTTTATTTCTTGATTTTATTTTTATTTTTCTATTATATATATTTTTTATTTAAATTATTATCTATGTAAAAATTTTAAATATAGTTTTTTTGTGTTATTTTTTCTTTAAATTATTTTTCTTTAATATATTTATTTATAGTATTATTTTTATTTTATTTTCTATCACTTTGTAATATAGTAAAATAATTTCAATAAAAATATTTAACATCAAATAAGCATTATAATATCCAAAATGTGTGTTCCATAATCATGTAAAATGCGAGTTCCATAATCATGTCAAGTAGTACAAAAAACTCAAAATATATCAATTCCTAATCTTATAATAATAAGTATCATTATGCCAAAAATACATGAGAAAGTTCACAATCTAATTATCTCGATCATAGCAAAGTCTAATTTGTCCCCACAGTTCCATTATCGCAATACGGTAGCTAGACTCGGATGAGCGTCTACCATCGGGGTGATTCCAATCCCTAAAAAGGTATTAAAATAATAATCTTTAAAATAATACTCATAAAATTTAACTTTAAATCGTCAAAATAATATACCTTCCACTAAAATTTTGCATTTGCATTAAGAGTTCAATTTCCTTTGTCCTCGCCTTGTCCCTTTAAGAATATGATTGCTGTCAATTCATCAATTTTTAATTCTTTTCTTTAAGTGCATTAATTTCTTCTTGCATTTCCTTTATTTTTTCACTTTCTGCATAAGAAGATGTCAATCTCGTAGATCTATTAATTTGAGATGGTGTAACTCCAAGTCCCATACTACGAACATATCCATGCTTTTCTTTTCCAAATACTTTCTGAAATGCCTCATTTTCAGACACAGAATCCTTAATTGCAGCTTGTAATTTTTTCTGCACATGACAAAGAAAAAATTGAGCTATTGTTTATATAACAAGAATAATATATTGGGGGAGAACCTCTTGATCAAATCATGGACTTCCATATATACGTAAAAATAAGTTGGCACAAACTAGGAGGTGGCACAAACTATTGCAATTGGACTTGAATAATACTGTTGGTATATAATTTTGACATTTTTGCCATGAATAATAAGAAAGCAGTACATTGAGCAATGGTAAGAAGCAAAAAACAAGCAAACATCTCACTTAGTGAGGTTTTCGTTACTCTGAAACCGCAACATTTGCAAGGACATATTACTACGTCGTTTTCTTTTGCACCTTTAAATGCAAAATCAATAAATTCTTGTATCCCTTTTTGATACGCAATCGATGATTGTGGCTTAATAATCCATGACTTATCCATTTCTTCAAAAAAAAATTATATTTTCAGAATTCTAGTACTTACGAGAACATGTTATTTTGAATATAAACAATAGAAAAATAAAAGAGATGAGTTTTATTATTGGTTGTTTAATTTGTTTTTACACACTACATAACAAGTTCATAGGTGAAGCCTTGTGATATCAATTAGTATAATACAATTTCATGTAACAGACATATATGGATAAATACTTCATATCTACATAGATAAATATATGATTTAAACTTAAAATCCTATTCACATGCAAAATTATTTTCAATATAAAATTCTTTAGTCTAACACTATTAAACAATGATATAGTAAAGGCACACTCAAATTTAAGAATGAAATCATACCTCAAAGACATACGAGGATTTGAAGAGCAGCGAAGCAAGTGGAAGAGAAAAGTTGCCTGCAAAAAAAAATGGAAAGCTTTTAAGATTGATATATGTATGCATTTTAGATTCAAAACAATTTTTTGGTATTGCTCATGATCTTTGCTATTGTTACTTTATTGATCATGGCACTTTAAAACTTATCTTGATTTTGATTTGTCAAAGCATTTTATTTAACTTGGCCCTATTTCATGAAGGAGCAAACCAGTTTAAAAAATAATGCTATTACAACCATAGTTCGATGAAACCATCATATTTTTAATTTAAATAAATCTGCTGATTTCGATTTAATTCCTAGGCGAGATGCTAAGTTTATTAGGGATATTCTTACTTACATTGGGTCTTATTTTCAAGCTTGTGCATGATATTAGAGGTCCAGTATAATTTCGACTAGTAGAATCATTCTAATTATTTGAGTTAGATGAACTTTGGTGATAAATTACCAACATTTAAATGTCAATTTTAATGGTCTAGCTAAAATACCAAATGATGTAAGAATCAAAGAAATGTCCACTAATTAGGAAGCTTAATGTATTTAATTTTCTATAGAAAAATCGATCTGAAGGTTCAAATCCATAACTAACAAAAGAACCACACCCATATTGGATTTAGTAAAAATTTGGCATTTTCTCATGGAACTATTTATCCCAAAACCATCATAGCAACCGAATTCACACACTTTGTTTATCCAATCATTAATAGAGATAAAAGAACATGTAATCAAGCAAAACATATATTATTTTCAACACCATAATCACCGATCAATTAAAATTGTGATAAACATGTATATGCTTTTAGCTATACCAACAAGGCAACAATCAAGAATCCAAACAACCCTTCGAACTAGAAACATGATGAAATGTGTAATGAGAGACTTATGGAACTTTCTACTTGAACCCAAACTATAAAAAGACTCACTAGAAAGATCTATCAAATTCTAAGTTTAGAATGAGATTCGTAAACCATGAAAATCTTCAAACTAGTCTGATATCTCTAGAAAGTTAAAGCATGTATTTTGTAGCTTAAAAGACATACAATAGGATTAAGCATGTATTTGTTACTGTGTTGTTACAGATGACAGATTTACAAGTTTTCAAATCTTACCTAGAAATCAAAAATTAAGAAAATTAAAAAGAAATTACCTAAACTGAAGTTAATAAGAACAAAGACGGAGGGAGGAAACGGAGTCACGAAGTACTATCTATTGTTTTTTAATTCTATTGAATCAACACTCTCTCAATCCTTTTGGTCTCTTTGTTTCTCATGAGTATATAAATAACCCAAACCTCCAAATATCTTCTTCATTCAAACTTCAAAACTCACATAAAACATATATTACACACAGTAGGCATATATACAAAATTCCAAGTGTAATACACAGAGGCATATATTACACAGTAGGATTAAAATATATATTACACACAGTAGGCATAAAATATATATTACACACGGGCATATATTACACACACTCTTCTCTTTCAAAACCAGAACCAAAACCAATTCATAGGCAAATATATTGAACATGATATTGTCGTTTGAGAATTGGGGGCTATGACTAAGTTACCGTGCTATCACACCCAATTAAATCGTTAGTCATTTATTTTGAATTATTTTCACAATAGATATTTGATAGTTGTTAAAAAAACATTGGTACTTAGATGTGGTAAAATTTCAGTTACTTTAAGCACTCTGGAATGTGATGACATATTGCTCATCATGAAAGGATCGTTCAATGAATAATCTTTTCACATTGGATGCTAATATGTATGTCTAAAGCCTAAACACACTATTTTTTCTGAATAAAAAAAATATTGATAGATTCAAGAAACTCTACAACACAAGCGATTGAAAACGATCCAGCAAAACACAAACAAAACCAGCCTATAGGAACTAAAAAACACAAACAAAATTAGCCTATAGGAACTAAAGAACGCTTACCTAAAGCATAAGGAGCTTTCCTATATGGTGTCTAAGCTTAGGGTGTGACCAACATCTGTACACAGTACTATTCAGAATTGTGGAGCCAGCCTATGTTATCCATATTATCGCCAGAATTTAAACCAAAACAAACTGAATTCCTATACCTCCACACTTATATTGCTTCAGAAATAGCACACCTCAGGATGCTAATCCTCCAACCTTTCCTGTTGCATTGCTTCAATATCCAACCGAGCTTCTCATTCCAAAGAAAGGCGTGAGTGCTCTGCAACCAATTCAACACAAAACCAAATTAGTTGCACAATCAAGCGGATGTTGGTGACCAAGTGAGCTCTCTATTCATACCAATTTGATTAAAAGCTCTTAACATCGACATTTTTATTAAAATAAAGTAATAGTATGATTTGGTTATCCACCACAGCAACTAACCTAATAAAGAATGATTTGACTTGACCATTACCAACAAGTTTATGCTCAAATAAGTCAATAATTTTGTGACAACATAACAAGGACCATAATTTGCTCAGTTAAAATGAAGGCTCTATAGAGATCACAAGTTTATTGAAAATGCTAATGTTACTTTCTTCAAAATCTTCATACCTGGTAGGTTAGTTAAAGTAGTTGAGCTTTTAAACCAACCTTGGTGCAAACTATTATTCTCCCTCCACAAGTTCTCTATCTATAAAATTTCATTTCCATGTTGTATTCTTCATTCCCAACCATCAGACTCACAACCAGATTTTGTTTTCCCTACTCTTGAACACATCAAATTTTCTTAACTATTCAAATTCCTATTATAAACACACATGGAGCATTTTCGGTCTTTCTACCGCCTAACCATGATATTAGCCATTGCTATGGTTATGGCTGCACCTACCACCATTACTACACCGTAACATATCAATGGTAACCGATTCGATAAGTCCTTGCATGAGCTTCCTCACAAATAGCGTGGCAATGGAACCTCGCCCTGATTCTATTCCATCAAGTCCCTCACAAGTGGAAGCAAGGATTGTCTGTCTCCTTGTCACCGACAATGTTCCTTTTCAATTACCAATCAATGTAACCTTAGCTATCTCTCTTCCTCGTGCTTGTAACTTGCACGTGTTCCACTTCAATGCAAAAGTATTGTTTCCTCAATCTTGATTCTTTCTTTTTATGGAACAAATGTTTAAAGTTTATAGTGATTTTAAGTCATTAACACAACATGTGTTATTTTATGCGACCTCGGTTCACCACTTCCTCCTGTAAACCGACACTATACTCTAATATGCCTAAAATTTACATGTGAAGTTTCAAGTACTTTAATTGATTAGTTCCACTTCCAAAAGTTTCAAGTACATGTGAAGTTTTTGTTCATGACAAGAATGAAAGACGATGAGAAATGTTGCTAAACCCACTCACAAGCATCATCGGCATGTTGTAATTTCTAAAGAAGTACATGAAATAACCTCACTATCCTACTCGCTTACCGAATAAGTTCACGTAGGCTCATCTTCAGGAGATTGAAGAAATTGCTCACGAGGAAAGGATGGAAACCGAATTCACACCAAATAGATTACCTCCTAACTCTGCATCTTTTGATACAATAACCTATGAACCTAACTAAGGGTTTCCAACTATAATTTCTCATCAATCACTTATTTTTATTAAATAAGTTGAAACAAACAAGCACAAATTCGACTACAACAGTACAATATTTCAATTTAAAGATAACCTAAAAAATCATAAAAAGAAATAAAACCCTAAAACAACAAATTAGAAAACCTAACATCAATTCAATATATTCAAACTCAAAATCAATCATCACAAAGAGCTCAACCATAAGATTCAAGTGAATCTCCAATGCTGAAATCAATGGCAGAGAATGAGAGAGATGAGAACAATGCAAAACTAACTGTGTTTGAAGAAATGAACGCAGATGAGCGGTTTGAAGAGATGAACGCAGATGAGCGGTTTGAAGAGATGAACGCAGATGAGCGGTTTGAAGAGATGAACACAGATGAGCGGTTTGATGTGCATTTTTTGGTGTGAAGATGGATTCCTTTCGGTGTCAAGGGGTTTCGAACAGCATGAACGGCAGGAGTAGAAAAAGTGAACGCAGGAGTACAAAACGTGAATTGATGTTTTATGTATTTTAAGAGCTTTTTTACTTTTTTACGGCGACGGGTGTTTCACCGTCGTGCCCATGAGAATTTTTAAAGGTTTTGGGTGCGACGGTTGTTTTACCGTCGTGAAATGAATTTTAGGACGGATACTTTTACCGTCGTGAAAGGTTTAAGGGTGCGACGGTTGCTTTACCGTCGTGATATGCCTTTTAGGACGGTTAATTTTACCGTCGTGACTAGTTGTTGGTGAAAAACCAATGTTAAAAGTGTTAAATGGGGGCCGACGGTTGTTTTACCGTTGTAATAATAATATTATGATGGTTAATTATACCATCGCAAAATAAATATTAGGGACGGTTGGTGTCAATCGTCAAACACTGCTCTATATGTCAATTACGACAGTTATCACATAACTGTCGCAATTTTTGTGTCGTTAAACACTAATTTTCTTGTAGTGATATATTCATGAATTCCACACACTTCTAGTGATATTCCAACATAATATGATTATACAAACATTCCAAGTATAACATATTCACATTTATTACAATTAGCACAATTGTCATCAATCCAAACAATCCAATTGTTCACATAATCAAGTATCACAATGCCAATACACATAATTCATATTCATCAATGACTCATGTGACAACAATGCAATGAGACTCAATATACATGTGGTACCATTGGGAACATTTCGTTCACCCCGCTTCCGATTCATTAACTTAGAACCAAAGTCGCGCTTCCGATCCGGACAAGACCAAAGTCACCATTGTGAACTCACCATTTCACCGCTACTTATCCATACAAGGATCGAACCAATGGATGCATGTGCAATTCATCAAGCAACATATGCAAATTAAGATTATTCACCAACCTCAATTATTCAAGCATATCACCATAATTCAACTCATGTGAATTATCCGCCAATTGCACAACATCATGTTTCATCAACAACAAGCAATGCACGTAGCATATATTATCATCACACATCACAAATAACATATAGTATTTAAGCCAACACATGTTATTCACAACATTCCATCCAAAACATAACATATATACACTAATTCAAGTAGCATGTAATCGACAAAATCGCATCCAAACATGATCCAAAACTCATCAATACAATTATTAGAAATCATGTAAATTAAGGATAAATCATAAGCAAACAATCCCCTAAGCCATTCGTGCATAAAATAGAATTATCATTTTTCGATAAATCCTTTTCACGCTTTTGCGAAAAATCTGCTATGTGACAGCACTGCCCAACCACGAAATCTCATCTCCAAAACTGTTTTAATGCTTATTAATCATCATTTAAACACCATCTAACATGTATACACTATAGGGAACCTATTCATATCATCAAATCTAGTTTTAATCATCAAAATCTCCAAATTACAACTTCTATTTGAGAATTAAAAACCTAGAATTAGAGATACTTAATCCTTTAATATGTTACTAATCACTACCCAACAACATACAAATGCATAATAATGAAGATTCTCCCCCTTACCTCTTAAAGATTTGACTTCCTAGGGTTTCACCTTCTTTTCTCTTCTTCTCCTCTTCTCTTCTTCTCTTCTCTTCTTTTTCTTTCTTTTTCTCTTTTCTCCAAATGACAACACTAATTATCTTTTTCCTTCTAACCTTTACTAACTAGTAATGTCTTATTGGGCTTAATACTTAACACCTCCTTATTATTTCTATTCATAAACTTAGACCCAAAAGCAAATAACCACAATTCTACTCATAAAACCCAATTAATTAAATAACACACATATTCAAATAATTCAAATATTCATTTAAATCACACAATTAAATTAATAATCACATAACATAATATATAATAGTAATAATTAATAATTAGCTATTAAAAATCGGGATGTTACAACTTCGAACCGGTGTGAACCGGTCAAAACTGGTGTAAACTAGGAAAACCGAAAAAATTGACGGTTTTTCAAAACCGGTGGTTCAATTACTTTTTTTAAATAAAAAAAAAATTAAAAATCAAAATGACTAGTCTTTTTAATTAATTAATAAAATTTTTAAATAAAAAACAAAATAAAATTATGATTTTATTGACGAAGAACATGTTGTTGATGTAATTGATTTTGTTGCAGATGATTTTTGATATTGAAGAAAGAGATCTCAACATTGAAATAATGTATCCTCGTTAAAACTAAATATAGTAGACAATGAAATTATTTTGTTATAAACTATTTTATTAGATTATGTTGCAATTAGACTTTGTTTACAATTAGACTTTAAATTTTGTATTATTTTATTATATGTGATACTTATGTTTAAAATTTAAATTTAAATTATGAATTGAGAATTTGTTTATGATATGATATTTGTAAAATATTTAATTGTTAATTATATTTTATAGAGACGAAATCATCCAATTCGACAAGTTATATACCAATATAATTTTGTTATAATAATTGGTCTATTCAACCGAATTATCCAGTTCAATCCAATTTTATCATACAGTTCGACCAATGACCTAGTAGTTCGACCAATAAATCAATAACCTTATCGATTTGATGTCAGTCAGACTTTTAAAACACTAATAATCACAACAATCCTAACACATTTTCTTAGGGACACTTATTTCATGTTCTTAGAAAAATTAAAATACATATCGAATAACTTATTTCAAATTATCTGGTACACAACAAATACATATTATGTGTCATTCTTGAAGTTATCAAGAGTACACATACGTGATGTGTAAATTTTTTAAATTGTTGAGAATCTAGAATAAATCGTAAAAATAAAATAACTAATTGATTAAAAACATATAAAAATAAAATTGACATGTAAAACTTCCCCAATGAGAAATATAATTTGAAAAAGAAACATCACATCACACAATTTCTCCTCCTAGCAGCAGTAACATCACACAAACCAAAACAAACGGCGATGGAAAGTGGAAGCAGCATCATCAACAACAACCCAGATGAATTCGCGGTCGGTTGTTTCCTTTCCATCAGAACAACCTTAGGCGACGAATTCGAGGGTCAAGTTGTTACCTTTGATCGAGCAACCAACTTCCTCGGACTCCTCGAAGGTTCCGAGCATGGCCCTCTTCGTAACGTTAGGATTTTGAGCGCTGATTATATCAAAGATTTCACCTTTTTAGGTCAGGGTCATGACCCACTTCCAATTGATTCACATATTGATCTTCACACTCTTCAATCAAGGGAACTACTTGCTATTAGGTATTCTTAATTATTTTCACTTTTTTTCTTCTTTTTATGATTTTGATGTGTGATTTTTGATTTGGGGTTGTAGACAAGCAGAAGCAGAAGCTGAGAGGATTGGGGTTGGTGTGTCTAGTGAGGCGCAGATTATCTTTGATGCTTTATCTAAAACGTAAGTTCTCTTTCAACTTAACTCAATTAGGTTGTATGGGTCAGAGTAAACTCATTTTTATCATGTCCAATTTTGAGTTTGGCGTATAGTATCGTAGAGTTGTAATCATTTTTAATCATCTTTTAGATTCTATAAAAGTAGTGTTATTATCATATAGCGGTGCTATAGTGTGGCGGAGGCAATACTCTAGTTAGTATAGAGTGTTGGCATGATAGTTAGTATAGACTTGGCTCTTCCTCGAAATCAAATCATGGGGGGCGGTTTTCCCCTTTGAATCGTTCCTCCAATCGGTGAATGTTTGGATACCTGATCTGTCAAGCGTGGTGAATGGATGGATTGACTTAGGTGGCCCAAGCCCAACTAGGCGGCCAAAGCCAAATTCTGGACGAGTTTATTCCCGATTCCAGGGACCTTAGACCCTATTTAGGGCTCTCTCCCAGTGTTAAGACAATTGGCTTGTACCATATATTTATGGACCTTCCTTCTTAAGACCCAGTAAAATTATCCCAGGAATGAATTTAAATTTACATAAGTATTTCAATTGTGTTTAAGGTATTTGTTATCTTATTTCTGAGCTATGCTTATGAACTCAATTTTTTCGAGTGGTTTAAGATTTTATTTGTCTTACTAATGCTGTTTTATATAGTTTTAGAATTCTGTATAATCTTAGACTTAGTGTTATGAGTCCACATTTTGCAATTTTACTCCCTTACCTGATCTGCATAAAATCTCAATTTTAACTTCCTTGGCTATTCTAATAGCAACTATAGAGGCACTGTAGCAGAAATGAGTTTGAACAAACCACAAATTTCCCCAATCTATGATTGACAACTCTGTAAAAGAGCATGTGGAAATGTTTACCCAAACTTGTTCATATTTATAAGCTTTTTGTTTCTAATGCAGAATCCTAATGAGTTGTTTTCTATCTTGATTTTCCCTTATTCCTAGTTTACTTTCTAGCATGCATTATTGAGCTTTTGATTTAGGGGAAGACAATTCCCGTTTGGTT
Organism: Vicia sativa; assembly: GCA_021764765.1. Taxonomy (NCBI): domain Eukaryota; kingdom Viridiplantae; phylum Streptophyta; class Magnoliopsida; order Fabales; family Fabaceae; genus Vicia; species Vicia sativa. Next base: position 168,589,232 of record CM038796.1, read on the forward strand.
GTAAAATTTTATTTATGTTTGTAAGTTTTTTTAATCATTAGTTCTGTAGCATCAACACCTCTGTAAAATGGTGCGTCAATGTCGGATGATACCGACACCGACGTGATACTAACACTTGTGATTACGTTCAATTTATTCATTTTTCCAATTATTAGTGGTGTCAATGTGTTGTATCCGATGTTCGTGTCCGGGTCCATGCTTCATAGATCATAAATCTTGGCACACAACTTTGCTGTTATTATGTTTGATATCCCAAGTGTGCCCAAGTCCCAACAGCGCATCGATTGAATTAATATGAAAGGATGTCCAAACAAAATGTGAGTTTCAGGGGGAACTTCTGTTTTGTTTGTCTAAAGAGAAAAAGAAACTGACTCAATCATCTTTTTTGCATATGCTTAATGTGGGATGTCATAATAGATAATATGGATACTAGAGAATCCGTATACCTTTGTATTCTAGAAGGTTTCTTTTCTAAAAAATTTCAACTTGTAATGTTACGCTGCAATCATTATCTGTAATTTGTGACTCTATGTACGACAATTAATTGAGTACTTGAACTTTTAGTTTGTCAAGTTTTATTGGCGTGGTAGAATATACTCGACAAGATTTAGTTCCTTCATGCATTTGTATAACTTGTATTAGAATTTTGTCATTTGTAAATTCAACTATATTTTTTTATCATGAATGTTAGGATTGTCTAATTCATTTATAAGGAAAGTTCATCGATGCAAAACAGTCCTTTAATTTATGTTTTATATTTGTTCTGATCAATATGAACGTGATTCATGAACTAGTAGTCTTGAACTGCATATCAGTTATTTTGTTAATTAATGACATTTACATGTAACTAGGCTTCCGGTTCACTGGGACAAGACTGTCATAGTTGTAATGAATGAAGTGCGTGTCAGCAGTCCTTATCACTCTGAATGTGTGATTGGCGGTACTCCTGCTGCAAACGACCGAGTGAAGAAAGTGGTAAACATTTTTCTTTCGTTACTTTGTTTAGTCTTAAATATGTATGCTGTGTAAAAATGTGCATGGGATTGCTCGTCCTTGTGGCATAACGGTTCATTATTACTTAAAAATAGAACAGCAAAATGAAAACTCACGAAAACCGTGTTAACTTTTCTTTTCAGCGAGAACTTGGTTTGATGCTAACTTTTCTTTTTCCTTTTTTTGAAGCTTGAGTTCGAGAGGAAGAGGCTGCAGCTTCGTGGTTAGAAAGAACGTCCAAGGAAGAAACACGTTGGACCTTACTTTGACAGTTTTTTGTTTATTGTTGTGGTAAAGTATACTTGTTTTAGGATTTTGGATCTACGGTTGAATTTGATTGCATTTTGGTGAGAAGGGGTAAAACATAGGAGAGATATAAAGGCTTAGCATTTAGGACTGTGGAAATGGGACTATGCTTTGCTTGTTCACAGGTTATGGTTTCAATTTTCAACAGATGATTGACCACCCGCAGTGCTTCTGATTCTAGTTCTTTCGTTTTGATGAAAAATTTGTATGAGGAATGATATGATCAATGCCTAATAAAGACTATTAGGGTATGTGATTGGTTGCGAAAAGTAAGAGAAAAGAGAGAAATTATAGAGCAATTGATTGGTTTGTACTTAATATAGCATCATCCGATCAAATAAAGACATCTTTAATGTTTTTATTAAAACTAAGGTTCTTTTTGTTAATTTCAATGGTAACATTTGGAGATAGTTGGGTATATAAGAGGTTAAGATTAGGTGGTATGATTGAGAAGACCTCTTTCATAATTAGAGTCGGATCGTGAATACCAACGTACGAAACGATGGTGCAACAAGTAGATAAAGGGAGGTTCAATGACTGGATTAAAAAGATGAAGACTTGAAACCTCTCCACCAAACAAAGTCATCTTTGAGAGTATCCTTAGCTTTGATTATTAAATTTCATGTCGGAGAGTTTGCAGTAATAGTGAGATAAAATGTGGACACAAATACATACTTTTCTATTAGAGATCATGTTAATATAGAGTTTGTCAGTTTTTTGGAAGTGATAGAGTTTGTCAGTTTTTTGGAATATATGTCACTTTCTAGCTTTTCGATGGGAGAAAATTTGGAATTCATTGCTGTTCATTCAGATTTCCAGACCATCCATGCCTTTAGTCCGCGCAATCTTATCCAAGTGGCCAAGTTAAGTTGCAAGTTACTTGGTTTATTGTATCACATATGTTATGAGGGAGTCATATGTTTTGCATGTGGTAAGTTGAGAAGGAGGAAAGAAGAAAGGAACTCAGACTAGTTTAGGAGCTTGTTTTTCGAAGAGGGCAATAGATTTCATATTTTGTGAAATTGGAGTTGCTTCTCTTAATTTAATAGAAAATTCAAATGTTTGTTCAAAGATGTGGATCCATACTCTTTTGATTTTCAATGGAGAGTTGTTCTTTGCGGCGACCTATAATACCATGATTGGAGCAAAACAATGGGATTTTTCATATAGAAAATTCACTCAAACTATACCATCCTCAAGGTTTTCAATGTGCATGTGGGGCTTTAGGGGTTTAGAGACAAAAATGAATTTAACTTTGACCAAAACAATATTTTTCGGCTAGACATATACATCAAACAAGCAAAATTACAAAATTAAACAGATTGTGTAATGGAGTGCCGTCAAAACAATGAGAAAAAATTGAGTTTATAATAGACTAATCAACACTATGCTGTTACCATATTCATTTGGCATTTAATTTTGCTGACATGTCAATCTATCATAATTTTACACTATTTAATTTATTAATTTGAATTCTAATGTTTGACTCACGGTTAATGAGGAAGGAATTGGAATGACCAAATTAGATCTATTATAATTAAATGGAATATTATTCATTGCATGATTTAAAAATACCCACTATTTATCATTTCACTACAATTACCCTATATATAGTCATTCTAAACCCTTACTCTTTCACTCCTCAATCTTCTTCATTCTCCATTATTGTTACGTTTTCCAATTCTTCTTCATTCCCATATTTTGATTCTCTGTGTCCATTCGCTGTGAAAGACATCAACGACTCAAACATTTAATTTTGCTGACATGTTAATCTATCATAATTTTTCACTATTTTTTATTTATTTGATTTATTAATTTATTTTATTTATATTTGAATTCCAATTCCAATGTTTCATTCACGGTTAATTTATTTATATTTGAATTCCAGGAAAGACTATTCTTGCTTCAACCATTGTTACCCTGATTTCTATATTTGTTTAATCTTCGTTTTGATTTGTTTAATCTTCGTTTTGATTTGTTTAGTTATTTTGTTAAAGTTAATATTGAGGTTTCAAATTAGGCCTAAAAACATTGGCAGGAACATAGTGTATGGTGTGCTAGATTTATTTCAATAGAAAAGTCAATTTCTAATTGATTTATGATGGCATTATTTTGATTTATTAGAATATTTGTTTTCTGCATTATTTATTTGATTATTATCTAATTCATGCAAAAAAAACATATATCATAATTTGCTTAATTAAATATGATTTTAACTAAATGATAAAATCAAAAGAAATTTTGAAAATAAAAAGTCAATATCATTCTATTTTATTTAAATATGTGGTGGATTGATTGTCATTATAAAATTATTTTACACTTAAATAATCTTTTTTTTCTTTCCATTGGTAAAAAAGTTTAAATATTACAATAATATATAATAATACAAAGAGAAATATATGAATGATTTGAAAAACGTTTAAATGGAAAACTATATATATCGCAAAGAAAAAATTCGTTTCTATAAGATAACTATTAACTTTTTTTTCAGAACATAAATATTTATTTGAAAATATATGCACATTAATAAATATATGGTAAAATACAAAGACGAAATTATATATATATTTTCTATTTACAATATATTCAATTGAATCTACCCTACACACCATGTATATCTTAAAAATCATATAAATTATGATTTATGATTTATTCTAAAATGATCACATAAATTTATTTTAAAATAAATATTCCAAAAACGAGTAATGACTAACCATATATATATATATATATATATATATATATATATATATATATATATATATATATATATATATATATATATATATATGAAAGATTTAAATCGATAAAATTTTGTCTTAAAAATAAGTTTTTATTAATAAATATTAAAAAAAATTATATTTTTAAAAAATATTAATAAAAATAATATTATTTTATTTTATTTCAAGATTTTATTTGTTTAAAATTGAAAGTAAGTACTATTATTGTTTAATAAACATTTTGTTACTAAATATTATTAAAAACCATGTATTTGTATGAAATATTAATAAAAGTCACATATATTTAAGAAATATCATACAACTTAACTAAAGTATCTATAAAAATCAAGATTACCCGAAAAACATATTTTGTAATTATTTAGATCCTTATTTGAAATAAAATATGTTTTGAAATTATTTAGCTTTTTATAGAAAGGATAATAAAGCAAAACAAAATCAATTGAGATTTTGTAATTTCTTTAAACTTATGAAATAACTAAACATATCACAATCTTTTCAAATTAATTTTATAATCGTAATCATGATAAAACAATGTTAAATGATAGTCATGAAAATTTAATGATAAATGATACTCATAAAAATTAATAATTAAAGATAAAATTTACTATTACAATCATTTTTATAAATTGTATAAGTTACAATTATTTTTATAAATGGAAATATATCATACAAATAATTTTATAAATTTAACTATTTATATAATTATAAATGAGAATAGGTTACATATATTTTTATAAATAGACAAACGTGTTCGGATGTTTATAAATGAAAAAAAGTTACCATAATTTCATAATGGGAAATAAGTTACAATAATTTTAATAAAAGAGAATAAGTTACTAATATTTTTATAAAAGAGAAGTATTAAAATAATTGTTTTTAAAATCAATAAATTAATAATTGTTTCATAAATTGTCACACAGGTTCTAGGCACTTATAAATGTTATAACTTTTCTTATTCCAAGGGTATAATTGACTAATCAACACTATCTTTACCATATTCATTTGGCATTTAATTTTCTTGACATGTCAATCTATCATAATTTTACACTATTTTTATTTATTTGATTTATTAATTTATTTTATTTAGATTTGAATTTTATTTATATTTGAATTCCAATTCCAATGTTTCATTCACGGTTAATTTATTTATATTTGAATTCCAATGTTTTTTTTTGACAGAATTTGAATTCTAATGTTTGACTCACGGTTAATGAGGAAGGAATTGGAATGGCCAAATTAGATCTATTATAATTAAATGGAATATTATTCATTGCATGAGTTAAAAATACCCACTATTTATCATTACACTACAAGATTAAATGTATATTATTGGAATTAGAATGAATTATTTTGACATTCCAAGATATCACAACTTCCCATATAGAATGGATTATTTTGATATTCCAAGATATCACTCCTCAATCTTCTTCATTCTCCATTATTTGAAATAACACTTAACACTATTTAACGCTATTATTTTTATTAATTATTATTATTAATTATTAAAATGGTTAACCAAAATAATCACTTGGTATTCTGTTGACTTCAGTATTTTACTTCAAAATCTTGGAACCGTGAATGTTGTATTAACAATTATATTTATTATCATATAACCAAAAACTTTATTCATTTTATGTCTACAATCATTTTATGTGGTTAACAAAAAAAATTGAATTACAACCATACAATCAAAGTGATTTTCTACCCATTCATTTTTGCATCACCTAACCAACCCTATGTCTCACAAGAACTGCTTCGAAGCATTGGATAAAACCCTTAAAGATGTAATGAGCAAAAAGGTGTTGAGAATACTATTTTTGGTGGAAAAGTTGTTGTATTTGGAGGAGATGTTAGACAGATTCTTCCTGTTGTTCCAAGAGCTGGGCGTTCTGATATTGTTCATGCATCAATTAGTTCATCTTATGTATGGGATTATTTCCAGGTTTTAACACTATCAAAAAATATGAGACTTCAAGAGGGAAGATACAACACAAGTTCTAATGAACTAGCGGAATTTTCAAAATGGATTTTAAATGTGGGTGATGGTAAGATTTGTGAACCCAATGATGGTTTGGTTGATATTGAAATTCCTCAAGAGCTATTAATATCAAATTTTGATGATCCTATAAGAGCAATTGTTGAAAACACATATCCCAATTTGTTGGAAAAATATCAAGATGTTGAATTCTTACAAGGAAAGGCTATTCTTGCTTCAACCATTGAAGTTGTGGACAAAATCAATCATTATGTATTAGACCAGGTACATGTCAGTTATATTTACTGTATTATTACATTCATAATTTATATATATATATATATATATATATATATATATATATATTTAAGAACATAGTTTTACTAATTTATTTATGTTTTGCTTTTAAACTTTTTTTAGGAGAAGAGAAAGAGTATTTGAGTTTTGATTCCATTGATAGAACAGATTCAAGTTATACTGAAGCATATGAAGTTCTAACTCCTGAATTTCTCAGTAAATTAAGAACGTCAGGGCTTCCCAATCATAGGATCAAATTAAAGGTTGGTACACCTATTATGCTAATGAGAAATTTGGACCAAGCCGATGGGTTGTGCAACAAAACAAGATTAATTGTTACAAGATTTGCAAATCATGTCATTGAGGCAAAAATCATGTCTGGAAAGAACATAGGTAACATTTTTTACATTCCACGAATGTCTATGTCACCTTCTGATTCACCTTGGCCATTCAAGTTGATTAGGAGACAATTTCAGATTATTGTCTCCTATGCAATGACAATTAATAAGTCACAAGGTCAATCTCTTGATAGTGTTGGATTGTATTTGCCTACTCCTGTGTTTAGTCATGGTCAATTATATGTTGCAATTTCAAGAGTTAAGAGCAAAAGTGGGCTAAAAATCCTAATTCATGACAAGGAGAATGTACCGTGTTCTACTACTACTAATATTGTGTACAAGGAAGTCTTTCAAGCACTTTGATAGTTGGTAAACTTTATATCTTATACTTTACGATTCAAATTAAAAATCTATTTTGAATTAAAATATATAGTATGTACATTTTCCATGTATTTCAAGAAGTATATAATTTTTCCTATTTGTTCATGCAGACGTGATTTGTTGATAGGACCGACGCTTGCTACAAATATGGAGTTAAATGCCAACATGGTTTACATGAGACATATACTCAACTGAAAACATGGTAACATACTTAATAATTTAATAATCTATAAATGTAATGTGAATCCAGACGAGACCCGTGCGATAGCACGGGTTTGTTACTAGTTTAATAGAAAATTCAAATGTTTGTTCAAAGATGTGGATCCATACTCTTTTGATTTTCAATGGAGAGTTGTTCTTTGCGGCGACCTATAATACCATGATTGGAGCAAAACATTGGGATTTTTCATATAGAAAATTCACTCAAACTATACCATCCTCAAGGTTTTCAATGTGCATGTGGGGCTTTAGGGGTTTAGAGACAAAAATGAATTTAACTTTGACCAAAACAATATTTTTGGGCTAGACATATACATCAAACAAACAAAATTAAACAGATTGTGTAATGGAGTGCCGTCAAAACAATGAGAAAAAATTGAGTTTATTTTGAACAAACACAAGAAACTCTATTAGAAACAAATTAAAACAATGAGAAAAATTGAGTTTTTTTTTTAACAAACACAACCAACTCTATTAGATTTTTGGAGATATGTGTGTCTGCTTTACTATTCACTTAGTCAATAAGGGGTTCAAAGATTATAAGTTAATAATAACAACCAACATCTTTCAAAAATTTGATAGAACTAGTCTATTTATAGACTACTAAGTTAAGTTAAGTTACAAGTTAATTTAAACAATTGGGCTAAACAAATTTGATATGCTAACAATACTAATATTTTGACTACTGCATGTTTGAGAATACTTCGACTACAACATGTCAGACTTCGCCATAAGCATGTTAGTAAACTTCAATAACATGCTTAATCTCCGTCGAACCAAGAAATTACCCTTGTCGAAACTAAAATTTGATCCAAAGTCTCACAAATCTTTACCTTAGAAAAAAATCTACAACATTATAGAAACAAACTAGATTTCATCATTCAACTTTATCAATTGCATACAGTGGACAAATTTGTAGCTTGATAATGTCTTTGTGATCATGCTAACATGATCATGCTAACAACATTAGCTTTTGTTGAAATTTTTAGCACCTGGACTTCTCCATGCTCAAATATTTCTCTAACAAAATACAATTGTACATCGATGTGCTTGGTTCACTCATGATAGGCTGAATTCTTCGATAGTTGTATTGCACTTTGGTTGTCACATTTAACAGTGATAACACGACCTTGAAGTTACATCTCCTTAACAAAATCTTCAAGCCACAATGTTTCCTTCACAACTTCAGCGAGGGAAATATATTCTGCTTAAGTGGTTGATAAGGAAACAACCTTCTGAAGTTTCTCTTTTCAACTAATTGATGTGTCAAACATAGTGAACATATATCCAGAAATAGATTATTTGGAATCCATACAAACCGTAAAATCAGAGTCAACATATCCTTCAATTTCTACTTTATTATCATCACCATATAGCAAATTTTATTTTGACAATTCGACCAAACCCATTTCATTGACTTGGCCAAGTCTCTTGTGTCATACCTCAGTCTTCGACACAGGTTTTGGGGATACCACATATGATGAACCATTTACAACCTTAACCTTAAGGGTATACATGCATTTCCTTTTGATGCCTCTCAAGACTTCCTTCGACCCATTCATTATCCTTAAGATATCTTGCTCTCCTTTTAAAATATATCCTTTATTGACTCATTAGGTACATACCTGACACCAGTCAATAGCTTTATTGACTCATTATAGATCTTGAATCTTACAGAATCAATTCCTACAATTTTGCATGCTCTAATGTTTCTCAACAACATTGATCCATCATCTTAATCACATAATTTCTCAAACATATTTTTGTTTGGAGTCATGTGCCAAGTTAAATCTGAATCCATAATCCATTCCTTACTCAAATTGATGCTCGAAACTAGTAGGACATCATATGAATCATAATCATCTTGCACAATAGTTTCATTATCATTATCCTTACCACCATGATTGTCATGTCGATCATGGTACATTTTTATTGTGTGGCCCTTCTTCTTATAGTGATAACACCTAATTGTAGAAACATCACCATTATAAGACTTATGTTGACTTTTACCCTTCTTCTTCTCAAACTTACCATATTTCTTCAAAAATTTCCCTTTAATGGACAAACCTTCACCAACTGACGATGGTTTATGCTCCTTCCTCTCATTCAAATCCTTTGAGTACAAGGTTGATTGAACTTCTTCAAAGTTCAGGGACTCTCTTTCATACAAGAGAGTTTCTTTGAAGTGAGCATGAAACTTGGGTAAAAACACAATAATAATAGTGCTCGATCTTCATCACCGAACTAACCTCGATATTCTCTAGATCAAGAATCAGTTTATTGAACATATCCAACCGCTCAGCCAAGACTTTGTCTTCACTCATCTTGAATGAATACAAAGTTTGCTTCAAGTACAAATAATTTACCAAGGATTTAGTCATGTAGATTCCTTCGAGTTTCATCCACACATTCGTTGTCGTCTTCTCCTTCAAAACCTGTCGGAGAACCTTATCACCAAGGCTCAATATGATGGCGTTGTGGGCTTTCTTAATCATCGTCGTATTCTCTTTCTCCGTCAAAGAAACATCCATGACTTCAACCCTCTTCAACGCTTCTAAAAAAACCCCATTGAATAAGAATGACTCGCATCTTCAAGCGCCATAAACTAAAGTCATTTACTTCGGTGGATTTTTCAATCTCAAATTTTGTGAGAACCACACTCACCGCACCCGTTTATTGTAACAAAGTGTTGTTAAGAACATACCAAAACTATGTCAAAGATTGAGTTTTTTGAACAAACACAAGAAATCCTTTTAAATATTTACGAAAGAGAAAAGAGAGAAGAAAATCAAGATTGGTTATAACTGTTTTATTATTCACTTACTCAATAATGGTTCAAAGATTACAAGTGAGTAACAACCCCCAATTTCTCTCAACAACCTGAGAAACCTAGTCTATTTATAGACTACTAAGCTATAAGCTAACTTAAAATTGGATTAAACAAATAGACAATCCGATATTGTTAACAATTAAAAATACTAACATTTCGACTTCTACATGCTTTAGCGTACTTCAACTACAATATATATAACTTCGACACCAACATGTGAACAAACTTTGATATCATATTTAATCTCTGTCGAACTAAAAAATTGCTTTTGTGGAGACTAGAATTTATCCAAAATCTCACACATATCAATATTTAAACGTATCTATGTCACTATTCCTTGTATAGCAATCTTTTGGTACATAGCTTTGGTGTAGCATGTGAGATGATGAAGCTAAAGGAAGAATTAGTGTATCCTTTATTTCATCATTTGTCTGACATCATTTCATACGGGGATGCGTTATAGCATGCATGGACCACAACTAAATTTTCCTTAGTCCACATAAGTTACATAACAACAATGGGATGATTTCTACTATGGAGTATTATATGTTCCCACTATGAATTCTTCACTTCGACAAAAATGAAGAGTAATGATAGGTCAAATAGAAATGGCTACTTTCCCCCTTCAAAACAATGTGTAGCCGAAAGGATTCTAAAGTACCTTTGGTAAAAGTTGCAAAATATATGGATCTGGTTCATTTTTATTATAATCAATGACTTGATTTTAAGTAGGTAACGTTTCTCACCAAAGAGAACTACCTCGAATTTGTAGTGGCGCGCATACTTGAGTTCGGTCGGAACATCCTTGAATCAATCATACTATTTTCCTAAAACATTTTTTGTGACTGTTTATACAGTCACAAGATTTTCCCAAAAAGATCTAAAGTCCTTAACTAGACATCTATATATCTAAGGTGTTGAGTTTTCGTGGGCATCAAGTTTCCTTCTCTCAACTTGAATTGCCAACAATAAACTTGTATAAGTTTAACATCAAATCTGAGGTTAATAAAGGTTAAGGTCAAGATGCTTTTATGCATTACTTTATCTTTACGTGTTGAATAAAAAGAAAAGTACGATACTATTAAATATTTGATTACAATATTGTACTGTAAAATGTAAAGCAAGGTTGGAAATCAAAGACATTCTTTACATTTTTTTATCTCCTTTGTTGCTTTAGTAAGAGCTGGCTTCCTCCTTTTCCTTTTTTTCACATCATCACACTCACTTTTTATGCATTGCATTACCTTGCTGACAAGTTGTCTCCTTACACAACTTGAATTCTTGTGTTAGTTTCCCAAGAGTGTTATTTCTCTTCTCTAAGGTTTATTTGATCTTCTACTTGTTTGAACTCGTGTCTGTGATGTATAGAAGCTTTGAGTTTTGGTTGCATTGTTGAGTTAATAATATATAAGAAGAATGGCAGGAGGTGGAGCTGCGCCGCAACCAAAGCAAGATGAACTTCTTCCACATCCGGTTAAAGATCAATTACCAAATGTTTCTTATTGCATTACAAGTCCTCCTCCATGGCGTAAGTTACTCAACTTCTTCATCAAAACCATTTTTTTCCTGTACTAAATACGACATTCACACTGACACGTCTTCAATATGACACTGACACTAGATAAAATCACATGCGTTAGTATCATGTTAGTTCCTGAATCATCACAATATCTGACATTATGGTATGTTAATGAAGCGGAGGCAATCCTACTTGGCTTTCAACATTACCTTGTGATGCTTGGTACAACTGTGCTAATTCCAAGCTCTCTAGTTCCTCAAATGGGAGGAGGAAATGTAAGTCTTGGAAGAAAAGAAAAAGTTATTAGTATTGTTGTTTGGTTCATAAATCTAATGAAGAACTCAATTATGGTTTCGATATAGGAAGAGAAAGCAAAAGTAATTCAGACTCTACTATTTGTAGCTGGAATTAACACATTCTTCCAAACAACATTCGGGACTCGTCTTCCCGCAGTTATCGGAGGATCCTACACTTTTGTTCCAACAACTATTTCAATTATTTTGGCCGGTCGTTATAGCGACATTGTTAATCCTCATGAGGTTGGTTCGTCACAAACTCGAGTTGATTATATCTTCATTTTTCTTTCTTTCTGTTATTCAATCAATTAGTTTTACTTAACAAATATGCAGAAGTTTGAGAAGATAATGAGGGGAACACAAGGTGCACTTATAGTTGCTTCAACACTTCAAATTGTTCTTGGTTTTAGTGGACTTTGGCGCAATGTAGTTAGGTTCTTAAGTCCTCTCTCCGCAGTTCCCTTGGTTGCTCTCTCAGGCTTTGGACTATACGAATTCGGGTTTCCTGTGGTAAATATGCGTATTTCTAACAAGAACTAAGCTTCGATTTCTTCCTATATTTTATATATAACGTGTAATTCTTGCTCTTTTAATCGTGGCCGATGAATTCTAGCTTGCGAAATGCGTGGAGATTGGACTACCAGAAATCATCATACTAGTAGTATTTTCACAGGTAATATTAAATTTTAGTTACATGGATCAACTTTTGTCATAATGTTCTATCAGGACCTGACAACATGTTTTTGCAGTACATTCCTCACATGATGAAAGGAGAAAAGCCGATCTTTGATCGATTTGCAGTTATATTCTCGGTGGCAATTGTGTGGCTTTATGCTTATCTTCTAACTGTTGGTGGAGCTTACAAAAACTCAGCACCTAAAACTCAAATTACATGTAGGACGGATCGCGCTGGAATTATAGGTGGTGCTCCTTGGTAAGCTCAAAAAACAAGTCATAAGCTATTTGATAAGCTCTTTGAAAAAGTGCTAATGTGAAGAGTTAAGGTTAAATAAACTAATTTGAAGTGATAGTTCCTTACAAATATACATTTTGTAGGATAAGAGTTCCATATCCTTTTCAATGGGGAGCTCCAACATTTGATGCTGGTGAAACTTTTGCTATGATGGCTGCTTCACTTGTTGCTCTAGTAGAGGTATGTTTATTGTTTCAACCTCGAACCTACGAGACATTTAGATTATGGTTTAATTGTATTAAACGGCTCAAATCAAGACAAAACCAAGATAGAATCATAGTAAAGACTGGTTCAACCGATTGAACTCTAGCATAAATTTTCTTGTTCCACAGTCAACTGGTGCATTCATTGCTGTATCAAGGTATGCAAGTGCAACTCCGATTCCACCTTCGATTCTTAGCAGAGGTGTAGGCTGGCAGGTAAACAAAATTTATGAGTCCGTTTTTCTCATTACTTTTTCTGTCATATATTATTTACTATAATCATGCATTTTTTATTTTTTCTCGCGTTAAATTTGATGATATTTTGGCGTAAAATATTTTATGTTTCATATCAGGGAGTTGGAATAATGTTGTCTGGGATATTTGGGACAGGAAATGGATCATCAGTTTCTGTGTAAGATTTCATTCCAAGATAATTTCATCTTATTTGCAAGATTATAAGACAACAATTGCACAATCACATGGCCGTGACACTACGATTTTTATGTTTCTTCTATTGCAAGAAAGTGCCTATTTTTTCCTAGCAATGTTGGAATGATATGGAACAATAATGGTTTTTCAGGGAAAATGCAGGACTCTTAGCTTTGACACGCGTAGGTAGCCGAAGAGTTGTTCAAATATCGGCCGGATTCATGATCTTTTTCTCAATTTTGGGTAAGATTTTTATTGCCGGCGATCATAACTAAACTAATTAATCTTAACCAATTCTCAACTATCTTAACTAACTTGCAACCAGGGATGGATCCAGAAACTTTTAGTAGCGGGGGCAACATAAATAAATATTTTTCCTTTTTAATTAAATATCATAGTTTTTAAGTAAATAAATAATTAATTTGGTTTTAATGATCAAATTAATATTATTTATCAAATATTTTTATTGATTATAATTTATAAATTATATAAATAAAGTAAAACTCAATAATTAAAAAATATTTAAAATATCTATACTATATTGATATTTTAAAATATACATATTTGAGATTTTTTATAAGACTAGAATTAATATCAAATTTTATGACATTGATAATTGAAGAGACTCTCAACATTTATATTTTTAGATTATATCAAATATACTTACTGCATAATACGTATACAAATCTAACGCATATATGATACGTTTTTATTAAAATAAACATTATGAAAAGATGGATAATACTTTTGAATTTTTTAAACTTCTAAGATTTACTATAAAATAATATTTTATTATTATCATATATGCATAACTCAAATGAAACCAACATGTTTTTAGTGAGGCATGTATATAAATATAAATATATTACATTAGACACAATGCACAAATAGCTACGCTACATATAATAGTTGTAAATTTGTTTATAAATTATAGTATGTAATACTTAATACTTATATAGTGATATACAATTGATCAAAAGATAGTAGGGGCCATAACCTACATATGCCAAAACATGGGTCCGTCCCTGCTTGCAACTTTCTATATAACAAACTCCAACTAATTCTAACCGCGGACAACTCTTGTTTTCTTAGTTTGATGTTACACTAAATGAATTCGAAAGTGAAAACTTGTTACGAATCATCGTTATATGCAGGAAAATTTGGAGCTGTTTTTGCTTCAATTCCAGCACCTATAGTTGCAGCTTTATATTGCCTATTCTTTGCTTATGTTGGTATGTAACATTATCAATTTCAAGAAATTGAGATATTATTATCATTGAAATTTCATTAGAGTATTATTTGCTTACTATTTTTGTGTTTCGAGTCAACACAGGCTCTGCAGGTCTTGGCTTCCTTCAATTTTGCAATTTAAACAGTTTTAGAACAAAATTCATCTTAGGCTTCTCTATTTTCATGGGATTTTCCATACCACAATATTTCAATGAGTACACAGCATTTAAAGGCTATGGTCCTGTACACACGCGCGCGAGATGGGTATATGTCTCTTTCTTCCTACTTCCTTTCATTCAATGATAAATCATTTGACGCGATTTCAACTAGAAAATCAAATGCTAATACTATAGAAAATTTGATCCTTGACAGATATATTTTACTTTTTTGACAGTTCAATGACATGATCAATGTTCCGTTTGCATCTGAACCATTTGTTGCTAGTTTCTTGGCGTTATTCTTAGATGTAACATTGCATAAGAAAGACAATCAAACGCGAAAAGATAGAGGAATGCATTGGTGGGATAAGTTTCGATCATTCAAGACAGATACAAGGAGTGAAGAGTTTTATTCTCTTCCTTTCAATCTAAACAAGTTTTTTCCTTCTGTGTAATTAGTTGCTCTTAGAATTGTTGCATGGTGATTTTAAAAGTATAGTCTTGTAGTATCTTGTTGTGAATCATGCTTCTCATTTGCAATGTGAAGAAACATAATAACTTGTCATATTTAATTATAGCTAGATGCTTATTTATTTTACTAATAGCAATATGAGTTTTGTCATTCTTTTTACAAGAGTATTGTAATATTAGTTGTAGCTAGATACTTATTTTTTGTATAATGTCATAGTGATTTTGAAGTTTGAAAATTTGAGTGGGTAACTCCTAAGTGGGTTCATACTAAGTAAATTATTTAATAAAAAGATAAGAAGAAAAGTAAATGACTCTATGTGTTTTTAGTGGTGCTTACACACTTTAGTGAAAAATAAAAAATGTCTATAAAATCCGAGCTTAACTTTCAGATGCATTCAAAATGCAACTAAAATCAAGTCTTAGACGACAAAGGTCTGAAAAAATATTCAGAGGTTAAGCTCTATATTTGTATGTAAGTTAAGTTTCACACATTTGATTCATATAATGTCAGACTTTTCCTCTTTCTTCTTCCTTTCTTTTAAGAAAGATTACTAAGAACCCAAAATAGAGCATATGAACAAACTCCATTTTCATTATTTTTCAAGCTTACGTGTTATTTCTATTGCATTGTGTAACACCCCATCTAAATACCCCGAATATATTAATTAAATTAACATTTAAATCATCTTTAATCAGAGTTTAACACGGTAATCACGGGATGTCACAATTAATAATAGAATAAACCTTCATTCAAACAGTAGCCATGCTACACTGAGGATCATCATTCAACAATTCAATCATTATAAGACCATGTCTTACACAGCGGAAATACCAAAACCAAAATTTAATAAAACATCATAGTTCTCAAGGAATTCAGACTCCAAAACTATTAAACAATAATGATTCTCTTAACTAGCGTTCCCCAGTGTTACAACCTAATTAGAGCATGACACTGACACACGGACTAAAAAGATAAGCTCTAGAGCCATCCTCACCGACTCCTCAGCTGCTAATTTAATCTGAAATGGTAAAGTAAGGGTGAGACTTCTCATAATTAAAGCATATTATAAGTCTTTCAATCAATATTATATCACAAGCATATTATTTCACCCACTTAACATAAATTCAGATTCACACACACAACCATATTCATCATGCTTATTCATAACAATCAACGAAGAGTAACACTGGAAGACATCCTAACATGTTACCACTTCATACAAATACAATGCGGACTCATGCATGCGGTGCCGACTCGTGACCAAGTCACCCAACACCGATCCATCATCAACCGGATACGGTACCATCGATTCGTCCATAACCACTCGGACACGAATCCAATAACCACCCATCCTCACTCTGCATCGGTTATCGGCAATCCAAGTCAAATTCCACACAATGGGAATTAACTTCACCAAACAATGCATATGCACGCACATCACTAGCATGCAACATCAATCGGTATGTATACATTCATTGAACATAATCGAATCTCAACAATCAACATGATATATCCACTAATCATGCATACATCTAACATCGGATAAACATGCAAACCAATCAACATGATATATCAACCAATCATGCATACATCAACACAGGTTATGACCACCTCAGACATCATAAACCCTCATCACCCGCAACATGATATAATCACCTATCACGAAACAATTCATCACAAAGCATAAATATGCCAGACACTTACCCTTCAATCGGTAAGACTATCACCAGTATATATCACAACAATCGACAATTAAGATCAATAGCCATCAGGCATATACAACACCAACAAACACATGATATCAATACAATCATGACTACACCAATTATCATAAACCGAATCAAAACCCAAAAACATGATATTCCAACCATCATGCACACAAAGAACAACAGCACGCTTTACATTCACTCGGATCAATATATCCATCACCACAGGATCTCTACTGCATACACATCAATATGCGTCAGTCAAGAGTCATCTATTTCGGAATTTGGCCCATTTTCAAAATAAATTTCAAGTTTTGGAAAATATTTTCATTTCATAAAATAGAGCTTTAAATTTAGAAAATAACGTCCAAAGCGGCGCTCAAAACGGACTTACGGTTTGAAAGTTATGAATTTTCAAAGTTTGACATTTTCAAAATTAAAGGTGGAACCGGTTCCTACATATCGAACCGGTTCCTAAAAGTTTCAAAACCTCGCTCGAAAATGTATGGAACCCGTTCCACATACAGAACCGGTTCCCAAGTGCAATTTTCCAATTTTACCAATTTTTCAAAGGGAACCGGTTCCTACATATCAGGAACTTCCCACGTAAAAGACCATTTCCGCACTTTTGACATCCATCCATTTCAATTCAAACTCAAACATACCCATACGAGCTGCTATATGAGAAACACCAAAATACATCATTTTGCATCATCTATCTCATCAACCAACATATTTCCATCATCTATTTTCATCTCGACACTCTAATCATATTCCATACATATTCGACACAATCGGACTCAATCGACACCAATCGACACTATTAGTTATACATCCATGGAAACCTAGAATTTCCTAAATATAGATTCCTAACATGCCATGGTCTATAATATTAACATCAAAACCTATAATAAGCAATAACCAATAAATCACCCACCTTGTGGGTTCTTCGATTTCGCGGTCTCTTTCCTTCTCTTCTCACTTCACGTATCTTGTTTTCTCCAAAATGATTCATTTTCCTCTTTTCCTTCTTTTATTTCTTTTATTATTTTAACATAATAAAATAACATAATTAATGTGAGTAGAGCCTTTTACCCTCACACCTCACTTTATTCATCACACCACCAATAAACCCACTTCCATTTAATTCAATTGACTTCAATAATCCAAAATATTAAATATTACATTCCTAATTAAATTAATAATTAAAAATCGTAATTATTTAATAATCGATTTATTTGGGTGTCACAACTCTCCCCACTACAAGAGTTTTCGTCCTCAAAACATAACTTAGACGAGCAGTTCGGGATATGAGTCCTTCAACCGACTCTCCGGTTCCCATGTAACATTTCTATCCGGTCCCCAAGCTACTCTTATCAATGCCTCGCAACTGCTTTCAACTCTTTCGATCAAAGAGATATTTCGTGCTCTTATGATCACTAATACCTCAAATCGAGAACCATATAAATAATGCCTCCCCGACCTCAAAACAAATACAACTGCTGCCAACTCTAAATCATGAGTCGGATAACTCCTTTCATGCACTTCAACTGTCGTGAAGCATAAGCCACAACCTGCTTATCTCGCATCGACACACCACCTAAACCCGTTAATGATGCGTCACAAGACACAACAAAGACTTAGTCGGATTCGGCAAAATGAAGGTCGAACCTCCAACCTCCTCTTGAGCTCTTGAAATCCTTCCTTCCAACTATCACGTCATGTTTGACATCATTTCCAATATCACTAACAAATATCCTTCTTATTCAACCACTAGAATCCCACACGATCCATTACTATCGGGTTAAGAATACATCAGTTCAGCTCACTCCTTACCCCCTTCATTCTAGGGTACATGATTTATCACTTCTTTACACCGTAACACAATTATAAGAACCTCCACATAACCGCATTGTCCACAACATTTATACACAATGCTAGTACCACAAGGTTACGTTCCAACGATAGAGCTTGCAAATTAATACATCTATTATAATGGATGTAACATCAATAAGACATAGAACCATTCACCTAAGAATTCTATTCTGGAATTTCTAATAATTTCATAAACTCCACACCTTCTAACGTTTAATTTGCGACTTCCAAAAAGATCATACTCGCATAACAAAGTGCATCACGTTACGCTTTCGCGACTCGATTAATTACCTTAAGTCATTATCTTCATTTGATTTTCATCAACTACCAGCTACAAGTTTCATATTTATCTTTAGACTTTCTCCTTAACATCTACCAAAATCACTGTTCACCCTCTTACATTCTAAACCTTCCACCGGGCTTCAACTTGCATACACACTCAAGTCTTGACCTACTAGATAATTTCCAAGTCTTTTTCATAGTCCTTTTCCTCTTAGTTTCATGCGAACTGGTGAACTACTATCCTCTCAATAGAACGTCAACCACTTCACACACTATCAAGCTTGCAAGATAAGTCTATTAAATCCAACACGATCTCGTCTATTATCAACAAGAGATTAAGGGTGATCAGTTCCTCAATTTGTTGATAGATATCCGGCAATCACAATGGAATATAAACCACCATACCAAACCATAATAGCGTTCCTTGAGAACTAGTGCTCGAAGTCATCCAAGCACCATGGTCCAATAATCTTCCTTTAAGGTTTACAACTTCTTCCACAATTATTCCTTATTTGACCTCGACAATGAGATACCATCGATCAGACAATTTTTACATACTCTCCTTCACACTCACTTAGCATCACACGATGGTTAAGTATTTTCCCCCTCATGAGATGCTAACCTACCAAATACACCATAACTCATTTTGTTTCCATTTGAAGTCCTTATCCATGCGGAGAACTCTAACGACATTCACAACTCTTAGTCTCCCTTTAAATATCATAACATCTAGGGTCCATATATGCTCAATCTGAATCTTATTTCAAATACAATCTCAGTAATACACCTCATCATATGATCAGTAAAAGAAACTTTCAACATTTTCCTAACACACGTCAATATGATTGCATTTCCTGTCGAATTTATTTTTCTTCTAGCATCACCTATCTTTTCCTCAAAAGCTAACGTCACTTATCCATCCGTATTCGACATAAGCCGCATCTCTAATACTTTCGCATTCTTACTAATACCAACATCTCATTCATTAAGAATATCTCATTCTTGATCTCGTCTCAAATAACTGCGACTGTTACTGGTTATGTCCATAAAATCTCCCAATACCCGCAACAAATTTTGGACTTTCCCACTACAACACTACATCAGCCTCAGATGGGTCTACCGCATTACCGTCACTTGAAATAACATGATAAAGAAAATTCATATCCTCATACCGTAATCTACACCATGAAACTTAACAAAATTCTACTCCCTTTCGAAGTTGGAATTCACCTCACAACATTCAACATACATATACCGAGTTTTAGAAGCTTCTTTCTAACTATCTTCATCCTTAACCTGACCACGAAGGTAAGTTAATCTAAACTCAACTTTACTGAAGGCATACTTTCCAACCAATTGATCCATCAAATCACCAACAATTTGAAATAGATATTTAGTCTTAATCACCACTTAAATCAGTTATCAAAAATCCACACGCAATTCGCGCTACTTTCTTCCTCCTTGACTAAGGAAATTAAAGCTCCCCAAGTAATACACTTGGTTTTACAAATCCATTTCACTGCGCATCTTCCAATAGCTTCTTCATTTCCCTTAACTCAAAAGTTGACATCTTGCATGGTGTCATAGAAATAAGTTTTGTACCAAGAACGACATCAACAACAACTCTGATTCTCCTCAAACATCATTACATGATAAATAATTACTTTCAGGTGCTGGGACCATTTTTGAAATAAGGTTCATCCCATTATCTTTACCATGCTTCAACGGAACTCAAATCAGACATCCAAAACTCAAGCTATGAATCTTACAAGTTTTCCAGAAGGAATGCTGTCAGGAAACCAATTCCCCGCAATAGGTAGTCGATTTCCACCTTGTGGGAGTGAGAAATCCCAAAACATTCTAGAATACAAAATTTGAGATCCTAACTTCAACATACCGCAACACACATCATTCTCCATGATCACTTGCGTCAAGTTACAATTCCAATAACCAATTCACACAACTGCATACTTTTTATCAACCATTGACACAGTCAATCTTTTCAAGAACACAAAGAAGTAACTCACACAGACAGCTCCACAATCAACTGGAAGTGTTACAACATTCCCACCACACCAGCTTCATCTTCTCAAAGTCATTCTTCTTAATTACCAAATATCCTCTAGGCCAAGAATATGCATCGACTCATCATAACGCTTCATAATCACTTGGTTTAACTTCAAACATTCAACCGAATGATAATTTCAAGCTAATTCAACATCTTGCTCTAACGACGAGTTGCTATTATTCCCAGGGGAACATTAGAACTCACACCTAACTGGAACATCATTATCCATAACATCGTCCTACACTCTCGGATACGAACAACACAAGTACTTAATTGTTACCACTTAAGAGAACCTTACCTGACCATCATACTGAATTCTCGAATCCGTAATCCCTCCGAGTTCGGGAAACTACGCAGTCTAACCAACATCTGCACTCATGTAACCAATAGCACATCGATCCAACTCTTCACACCAGAACATCTCAGAGAAGCAAAGTTTCTCCCCCACTTGCTTCTAAACCACTCCTGCAACTAGGTAACCAGGAAAACAAGCGAGACCGATGTTTCACACACATGTCGTATACAAGGAGTAATGACATTAAGACACTGGTCACAACGACCGACTATGCTCTGATACCACTATTGTAACACCCCATCTAAATACCCCGAATATATTAATTAAATTAACATTTAAATCATCTTTAATCAGAGTTTAACACGGTAATCACGGGATGTCACAATCAATAATAGAATAAACCTTCATTCAAACAGTAGCCATGCTACACTGAGGATCATCATTCAACAATTCAATCATTATAAGACCATGTCTTACACAGCGGAAATACCAAAACCAAAATTTAATAAAACATCATAGTTCTCAAGGAATTCAGACTCCAAAACTATTAAACAATAATGATTCTCTTAACTAGCGTTCCCCAGTGTTACAACCTAATCAGAGCATGACACTGACACACGGACTAAAAGATAAGCTCTAGATCCATCCTCACCGACTCCTCAGCTGCTAATTTAATCTGAAATGGTAAAGTAAGGGTGAGACTTCTCATAATTAAAGCATATTATAAGTCTTTCAATCAATATTATATCACAAGCATATTATTTCACCCACTTAACATAAATTCAGATTCACACACACAACCATATTCATCATGCTTATTCATAACAATCAACGAAGAGTAACACTGGAAGACATCCTAACATGTTACCACTTCATACAAATACAATGCAGACTCAATGCATGCGGTGCCGACTCGTGACCAAGTCACCCAACCGATCCATCATCAACCGGATACGGTACCATCGATTCGTCCATAACCACTGGACACGAATCCATTAACCACCCATCCTCACTCGGGTATCGGTTATCGGCAATCCAAGTCAAATTCCACACAATGGGAATTAACTTCACCAAACAATGCATATGCACGCACATCACTAGCATGCAACATCAATCAGTCTATGTATACATTCATTGAACATAACTGAATCTCAACAATCAACATGATATATCCACTAATCATGCATACATCTAACATCAGCATAAACATGCAAACCAATCAACATGATATATCAACCAATCATGCATACATCAACACAGGTTATGACCACCTCAGACATCATAAACCCTCATCACCCACAACATGATATAATCACCTATCACGAAACAATTCATCACAAAGCATAAATATGCCAGACACTTACCCTTCAATCGGTAAGACTATCACCAGTATATATCACAACAATCGACAATTAAGATCAATAGCCATCAGGCATATACAACACCAACAAACACATGATATCAATACAATCATGACTACACCAATTATCATAAACCGAATCAAAACCCAAAAACATGATATTCCAACCATCATGCACACAAATAACAACAACATAACACGCTTTACATTCACTCAGTATCAATATATCCATCACCACAGGATCTCTACTGCATACACATCAATATGCGTCAGTCAAGAGTCATCTATTTCGGAATTTGGCCCATTTTCAAAATAAATTTCAAGTTTTGGAAAATATTTTCATTTCATAAAATAGAGCTTTAAATTTAGAAAATAACGTCCAAAACGGCGCTCAAAACGGACTTACGGTTTGAAAGTTATGAATTTTCAAAGTTTGACATTTTTCAAAAATTAAAGGTGGAACCCGGTTCCTACATATACAGGAACCGGTTCCTAAAAAGTTTCAAAACCTCGCTTCGGAAAAAATGTATGGGAACCCGGTTCCGGCACATACAGGAACCGGTTCCCAAGTGCAATTTTCCAATTTTTACCAATTTTTCAAAGGGAACCCGGTTCCTACATATACAGGAACCGGTTCCCACGTGTAAAAAGACCATTTCCTGCACTTTTGACAGCATCCATCCATTTCAATTCAAACTCAAACATACCCATACGAGCTGCTATATGAGAAACACCAAAATACATCATTTTGCATCATCTATCTCATCAACCAACATATTTCCATCATCTATTTTCATCTACTGACACTCTAATCATATTCCATACATATTCTGACACAATCAGACTCAATCTGACACCAACTGACACTATTAGTTATACATCCATGGAAACCTAGAATTTCCTAAACATAGATTCCTAACATGCCATGGTCTATAATATTAACATCAAAATCTATAATACGCAATAACCAGTCGAAATCACCCCTTACCTTGTGGGTTCTTCGATTTCTGACGCTCCTAGGTCTTTTTCCTTCTTTCCTTCTTTCCTTCTCTTCTCACTTCACGTATCTTGTTTTCTCCAAAAATGATTCATTTTTCCTCTTTTCCTTCTTTTATTTCTTTTATTATTTTAACATAATAAAAATAACATAATTAATGTGAGTAGAGCCTTTTACTCCTCACACCCTCACTTTATTCATCACACCACCAATAAACCCACTTCCATTTAATTCAATTGACTTCCAATAATCCAAAATATTAAATATTACATTCCTAATTAAATTAATAATTAAAAATCGTAATTATTTAATAATCGATTTATTTGGGGTGTCACAACTCTCCCCCACTACAAGAGTTTTCGTCCTCAAAAACATAACTTAGACGAACAGTTCGGGATATGAGTCCTTCAACTGACTCTCTCCAGTTCCCATGTAACATTTCTATCTGTTGGTCCCCCCAAGCTACTCTTATCAATGCGATCTCTTTGCCTCGCAACCGTTTCAACTCTTTCTGATCAAAGAGATATTTCAGGCTCTTATGATCACTAATACCTCAAATCGAGAACCATATAAATAATGCCTCCCCGACCTCAAAACAAATACAACTGCTGCCAACTCTAAATCATGAGTCGGATAACTCCTTTCATGCACTTCAACTGTCGTGAAGCATAAGCCACAACCTGCTTATCTGGCATCGACACACCACCTAAACCCGTTAATGATGCGTCACAGTACACAACAAAAGACTTAGTCGGATTCGGCAAAATGAAGGTCGGAGCACTGTCAACCTCCTCTTCAGCTCTTGAAATCCTTCCTTCCAACTATCACGTCATGTTTGACATCATTTCCAATATCACTAACAAATATCCTTCTTATTCAACCACTAGAATCCCACACGATCCATTACTATCGGGTTAAGAATACATCAGCTCAGCTCACTCCTTACCCCCTTCATTCTAGGGTACATGATTTATCACTTCTTTACACCGTAACACAATTATAAGAACCTCCACATAACCGCATTGTCCACAACATTTATACACAATGCTAGTACCACAAGGTTACGTTCCAACGATAGAGCTTGCAAATTAATACATCTATTATAATGGATGTAACATCAATAAGACATAGAACCATTCACCTAAGAATTCTATTCTGGAATTTCTAATAATTTCATAAACTCCACACCTTCTAACGTTTAATTTGCGACTTCCAAAAAAAGATCATACTCGCATAACAAAGTGCATCACGTTACGCTTTCGCTACGCGACTCTGATTAATTACCTTAAGTCATTATCTTCATTTGATTTTCATCAACTACCAGCTCTACAAGTTTCATATTTATCTTTAGACTTTCTCCTTAACATCTACCAAAAATCACTGTTCACCCTCTTACATTCTAAACCTTCCACTCCGCGGCTTCAACTTGCATACACACTCAAGTCTTCGACCTACTAGATAATTTCCAAGTCTTTTTCATAGTCCTTTTCCTCTTAGTTTCATGCGAACTGGTGAACTACTATCCTCTCAATAGAACGTCAACCACTTCACACACTATCAAGCTTGCAAGATAAGTCTATTAAATCCAACACGATCTCGTCTATTATCAACAAGAGATTAAGGGTGATCAGTTCCTCAATTTGTTGATAGATATCCGGCAATCACAATGGAATATAAACCACCATACCAAACCATAATAGCGTTCCTTGAGAACTAGTGCTCGAAGTCATCCAAGCACCATGGTCCAATAATCTTCCTTTAAGGTTTACAACTTCTTCCACAATTATTCCTTATTTGACCTCGACAATGAGATACCATCGATCAGACAATTTTTACATACTCTCCTTCACACTCACTTAGCATCACACGATGGTTAAGTATTTTCCCCCTCATGAGATGCTAACCTACCAAATACACCATAACTCATTTTGTTTCCATTTGAAGTCCTTATCCATGCGGAGAACTCTAACGACATTCACAACTCTTAGTCTCCCTTTAAATATCATAACATCTAGGGTCCATATATGCTCAATCTGAATCTTATTTCAAATACAATCTCAGTAATACACCTCATCATATGATCAGTAAAAGAAACTTTCAACATTTTCCTAACACACGTCAATATGATTGCATTTCCTGTCGAATTTATTTTTCTTCTAGCATCACCTATCTTTTCCTCAAAAGCTAACGTCACTTATCCATCCCTATTCGACATAAGCTGCATCTCTAATACTTTCGCATTCTTACTAATACCAACATCTCATTCATTAAGAATATCTCATTCTTGATCTCGTCTCAAATAACTGCGACTGTTACTGGTTATGTCCATAAAATCTCCCAATACCCGCAACAAATTTTGGACTTTCCCACTACAACACTACATCAGCCTCAGGTGGGTCTACCGCATTACCGTCACTTGAAATAACATGATAAAGAAAATTCATATCCTCATACCGTAATCTACACCATGAAACTTAACAAAATTCTACTCCTTTTCGAAGTTGGAATTCACCTCACAACATTCAACATACATATACCGAGTTTTAGAAGCTTCTTTCTAACTATCTTCATCCTTAACCTGACCACGAAGGTAAGTTAATCTAAACTCAACTTTACTGAAGGCATACTTTCCAACCAATTGATCCATCAAATCACCAACAATTTGAAATAGATATTTAGTCTTAATCACCACTTAAATCAGTTATCAAAAATCCACACGCAATTCGCGCTACTTTCTTCCTCCTTGACTAAGGAAATTAAAGCTCCCCAAGTAATACACTTGGTTTTACAAATCCATTTCACTGCGCATCTTCCAATAGCTTCTTCATTTCCCTTAACTCAAAAGTTGACATCTTGCATGGTGTCATAGAAATAAGTTTTGTACCAAGAACGACATCAACAACAACTCTGATTCTCCTCAAACATCATTACATGATAAATAATTACTTTCAGGTGCTGGGACCATTTTTGAAATAAGGTTCATCCCATTATCTTTACCATGCTTCAACGGAACTCAAATCAGACATCCAAAACTCAAGCTATGAATCTTACAAGTTTTCCAGAAGGAATGCTGTCAGGAAACCAATTCCCCGCAATAGGTAGTCGATTTCCACCTTGTGGGAGTGAGAATCCCAAAACATTCTAGAATACAAAATTTGAGATCCTAACTTCAACATACCGCAACACACATCATTCTCCATGATCACTTGCGTCAAGTTACAATTCCAATAACCAATTCACACAACTGCATACTTTTTATCAACCATTGACACAGTCAATCTTTTCAAGAACACAAAGAAGTAACTCACACAGACAGCTCCACAATCAACTGGAAGTGTTACAACATTCCCACCACACCAGCTTCATCTTCTCAAAGTCATTCTTCTTAATTACCAAATATCCTCTAGGCCAAGAATATGCATCGACTCATCATAACGCTTCATAATCACTTGGTTTAACTTCAAACATTCAACCGAATGATAATTTCAAGCTAATTCAACATCTTGCTCTAACGACGAGTTGCTATTATTCCCAGGGGAACATTAGAACTCACACCTAACTGGAACATCATTATCCATAACATCGTCCTACACTCTCTGTGATACGAACAACACAAGTACTTAATTGTTACCACTTAAGAGAACCTTACCTGACCATCATACTGAATTCTCGAATCCGTAATCCCTCCGAGTTCGGGAAACTACGCAGTCTAACCAACATCTGCACTCATGTAAGCAATAGCACATCGATCCAACTCTTCACACCAGAACATCTCAGAGAAGCAAAGTTTCTCCCCCACTTGCTTCTAAACCACTCCTGCAACTAGGTAACCAGGAAAAACAAGACCGAGGTGTTTCACACACATGTCGATATCGGAAGGAGTAATGACATTAAGACACTCACAACGACTATGCTCGATACCACTATTGTAACATCCCATCTAAATACCCCGAATATATTAATTAAATTAACATTTAAATCATCTTTAATCAGAGTTTAACACGGTAATCACGGGATGTCACAATTAATAATAGAATAAACCTTCATTCAAACAGTAGCCATGCTACACTGAGGATCATCATTCAACAATTCAATCATTATAAGACCATGTCTTACACAGCGGAAATACCAAAACCAAAATTTAATAAAACATCATAGTTCTCAAGGAATTCAGACTCCAAAACTATTAAACAATAATGATTCTCTTAACTAGCGTTCCCCAGTGTTACAACCTAATCAGAGCATGACACTGACACACGGACTAAAAGATAAGCTCTAGATCCATCCTCACCGACTCCTCAGCTGCTAATTTAATCTGAAATGGTAAAGTAAGGGTGAGACTTCTCATAATTAAAGCATATTATAAGTCTTTCAATCAATATTATATCACAAGCATATTATTTCACCCACTTAACATAAATTCAGATTCACACACACAACCATATTCATCATGCTTATTCATAACAATCAACGAAGAGTAACACTGGAAGACATCCTAACATGTTACCACTTCATACAAATACAATGCAGACTCAATGCATGCGGTACCGACTCGTGACCAAGTCACCCAACACTGATCCATCATCAACCGGATGTACCATCGATTCGTCCATAACCACTGGACACGAATCCAGCCTAACCACCCATCCTCACTCGGGTATCGGTTATCGGCAATCCAAGTCAAATTCCACACAATGGGAATTAACTTCACCAAACAATGCATATGCACGCACATCACTAGCATGCAACATCAATCAGTCTATGTATACATTCATTGAACATAACTGAATCTCAACAATCAACATGATATATCCACTAATCATGCATACATCTAACATCAGCATAAACATGCAAACCAATCAACATGATATATCAACCAATCATGCATACATCAACACAGGTTATGACCACCTCAGACATCATAAACCCTCATCACCCACAACATGATATAATCACCTATCACGAAACAATTCATCACAAAGCATAAATATGCCAGACACTTACCCTTCAATCGGTAAGACTATCACCAGTATATATCACAACAATCGACAATTAAGATCAATAGCCATCAGGCATATACAACACCAACAAACACATGATATCAATACAATCATGACTACACCAATTATCATAAACCGAATCAAAACCCAAAAACATGATATTCCAACCATCATGCACACAAATAACAACAACATAACACGCTTTACATTCACTCAGTATCAATATATCCATCACCACAGGATCTCTACTGCATACACATCAATATGCGTCAGTCAAGAGTCATCTATTTCGGAATTTGGCCCATTTTCAAAATAAATTTCAAGTTTTGGAAAATATTTTCATTTCATAAAATAGAGCTTTAAATTTAGAAAATAACGTCCAAAACGGCGCTCAAAACGGACTTACGGTTTGAAAGTTATGAATTTTCAAAGTTTGACATTTTTCAAAAATTAAAGGTGGAACCCGGTTCCTACATATACAGGAACCGGTTCCTAAAAAGTTTCAAAACCTCGCTTCGGAAAAAATGTATGGGAACCCGGTTCCGACACATATAGGAACCGGTTCCCAAGTGCAATTTTCCAATTTTTACCAATTTTTCAAAGGGAACCCGGTTCCTACATATACAGGAACCGGTTCCCACGTGTAAAAAGACCATTTCCTGCACTTTTGACAGCATCCATCCATTTCAATTCAAACTCAAACATACCCATACGAGCTGCTATATGAGAAACACCAAAATACATCATTTTGCATCATCTATCTCATCAACCAACATATTTCCATCATCTATTTTCATCTACTGACACTCTAATCATATTCCATACATATTCTGACACAATCAGACTCAATCTGACACCAACTGACACTATTAGTTATACATCCATGGAAACCTAGAATTTCCTAAATATAGATTCCTAACATGCCATGGTCTATAATATTAACATCAAAACCTATAATAAGCAATAACCAGTCGAAATCACCCCTTACCTTGTGGGTTCTTCGATTTCTGACGCTCCTAGGTCTTTTTCCTTCTTTCCTTCTCTTCTCACTTCACGTATCTTGTTTTCTCCAAAAATGATTCCTTTTTCCTCTTTTCCTTCTTTTATTTCTTTTATTATTTTAACATAATAAAAATAACATAATTAATGTGAGTAGAGCCTTTTACTCCTCACACCCTCACTTTATTCATCACACCACCAATAAACCCACTTCCATTTAATTCAATTGACTTCCAATAATCCAAAATATTAAATATTACATTCCTAATTAAATTAATAATTAAAAATCGTAATTATTTAATAATCGATTTATTTGGGGTGTCACACATTGCATTCAAGGTTAGGACATTAATCGACCTCTACTCCACTTCATTCAATAGAAAATCGTTGACTTCTCACATTCGGTAAGTTTTTCATTTTCATTATTTTGGTTATATGATGCATTAGTTTGAAGCTAAGCACATAATAGGCTATTTATGGCATGTTATAATGCATAGTAGATGGTTTAGTGAGGCATGTGTGTAGATTTTTTAAAGTTTGAAGTTAGAGCATTTAGGAACCTCTGTTTATGCCTTTTCTAGTTTCAGGAGGATACAAACGTTAACTTCCGATTTTTTTTCTACATTGCAGAAGCTAACTTATGAATTTTGTTGTTATGCATTGTTTTTCTGATTTTGCATGTTATGTCCATTGAGTTTGGCTTCTATGATTGTGATATGATTTCTCTTTTGTAATTACAGATAAATTATTTGACAATGTATACAAATTAGAGCATAATGGAGTGACTCGCCTTGACTTGAAACCGTATTGATACCAATTTAACCATTAACAACATTGTTGTTCTCTACCATGTTAAAACTCTAATCAATAACCTTGATCAAATTCAAATAACCCTTGAATCTTGATCTCACCACTTGCATCCACTTGATTCCAATTAACTTTTTCTGCCTAGGTAATTTAACAAGTCTGCAAGTATGATTTTTCAACCAACCTTGAATCCACTTATTTTCAAATGTCTCCCTAAAGGTTTTTCTTTTTGTATTCTGCAGTCCTTTAGCCACATTCAAAATATAATATCCAAGTCTAGCATAATCGTCTCTTTGAGATGTTACAATAACTCTTCTTACCTTATCATGAATTAAATGATAATCAAAGATATATGTAACCGATCTCTCACTACTACTAGCATTCATAGTAGGAAACTTCACCTCAACTCAATTTTATCCGTTATAGTTTCTACCAGGTTTCTCCCTTGATTTTTACCAACCAAATAAGTTGTTTTAACCTCATCTCTTTCCAAAAACTCAATAACAACTCAGCACTTTTATCCCTTGATTTTTGCAAAATTCATTATACTCTTATGAAACTTTCTCAAGACATTCATAACGTCTTAAACTCAAATCTCATAGTTATCCCTTCTCATGAAAGTCTCCACTAATTAATGATGAATGAATAATAACAATTGAACCTTATAAATATATAGATCGCATATTTTAGACCCTTTAGCAATAATCAATTCATCACACAAAATCTTCAACACTCCATGTTCAACTCTAGTACAATAGCCTAGATCATCAAACATACTTATAGATAACAAATTTCGCTTGAGTTATGGAACATACCTCACATTATGAATAAGAAGTTCATGATCATCAAAAATTTTAAATTTTATTGTACCGATACCATGAACCTTGCATGCCTTATTATCACCAAGGTGAACTACTCCACTTTGCAACATCTTCAAAGTTTCAAAGTATTCTATTCTTGAACACATGTGATAAGATCAACTTGAGTCAAGACCTAACTATCTCCAGTTTCTAAACTTGATACTACTAGTGCACCAACATCCTCATAACTTTCTTCACCCAAGGCAACTGCATCTTGAATAGAATCTTCATTGACCTTTTTCACAGTACAAACCCTTTTAAAGTGACTGGTTTTTTGACAATTAAAACATTTTACCTTGGACTTGTCAAACCTCTTTGATTTTGACATACTTTTATGCTCATCTCCTCCTCTTGACACACTTAAGACATTTGAAATCCAAAAGAATAGATAAAAAAACATTTGAATGTAAAACGTTTGATTACTTAGACTCACACTACAAGAAAAGTTGGTATTTGTCAGGGTAATTAGCCAAGGGTTAAACCCCCAGCAAAAAAAAACAACATTACTAGGGGTATATCTCCTCGCTAAGTGAAAATTATTATAAAAAAAACAATTACGTGGGTATCCCCTCGTAAATAGGGAAGCTGGATTTTTTGAATTTTGAAATGTTGAATTGCAGGGGGCTACCCCTGGGAAAATAAAGTAGCACCAAAAGTGAAGGCATTTAGCCACGGGCTACCCCAAGTAAACTGTCATGTGCAATTAGTGAGGGAAAATCTCACGCCACCTAGACAACTTTATGTCTAGTCAATCTGCAATTCCCAATGTTAACGTTTTCGAGGGGCAACCCTCGCTAAATATTCTCTTTTTTTAGTGGATGCCCCTCGCCAATTGCTTCATCATTAAATGTGAACCGCTCCACTCACTATATACACGTTACAACTTCAATTCCTGTTCTCTCAAATATAACTTCCTCTCTCAGTTTCTCCCTATTCCTCCATCTCTCTAAATCTTCATCTTTATTCATCCCCAAATTTTAACCTAACCCTCCAATTCTTCATATTTTTTTCAGTTAAAATTATAAATTGTTTTGCTATATGTTTAATTTCTTTTTTTCTGTTTGTTATTAATTTATTTTCTGTTAGTTATATATGTCTAACTCTCTTATTTATTTTGTATCAAGTGATATATCTTAGAGGAAAATTTCAGTCAACCAGTGCAATTTTTCATCAATTTCAGGTACACATTGTGAAATTTTTTCCTTTTTTTTTTTTTTGCATATAAATGTTTAAAGAGTAGGTTTAATATATATTTGTTTTGTAATATTTAGTTATATATATATATATATATATATATATATATATATATATATATATATATATATATATATATATATATATATATATATATATATATATAATTTGAAAACAATATATAAATTAAAAAGAATAACAACATATAAATTTTCAAATAGGTTTATAGGTTTATAGGTTTAGAAAAACAGTATATGTATTTTTTTTCAAAAACAGTAAAAATATTTAAAAAAAATAGTATATATATAATAAAAACAGTATATATAAAATACTCAATGTATAAAAATAGTATATATAAATTTAAAAAATAATATTTAGAATTTTTTTTATTTAAAAAGCAGTATTATTAGAATATATATAAAAAATAATATGTATAATTTTCATATATGTTTTTTTTAAATGTGTCTGAATTTTTTGGAATAGGTATAATTGTTAAAATAATTTTATTTTTAAAATAATATGTATACAGAGGATGTATAATTTTATTGAAACGTGTATATATATTTTCTGAAAATATATATTTTTATGATAAATAGTATATATATTGAAAATATGTAAATGTTTATGAATAAATTCATAAACATAATTTTTTTAAATATATAAATGTTTATGATAATTTTTTGAAATATGTATAATTTTTAAAAATTATAGGACTAAATTTCTTTTAATAGAGAGATAAATACATAAATGTATATATAATGTATACATAAATTTTTTGAAAAGAGACCTAGCTTTTTAAATTTTATGTAAAAATTTATATTTATATCATTTACATGAATGTATACATAATATGTATATGTTTTAAATTTTAATTATTTTATAAATTTATATTTATTATATTAATTATGTATTAATTATATATTAATTATATATAACAATTTTATTATTATTATTATCTGTTTTATTTTAGGTCAAATTTTATTTTATTTTTTAATTATTTTGTAATTTGTCAGGGGATAAACTCTTGGGTAATGTCATCATTATTGCATTTTGCCACAGGCTAAACTCCTGGCAAAAAATCTAACGTATTGCAGAACTGTCTGTACACCAAATCTGTGCCAACTTGACTCTATGTCTGCAAGCTGCATATATAGTTGACAATTAGCGAGGGGATAATCCTCTGGATAAACGGGGTAAATGGCGATAATCCCCTGGGTAAATGGCGAAGTGTTTCGCCCCTCGCAAATTATTTTGCGACCACGTGTTTTGTGTTTTGCTTGGGGTCCTGTCTCCTCGCAAATTGTATATTTAGTAGGAGCGAGGTCCAGCGGGGTCCTGTCTCCTTGCAAATTATATATTTAGTAGGAGCATTGATATAAAGTTGTGGAACAAGCACCCTTGTGAGAGATACCACTTGCCCACCTAAAACCTTACAAAGAGGGAGTTAATAGTATGAGCATTGATATAAAGTTGAGGAACAAACACCCTTGTGAGAGACACCACTTGCCCACCTAAAACCTTAAGGTGATAGGTGAGTGGGTTCCCCCACTTATATATGTTTAAGCCTATGTTCCCCCATCTTTACTGCCGTTGACACCTTGCACGAATCAGGCTCTGGATACCATGTTAGAGGAAGACCGTCGTTGACACCTTGCACAAACCAGGCTCTAGATACCATGTTAGAGGGAGTTAAGGAACAAACACCTTTGTGAGAGATACACCACTTGTTCACCTAAAATCTTAAGGTTTTAGGTGAGTGAGTTCTCCACATTCCTATCCAATGTGGGACTATTTCCTCACTTACTCACACTTGCTATATTATTCTAATATTTTTGACATTTGTGAGGGATAAACGCACCGGCAAATTTCAAATTTCAATTATTCTTGTAGTATCAAACTCTTGCCGATAAGGACTTTAAAAGTGACTTTCCACTATAAGATATAAAATTACTCTTAATAAATATCATCCAATTAGATATTTAGTCTCATGTCAGCATAAAAGACATTGTCAGCTCAAACTTCTTTAAAATAGTCTTTAATTCAGAGTAAATCCAACTCTACAACTAAAGGTAAGATTTTAATTTAGAGCTCACATTTTTACCTCCAAAATCACCAATATCCTCCTCAACTGTGCATGCACAAAAATTTAATATTATTAACTCACATTCTTTAAACCTATGATAATTTGTCATTATGTTAACAACTATTTTTATTATAATAAAAATTCATACTTTACCTTACATTTAATCTAAAACCCTTGACCCCCTCAACATATTCCACCGAATCCTTCCAATAACATAGCTTTCTCCTCTCTCCACGTGGCACTTACACCCTCTTCATAGGCCCGTGCCGGTTCCGATTAGTCATCATCTTGAAACATATAATATAATAATACTTGTCACATTATTTTACTATACTAGATTCAATAAATTATTAATACACGGTCACCAATCAATAATTATTCTTCTATACACCACCTCTATTGATGTAAACTTGGCTTTAAATTGACTTTCATAACAACCATAAGTTAGTTGAGAAGCCCTTAGAAAAGACCCTCTTGGGTGCTATACTTTTCTCATTGGAGCAAATTTTCATTTTTTCTTTTGTTGAGTTTGTGGAAGAGTGAGAAATGGGGAATTGTCAAACTGTGGATGCTGCAGCACTAGTGATCCAGCACCCTAGTGGAAAGATAGAGAGATTGTATTGGTCAGTGAGTGCAAGTTATGTCATGAAGGCTAATCCTGGTCATTATGTATCACTGATCATGCCATTGCCACAAGGAGAAAATAGTAATAACGAGGAGGAAGAAGAGAAGAAGAAGCCTGTGCTTTTCACTCGTGTTAAGTTGCTTAAGTCTGATGATACTCTCACTTTAGGCCATGCTTATAGGCTCATCACAACTCAAGGTAATTCTTTTTTTAAGGGTCTGTGTTTGTTTGTTTGTTTCTAAACAATATGCATGTTTCTGAAAAATGATAATGTTTTTTGGTTTGAAGAGGTTGAGAAGGTATTGAAAGCAAAGAAGAGGAGGACACATGGAAAGACAGAGGATGGTGAGGAAATGGAGGAGCTGGAAAAGGAAGGTTCAGCTTGTGAGAGTGAAGGGATGTTGAACACAGGAAAGATGTATCAGGTGTGGTTCTGCTACTTATCTTCAATGGTTATTTTTGGTTTTGCTGTTTTGGTTATTTAGAACTGATGCTATAACTGCGTCACAAATTTCAGGCAATGAGAGCAGACAGACGGAGGCTAAAGGCAGCACCTGTAAATCCTGCTGCACCGAGACCAAAATCATGGCGCCCGTCTTTACAAAGCATCTCAGAGTTTTCCATTTGAATAAAGCTATATTAGATTGTGTAATGTTGCGTCTCTCATAACATTATTTGTTTCTCTTTCGTGTTCGATGCTCCTGTCAGAGTGGGTTGAGTTCCATAATTCTCTTCCATTATAATCACCATGTTCAGTTACAATATGTTTGTATAGCACCCAAAAAAATTGTGAATGCAAAATCAAAATCTATTAGAAGTTCTTTTCGTTGTTACAGTTGACGCATACAAAATGTTACAAGCAAATGATAAATCTTTACATTGTAAAAAAGAGAGAGAAAAAAGTGAAAATACAATTCATTTTAGTTTTGAGTTCCAAATTTTCCAATCTTCATCCACATGATTTTGTGCCCATAATAGTGATGCTCTAGCAGCCAGAGGCGCTCCTGGTAGTTTCTTCTTCTTTAAAGCGACAAACATATCCGTGAATGACGTCACCAACAATGTCCCTGGACCTCCATACTCCTTGTGCAAAAACTTGCTAAATATCTATTTTCCATTAAAGATTGGTTACTATTGTGTCACATTTAGTCATTAGTTTAAAGTGAAATTAAACATGTTTGAAATCACAATAGAGTTTGAAGAAATCAGAGAAATATTTGTCAAAATCTATGCAATTTGATCAACTCACCATCAATCCAAACATGCACACAATTAGATAGGTTACAAAAACAGTGCAATTTTTTTATGGAACAGACATATTAAAGAGAATGAATTTTGTTTCTTTTATATATTTTATATTTTCAGTTTTCACAAAACGACTTAGATTTAAAAGGAAATGAAGGCGGTGTCTAATATGATCTATGGTGGACCAATGCTTCATAAATGGTTTGAAATTCCAACAGCTGGTGACACTCCTCATAAGTAGAAATTAGTAGGAGTAATCTCCCTTATGATTGAGATGGTGACCAAATGGGTGGCTATTCGATTTGACAGAAATAAAATAGTGCCTCAAAACTCAGGTTTTGTTTGCTCTTTTTCTCTTGATTTTGTTTAACCAACGAGGATTAGATCACTATCTCAGTGGTAAGGACATGGAGGACCCTGAACTTCTATTGCTCAAACTACATAGAAAGATGAGGAGGAACACGAGAGGAAGCAGATGCATAATGAGTCAAAATGTCAAGTAATCTCCATTAAAGAACAAACAAAGTTAGTCTTATTATCTAATTTGACTTTTGTGTGTGTACAAGTTCCTGAAATAGTCTTACTGTAACCATGGCATTAAATGCATTAATGATGCTTCCAATAAAATCTTATGAATGTAGGTGGGGAAGGATTAACATCACAAGATATTGACATCACAACTACTACGAAAACGAACAGGGCAGACTTAATGTTAAAAGACTAGATTTCAGCCGGATTTGAATAAGTAAGCTGGAAGCAACTTTCTTTTACAACTCTCACAATCAAATCTTACATATAAAAAAAAAATCATTGATTGACTCTCCAATGATGAACTGTATAACCAATATCATTGAATGGACCAAACACAAAACAACAAAATTGCATAGGTGTCTTAGTTACTCAATACATTTTGTCCAATCATGAATTGTATAAGTGTATAACCAATATCATTGAATGGACACAAAACAAAGTTCAATTTTGTCCATAGAAAAAGTAAACAACGTTAACTAACCTGAGCACAAACGTCAACAACCGCATCAAGTTCATCGCCGAACTCATCCACATCCTCCGAAAGCTTCTGCAAGAGCTCAGCTTTGAATTTGCGTGTCTCGTATTCAGCGAATTCGGGGATTGGGTCAGGGTACACGTGCTTCTGTGTGAGTGAGTCTCCGAGAACGCGCGTGATGGTGGTTGGGGCCAAGAGGGAAGAAGAAGGGAGTGGACATTGCAAGTAGTGGCGTAGGATACGGGGTTTAGAGGTTAGCGGTTTTGCTGGAGAGAGAGT
Source organism: Vicia sativa (assembly GCA_021764765.1). Taxonomy (NCBI): domain Eukaryota; kingdom Viridiplantae; phylum Streptophyta; class Magnoliopsida; order Fabales; family Fabaceae; genus Vicia; species Vicia sativa. Next base: position 168,627,273 of record CM038796.1, read on the forward strand.
TAACCTTGTCGGGAAGGAAGAAGAGGCGCATAAGAGAGAGGAATTGAATAGCAGCATTGGTGGTGCAGATATTTGGTTGATTTAGATAATCTTCTCTATAACAAAAAATAATTACCAGAATTTTTTTTAGTGTAAATTGATTTTTTATTTAAATAATTTTTATAACGTTATAAAATTTTGTGTAAAAAAAAAATTTGTAAAGAAATTTTTCATACGAAAGCAAATTTGATTTAAATAGTTGTTTTTAAAATATTATTTTAAATATTTCATTATTTTATTGAAATTTTTTCTGAATATTAATTTTTAAAAAAATTATTTTTAAAATACAACTTCATAAAAAAAATTGTGATTTTTCCTGTGTGCTGGTCTTCAATAATATATGTTGATGTTATAGAATGTCAAAATTAATATTTGAATTTAGAAAAAAAATAAATATAAAAAATTTGTAATATTTTAAAAATGGCTTTGTAAAATCTATTTTCAAAAATACAAAGAAAGAATACATTTGATTGTACCTGATTAGAAGGTGTCTTGGCCCAATCTACAACAGCGGTGAAGATGAAGAGGGGGGGTACCTGCAAGACACTCCGATGCTAAAGTAAGGAACCATAGAAGGAAGCAAGCAAGTAGAAAAGAGAGAATGAATGAGATACCTATTCCTCTCAAATGAGAGGGTATTTATAGCCCCCCAGCGTTGGGCCAAGGTCCAGTTAGTGGGTAGTGATCCAAGCCCACTAACGGACTGCCAGGGCTTGCGTGTGCATGGAGGCCAGCACGTGGCCTCCTCCCTGGATTGTCGCCCCGGGAAATCCGGGTTTGCTCCGAGATTTCTGGCGGGCGTGTGGCAGTTGAGATAGGAGTAACGGGTCCGTTATTTTCGGGGGGCACGTGGCAGTCAAAGATCGTTGGCCAGGTGGCCCTCGCGTAAGTGATGCAAACTGTCCTTTAAGGGCAAATGGGCATTGGTTCTGCCTGCCAGATTGGGCCCCTATGACTGTGGGCCAAGTGTTGGGTCAGTCCAGAACAGGAGCCCCCCCCAAGTCTTTGCTCTTATTTGAGAGTAATGACTTTGAACCGAGCGTATCCCCGCTGGGGACTTCATGTCGAGGTACGTCGAGATGCACAACGGGCACGAACACGTAGCTACAGGGACCGTCGAGCGGGCACATTTGGATTGTTAACGTCGGGGACGTTCGCGCATATCTACGAGTTGCAAGACGGGCAGGGTTTGGCCTCTTAGTCCTCGGGGAACAGGTCGATCGGTCATTCAATGTGTCAGTTTATGCCACAAGTTGCTTCCAGAGAAGGTGCGTGGCGCTCAAAAGGCGTGACCTTTCGTATGCCCAAGGTTTTTGGCTATAAAAAGGATCCTTTAGGGTTTCATTTGTTCATTCCTCTCCAACTCTCTAGTTTCTGCCAACAATTCTCGAACGCAAAGCTTGCAAAACATCAATTCTTCAATTCCCAACATGTCTTCAACCTCAAACACAGGTAAATATCCCCTAGCTCCTTGATAATCTTCTTTCAATTTGCATTTAGGATGAATCTAGGTCTTGAATTTGTATGAATATCGCGAGGAAATACTAGAATATCCCGGGGAGAGGCTTGAATATCACGGGGAAAAATTTCGATATTGAGGGGAGTTTTGTGGGTCTTATGAGGGAATTTGATGAACAGTTGATGAATTCTTGAGTCCCTCGAGGAAGAAGTGAATTCTCCGGGGAACGATTCGAGTTTCGCGGGCAATCCATGAGGGTTTTTCGAGGGGAGTATGACTCCTACGGGGAGAATTACTCCCCGGGGCGATCTGCGGGGTCCCCGAGAGAGTGAGTTTGAGCTTATCGTACATGGTCTCTAGTGCGCTTCTCTTGCTCGTGTCGTCGGGCCTCTCGCCCTTTCACTTGAGTCGTGGTGGAAGGGTGGATTTGACATCCTCGAATTCACTTTTCTTTCGCTTCTTTTCAGGTGTCGGGGAACATCCTCCTGGAGAGGGCACATGCGAGCTCCGACGAATAAGACTGGCCGCGGACCTTTCCTGGGTCGCGCCCCGAGCCAAGGGATTTCCGCTCGGATTTTGCTGCTGATCCTTCCACCGCGTTCAATTTGATCGAGGATTTGGACGAGGGTTTCGAACCTTCCTGGGCCGTTCAAATCCCCGGGGAAGGCAGAAGGATCTGCTCGTCTCTTCCACCAGATTTCCAATGTATGAGTTCGCGTTTCGGGAGGCGGGCTTCCGTATGCCCTTCACTGGTTTTCAAATGGGGGTGTTCACATGGTTGGACCTGGCCCCGTCACAACTCCATCCGAATGCCCTGGCTTTCATGAGGGGTATTCGAGCTGGTGTGCCGGTACCTGGACATTGGGGCCACCCTCCCTCTATTCTTTCGCATCTTCCATCTCCAACGGCAGATGGTCGGCGACAAATGTGTCTGGGTGTCGTTCAAGCAGTCGGGCAAGTTGTTCAGGTCGTATTTGGAGTTTGTCCGAGACTTCAAGAAACGTTTTTACGTGGTGAAGCCCCTTACCAGAGATGCCGAGGACACCCTCTTTGTGCGCACCGTGGAAGTCGGCGAAGATGGCAAAGAGGCGGACAGGCTGAGGGCAAGGTTCCCACTCGAATGGGATAAAAAGCATTACGAGCGGGGACCGGATTTCTACTTCGTGAGGCCCGAAAAATTGGATAAAGAAGACCAGCTCTCCTATGAGAGGCTGGAAAATTTTGTGAAGAGCTTCAGACCGGCCATCTGTGTCGATCGGGAAGGAAACGTGCTCCTCGACTACAACGGGGAGATTGAAATTGCCCGACGATATATTAATACGAAGGCCCTGCTGGATTGTTAGTCCGACGAGAATGCGCTGAGGCTTTTAGGTATTTGTGTTCGGGAACATAGAGGTGTACGTGTTGCTCGTCTTTTAACTTGTGCTAACTTTCCTTTTATTGCTTTGCAGATCGAATGGCGGCCATGGAGGAGCGCATGCTTAAGCTGCGGCATAAGGGTGCCCGTGCAACCGCCAAAGACCGTGTCACCGCGCTTCAAGAACAGACGCGAGCAGACACCCAAGTTGCTGGGAACACCCATTCCCCGTGTCTTCCCCCGAACAACCGCTCAAGAGGCGAAGGGGCGAGCGCCTCGAGCAGGGGTGCCTGGGACCTCAGCCTCGATTGGGGACACCTACGTGTTGCCTCCGTGCTACGGTCAGAGGCAGCTCTTTAAGGGCAAACCTCCGGTGGTGCAAGAGGCGGAGAGGGACACGATCCTGGGGCTCGTCCCGAAGCTGCGGGCGGAAAGTCTGAACGCCGATGTGTCCGCGGTCATCCAGATGCTCGAGAACTCGTTGACGCTCAACGACGAGGCGGCCAGACTCAGAGCCAAGGTCGACAAAGCTAACGCCCATGCTGCCGAACTGGAGCTCGAGAATATGGAGTATCACGGCGAACTGATGAAGCTCCGGGGGCTGAACCATAGATATGACGAAATGGCCAAAGAGCTGAGGGAGATGACGGAAAAGTATGAGTCGTTGGCCGAGGAGCGGAACAAACTGGATGCCCAAGTGAAATTGCTGCAAGGGCAAGTTGCTCTCGTCGAGGATGAGTCTGTTGAGGAGTAAGCGCTCCTTTCCAGGGCGGATCTGATCGGGCGGATCCGAATCCTTGAGGAAGACACCGTGGAGGCGTTGTCCTTCGGGTTTGATCAAGCCCTCCAGCAGCTGCAGGCGGTGAACCCCGGCCTGGAACTCGTGACCTCTGAGATTGGCCCCTTTCACCGCGTGGTCGACGGGCAGATCGTGCTCCCCTGATGTCTGATTTGTAATTGGTTGGGCCTGCGAGTCCGTTGTTTTTTCGGCCTGCGTGCCCCTTTTTGAATTTGTATAAACACTGGGTCAGATGCCCGTTATTGTTTTGTCGGCCTTTGTTGGTCGTTTTACTTATGAATTTCTATTATTCTAATGGTTTTAATTGCGCCTTATTTGTTATGCCAATTGTTTTATTGTATATGTTCAATTGTAGAAAATGCTCGACCTTGTTGTTCCTAATTCATATGCTAGGTTCGGAGGCTGGAGGCGTCTTGGCGAGGATGTAGTCGTGTTTGGGACTACACCCTCGAGGCGTGGACCATCCGTCGCGGGCTGGACATCCTGCCAGAAGTGCGTGCTAACCCGCGGGCCTCGATCGAGGAATCCGCATCGTGCGAGGGGCATCTGCCATGCATGGTCGAGGAAAACCCCCCGCTTGTTGGTTATTTGGGACTCGCGCTAGCACCATTTCGCGGCCCAAGCTTGAGCTAAGTCTCCGTGCAGGCAGGGGAGCGCCGGCCACTATGCTCTGGGCACGTGACCGAGTTGATCTAGCTGTAATACTGTTTGAGCTTTGTAGCGTTCCAAGGTCGAGGGAGTTGTACTCCGGTTAGATTTTCTAAGTAATAGGCTCCTGTGTCCGTTTTTGCTCGGACGCGATATGGCCCTTCCCAATTGGCGGCTAGCTTCCCCTTGCGAGATTCCTTTTGGTTCCTGCGGAGGACTAAGTTGTCGACGTCAAACTCGCGTTTAATGACTTTGTTGTCATGGCGTAATGTAATTTGTTGTTTCAAGCGGGCTTCTCGGAGGGCCGCGCCTTCTCGGATCTCGTCGACCAAGTCTAACTCCTCGCGTAGCGCTTCGTCGTTCACTTCCTCCTCGAGGAGGGGGAGTTCGGTGCGCCTCGACGGTTCCCTGATTTCTACAAGTATAACCGCTTCTATTCCGTACGTCAACCGAAAAGGGGATTCCCCAGTGGTGGAATGGGGAATTATTCGGTATGCCCATAGTATGCGGTGCAACTCTTCAACCCACCTGTTCTTGGCCTCCCTGAGCCGTCGCCTAAGTCCTTGCAATAAGACCCTGTTTGCAGCTTCTGCTTGGCCATTGGTCTGGGGGTGCTCGACAGAAGTGAAGTGCTGCTTGGTACCTAGGCGTGCCACGAAACTGCGAAAATTTTGGTCGGTGAATTACGTTCCATTGTCCGTGACAAGGGCCTGCGGGATGCCGAAGCGGGCAAGGATATTCCGTTTGTAAAAACGGAGGATGTTGAAGGAAGTTATTTTGGCGAGGGCCTCGGCCTCTATCCACTTTGTAAAGTAATCCACGGCCACGATGAGGTATTTGTTTTGGTAAAAGCCTTGTGTGAAAGGACCGAGGATGTCCATTCCTCACCAACTGAAGGGCCACGGGGACGTAAGTGTCGTGAGCTCGTGTGGTGGAGCAATGTGCATGTCGGCGTGACGCTGGTGTTGCACCCCAAAATTCGCCCTCTTCATTTTATTAATAAAAAATTGGCTGACACTCAATTAATAGGTGCATCGCATACATATCATTCATGCAATGATCATGGGTTCGGAATTTTCTAAATCGTGTGAGCCTGTGCAATTTTGAAGAAGAGGTTTGGTTCCAGAAGCTGAATATGTGAGGTTCTGTTATTTCGAGCGACATCTAAAGCGCAAGAGATATGTGTCCAGAAGCTGCTGATTATCTCTCGAGAATTGAGGTTTTGGTGTTTTGATCGCCTATCAGGTGGATATTGATTACAGTTTCGAGCTACAGTGTGTGGTGATCGAATATTTAAGCCCAAATTGATTCTACGGTTTTCTGTAAGTGGTAAAGTGTCAGTACACGACTTATCGATCCGCGCGATTCATCAGAAAATCAAGAACGGACGGATAAAATGATATTTGAGTGCATGTATCAAAAAGTCAACAAAAGTCAAAGTTTGACCGGGCGGAATTTCTGGTCAAACCTATGGTCAAAAGCCGACATTTGAGAAAATGCAATCATTTGTTGAGAAAAATCGGAAGAATCGGGAGAAAATGAGGTTTCTTGCATTTTAAGTAATCTTGGACTTAGAAAAATTTTCTAAGTTTTAAGCACTTTGTGTTCACGGAGCCATGTTGTCGCATTCGTATCTTGCCCGTCTGTGGTCAGAAATTTGTGAATTGATAGTCGTTGGAAAGAGCTTGTTTCGTACTCCGACTTTCGAGTTATAAAGCTCCGAAGTTTGAAGTTCATAAATTTTGAAGTTTTACACTTGGTAAAATTGAGTGTTTTTAACATGTTCAAGCGCTCGACTTCGGAGACATTTTACACGTGTTTCGAGGCGTCGATTCGAGTTAAGTTCAAAATCAAAGTTGTTCATTTCGTGGCAATCTACAAATTTGCCGAAGAAATCGAATTCATTCAGGAAACGGATAAAAAATAACGGAGCTCGAAAGTTACGATTTATCATTTCTCAAAAATTCAACACTTGAAAATATTTTGGTGTTTGTTTCTATGCTCAAGCTGACAGTTTCAGGGTCGATTTTATCATAGTTTGTGGCTCCGAATCGGAAAATGCTCAACTGAAAAGTTGTTCATTTCACGGCAATCTAAAACTTTGCTGAAGAAATGGAATTCATTCGGGACTTGAATCAGAAATTATAAAGCCCGGAAGATAAGAACTCATTATGTTTGTAAGATTCGAACAGTTTTGGTGCATATGTTCAGGGCTGTTTTCGTCATTGTTTCGGTCGCCGCACGGAGAAACTCCGAACAAGAAAGTTGGAGTTTGCCATGCTATCTACGAGTTCTATTTAGAAACTTTTTCATTTCGAACGTCGGAGCCGGAAGATACAGAGCGCCGCAGTTTGTAGTTTGAAATTGCTAAAACGCAAGACAGCACATACAATTTTGCCATGGTTGCGGACGCATTTCATCGAACAGTTGGTGTGTGTATGTTCGGTACTGTTTTCTCGTCGATCCGATCGCCACACGGAAAAACTCCGAACACGAAAGATGAAGTTTGTCGTGTCCTCTATAAGTTCCGTTTAGAGTTTTTTTCGTTTCGGATGTCGGAGCTAGAAGATACGAAGCGCCGTAAGTGAAGGCTTGAAGTTGAAAAATTGCCGCGAGTCATGTTTAAAACTTGCCCAGCCAGGCCAAGCATTTCATCGAACAGTTACGATGCAATTTTCAAACACTTTTTATTCGGTGATTAAGGCCTCGTTTGGATTTTTGTCGAACTACAGAATTGTTGTATCATACGCGAGCTTTCCAACAGTACTTGGTTTGCATCATTCGGTCGAGTATTGAAGGAGTTACAAGACCTTAAAGTCATGAGAAAACATTCGGTAAACTTTTGCCGTCATCGCCGCTATTTTGTAAATTATGATTTCTAAACTTCAGAGCCGATTTTAAACGTGCTACAGGTGTCGAATCGGAAAATTTCCAACATGAAAGTTATTCACTCTAACGTTCTCTAGAATTTTGGTTTTGGAGTCGAAACGCGAAAGTTGGTAAATCAAGAGCTATGGATCCGTAAACTGGTGCACATGGGTTAATTTAAGACTTTGACACTTAGAGAAGAAATTTTTCAAACACTCAAGTCAGTTTGTGTCGGCATGACTTCGAAGCTAAATACGGCGAGCTTACGATCGATTTCTCATCAAGTGTTCAACATCATATTGCTCTGCCAAGTGTGCTCTTCGATTCGACGCTCTCGTTGTGTCGGTCGGGCTACTACACACCAAGATAGGAGCATTAAAAGTGGAGGACGCGTTTTGTTCCTTTCCTCATTTCTCACGCCGTGGCTATATTGCTGCGTCACAAACAGCAGTGACGAGGATTTTTCATTTTTTCTTTTCTTTAACTTTAAAAAAACAACTCATAACAGAAGGCATTTTTTTGGAATCTTCACCATAACACTCATTCTCTCACAAACCCACTTCTTTCTTTCATCTTCTTCCTCTATAGAAAAACTAACAGTAACATACTCACTCCCTTTCATCTTTTTTTTGCTAACAGAATCTGTTACAACAACCATATTCCTTTTTTCTTCTTCTCTCATTTAACAACAACCATACTCCTTTTTTCTTCTTCTCTCATTTAACAACAACCATACTCTTTTTTCTCTTCCACTTTTCAACGGTAACAAACTAACAGGTTTTTCTTTTTTCCATTCTTTCTTCTCACTCTCTTGCCTAACAAACTGTGACCACCGCTCCTCACCATTCTTGCTCTCACTCTAATCTAACAGAATCCACACCTTCACCCATTTTCCTTCTCCTCTCGCCTCACCTTCATTTCTTGTAACAAACCTCACACGACTGTAACACCATAACTAACTCCTTCATCTCTATCTTTTTTATTCTTTTCTTGATCTTCACGAACGCCTTCCATTTTTCTCATAACATCACCAATTCTCCTCCCTCTCCGATTTTCTTCTCCTTCTAACAACCTTTCTCTGTAAATGAATGCCCTTCTTTCTCCCTCTCCGTCATAACTGCTCCACCAACTCCAAGGCATTTCCTCCTCACTGTAATCAACTATGACAGAGTAACGGAAAACCTTCCGAATCTTCAACTACCTCTCATCCACCATAACTATCGGCAACAAACTTCTCAGAAAAGGTTACAAGTTACAGCTCGGTTTCTTTTCTCCGGCCTATCTCTTCCGTCGTCTTTCACCATGACCGATCGATTAAAGGACTTCAAGAAACGGTTACGAGGAACTGACACTTCTATTCACTCTCAGAAATTTTCACGACTTTAATCATCTTCAACTGAAGGATCCTCTTTGAATTTTTCACCACCTGAAGTAATCTTGAGTTCTTCGTCTTCCTCTATACGAGAGCATCTTGTCTACACGGATCCATGTTCGACTGAGTAGGTTCCATTCTGGTTTCTTCTCAAAGATTGAAGCAGTTTGGCTTCTTATTCACCGTCTTGAGGATTCATAGGAGTCAAGAGAAGTTCTCCTGAAGAAACAGTAAAATCCATCAAACCTTCCCAGGGATCTCGTTCTTCTTCGTCGTGATTTTGGGATGATAGAATCGGGGTTGGTAAAAATGAGGATCGAATTCGGAATCCATGGATGAAACCGAGACAGCGGTGGTCGTTCCAATTTGGAGATTACTCGATCGTCGTGAATGGCGCTGCTTGGCGGAGAAGGCGGTCCGTCGTGTCCCACGATAGCCCTCGGCGTGGCCTTCTTCTACTGGTTAGTCATGCTTATCCCATGAACCTATCTCATTGCGCCACGTGTCTTTTATTTATTTATTTTTTAAAAAAAAACAAAAATCTGATAAGCTTAAGTTATGTGACCAGTTGATAGCAAGTTACATGAAATAATAATTAAAATGTGACATTTAATATAAAAATAAAATCAGAATAATAAATAATAGTAATTATAAAAACCTGAATAAAAAAAATATATAAGTAACCATGATGCTTGGACTTAGACAAAAAAAAACTGCCAATTGGACTTAGACCAAGAAAAATTGAAACGGGCTTAGTGTTAAAGTGAATCAGGCCCAGATATTTCGTGACCATACCCCCTTGTTTTTGAGCCCAGCGTGGCCATTTAACTAGGTTTAGTTCATTTGGCAATTCAGCTTTACACCCCCCAGTTTCATGCTTCCGAATCTCAACATATAGTTTTAATTTAACTCCCGATTTCGATTGTTTCGAATTGTAAAAAATATATAAAAAATATGTTTTGATATTTTAGGACATTAGATTATTTTTGACATTTTTTTTTAAATATTTTTGCAATTAATTCTAATTCATTTTTTAAATAATACATTTAGATGTTTTTTTTTATAATTGACTTAGGAGTATAATGTCATATTTTTTTAGAAACTCTAAGATATTTCTTATACCATCTAATTATAATTGGGAGTGTATGTTACCTTAGTGTTGTAAGTAAAATTTCAAATTTATTTTCGATATTCCGATTTCATTGTAAATAATCATTTTTTTTGCGTTTTATGCTTTATTTAAAAGTCGCATGACTGTTTCTGACATTTTGTTTTGTATGCGAGGTACGCGGAGCGTTATACTATTGATTTGGACGTATAAAATCCATATTTTTATGTTGCACACATGTGTGTGTATTCTGTATCTGTTTGTCTGGATTATGATCTTGTGCAGGTGTATTTGATTCAGATGTGTATGACGCACATTCTGATTATGCTAATTGTCTCTGCACACTTCTCACCGGATTTTCTTATTGCGTGCCAGCAGTACTTGAAGTTTTCCGGAGTATTTCTATAGCTTGCGTTGCTCTTCGGATTTAATATCCGTCGGGTATTTATTTTATTTTATTTATCGCATTTCTTTACCGCTTTTCTAGAGAGCATGAGAAGTAGGATTTTACCGCTTCCCTTGCCATGAGAAGTAGGAATAGAGATGTATGAAGGGGGCTTCCGTAGTTGGAGCATGTTCAGGAACCCCTCTGGTTTATTTAAAGACCCGTTTAGGGCAATTCTGTTTGCTAATTGTGTTTGGTTTGTTTTAAATCCTCCATCTGCATAGGGAGGTAATTTTCAGTAAGTGTTTGCATTTGTGCTTGCATAGGTCAGAGTGGTTAGGACACCCGACGTGGTACCACTAAGCGAAGTCCCGCTTTTAATATTTTCTGCTATCGAGTCATTGATATATGGGCAAGGAAGATAGGATCATGATCAACCCCTTGGTCGGTTCCCGCACCGAATCGTGTTGCTTCCTTTATCGAGTCAATAAAAGTGGCGAGTCCCTATTCGACTCTCCACTCATTCATGGGGTTCGCATTTATTCTTGAACTCGCATCATTTGCTCTGTAGGTTATGCCTACGCTTGTGTGCCATTTGTTTCGCATTGCATTATTTGTGTGTACCAAAGCACTTATTTGCTTCATCCCTTTTGTCGTCTTCGACTCTACTTTAGTTAGTGATTCGAGATGGACATAGACTTAGGTTGTAAACATTTTCCCTCCTTTTTGTCATCTTCGACTCTATTTTAGCTGGTGATTCGTGATAGACATAGATTTAGGTGGTAAACCTTTGCATGTTCCTTTAGGATTCTCTTGACTCTATCTTAGGTAGTGATTCGAGTTAGACCTTAGAATGTAATCCATGCATGATGACATTAGGGATAGCATTAGATAGTTTCCCTTGTTTTGTTTTCCAGTTTCTTTTGCATCCTTGCATATAATAAAACTAAAAATTGTTTTCTTTTTATTTTTGCAAATTAAAACACTTACTAATGGTTCAAACTCCTTTTCAAAGGTAAAAACAACCAACCAATGCAAACTTTTTTGCCTACGGGTTTTATCTATTGTGTTTAAAATTCTTTTTCATAATTAAAAAACACATAACCCATCAAAACATGTGAGCCGAACTACGGCGCTCTGACTTTCCATTGCACGGAATCGTATCCCGTCACGGGCTCGTCGAGCAAACTTTGTAAATACTTCCTTCTTTTCCCCGTGTTTTCTTTATTCTTCTTTTCTTTCACATGCATACTATTTGAGCATACAGATATAGCATTAAGCAGTAAATAGATATAAACACACCCATTAGACAAAAAATAGAAGTGGATACCGTAGAGTACTACGGACGTGTGGGGTGCTAATACCTTCCCTTCGCGTAATAGATTCCCTTACCCTATCCCTCGGTCGCAAGACCGTGCCTTATCCCTTTTCAGGTTTTCGCGATGCGTTCACCTTTCTCCTTTTGCGAGATAAAAAACGTTCGATGGCGACTTCATTGATATAGTTATCGGATGATGTTCAGCCGGTTGTTTCAGCTGGCGACTTCACTGGGGATCGTACAGACCTGTTGCTGGTCCAATCAAGAGTCGATCCTAGCTTTTATTTTCATGTCTATTGGGTGTTTATTTATCTGTTTATTTATTTACCTGCTTTATCGCACCATCCTTTGTATGCTTGCATTGCATTCTATTTGGCATATTTACTGCTTTCATATACTGTTTGGGCTGTTGTGCTGTGATCTATTTCTGAATTGGGTGGGAGTTACAAGAGGTAAAAGGCCCCATACCCAGGCCAAGAGACACATAGGAACACATAGGAATAGAGTGGAACATGTCAGATACCGGATGTAGATCTTGTAGTCTGGCATGTCGTCCATGCTTCAGAGGAGGTTCAATCGGGGCTATCATCTTCACGTGGGTGATAAGATGTTAGTTTCTCTAGGCGAACTAGATCCTACTGGAGTTACCTTGACCTTACCCAAGCCTTAGTTTCACCTGTGAGCGGGGCGGGATCATCATGATTATTACAGGTACAGATGGTGACTATGTTCAGATGGTGACTATTTATTCAGATGATGACTATGTTTTGATGGTGACTATTTATTTTGATGGTGATTGTATTGGTCCTTTGTGACGTTCTGTTATTGATGACTGTGTGGTTTATGATACTTGGTTCTTGAAACCTGGTTTTCTGGTATTTTCTAGGATGTTCTGAAATGATGTCGGACCTTTGAACTTATGATATTCAGACTTGGTTTCTTCATGGTATTTTGAATTGGTGCCGAACCTTTGATTCTGTGATATTCAGATTGTTCAGAGACTATGCAGCCATTATTCAACGGATTGTACAGATGTTACCCGTTGTTATGCTGAAATTTTGAACCCATGGTTAATGCACTTGCAAAGCATGTTTATTTTTCAAAAGAAATGTCAGAAAAAATAAATATGTACATGTCTAACCCGCATATTCATTCATCTCATGCATTCATAACAGGTGTTCGAAACTTGAGGATTTCTCTTATTCAGACCTGATATTGTCTTTGCAGAATTACAAATCTTGACTTCTTACCACTCCGCGATCAGATTTAAGTGATGGAACAACTTCGTGGGGAATTGGATGAAATGAAAGAACAAATGGCATTTTTGATGCTAGACATACAAGATTTGGTTAGTGGATAAGAACTCTTGAGAGAGGAGAACCACCAGTTGAAGACTCAGTTGAGTTTTGTTATAGAAATTCTGAATACCGTGTTGAAGAAGGAAGACAAACTTGCACCCATTTCCACAACAAGAGTTTCTTTTCCTCCCTGTACTTTGGGGGATTCTTCAAGTCTTAAATCAGTGCATGCATCTCCTCTACTACCTTGTGTTCCGGGGTATTCTCGTCCAAAACCAGTTTTTGTTGCTCAGAAAGATCCAAAGGGTAAAGCTCATCAACCAGGATCGTCACAACCTGAGAGGCAATTTGATCTCATTCCGATGCTATATGCTCAATTACTTCCTCAATTGCTTAAGTTTCAGTTGGTTGAGCTCCGAATTTTCACGATGCATGGAAAGCTTCCGCGTGATTTTGATGAAAATGCTAGGTGTGATTTCCATTCTAGGGCACTTTGTCATGATACCGAGAACTGTATGGCATTAAAACATAAAGTTCAAGATTTACTTGATGAAGGGAAAATTTTGTTTACTCCCACGGGTTTGAGTGTGCAAATAAATATTACCCCAATTACCGATGTGACTATTACGACTGTTGTTGCGCCTCAAAAGCAAACTTATGCTCCGAAGCAAGATAATCAACGACGACCAAAAGTGCCAAGGAAATTTGATCCTCTCCCGATGTCTTATACTGAATTGTTTTCTCATCTTATGAAACTGAAGTTGATCGAGTTGCGCACCTGGAAAGTTGATCCAAATAAGTTGCCAAATAATTTCAATGCCAACGCTCGGTGTGCCTTTCATTCTAATGGGCAGGGGCATACTATTGAGAATTGTATGGCTTTCAAGCACGCGGTGCAAGACCTACTTGATTCTGAGGCTTTTAACTTCGGACCAACACCAACATATGATACTACTCAACATCCATTACCAACTTATGGTGACGTTACTGTCAATGCTATTGTTGAGGATGAAAGTTTGAACCTGGTTAAAGATGTAGATCTGTTGACAAATCCTTATCCTTTGTGAAAGAGCGTCTGTTGCGAAAGGGTATATTCCTAGGTTATGGTATTGAGTGTGAAGATTGTATGATCCAGCCAGAAGGTTATAAATCCTTGAGAGATAGAGTGCGAGACCTGTTTGATGCAAAGGTTATCAGTTTAACACCAGATGGTCAGATTTGGGTACTCCTTTGACTCATTGAACGTCAAAACTTCAAAGTGCATCGTCTGAAGCAATAAGTTCATTCGGAGACTACTCTCCTCAACAATGGAAATTTTCAATTTTATTTTGCATTCTCATTTGTAATATTTCTTGTTTGTTCATTACTTAATTGTATGCAAAACTTGTTCATTCTTGAATATTAATCATAATGCATTGAATATGTTTGTCTTGAACTAATCCATTCGTATTCACTCTTAATTATTTTTAATTGCTTTTGATGCTCAACTCTTGTGAACAAAGCAAAACCTCTGTAGGGAGGATGATGAACAATATACCAAGAATCTCAAATGGTATTGCTTTCGAATAAAAACTTTGCTGATGACGTACAGGCATTGTTTCAAATTCCCAAACACCGAAGCTATAAGGGAGTGAAACCCTCGTTAACCTCTTTGAGCCTTGAAGTAGGAGTTTTTTTTCTATTCAGAAAAAAACCCTCGATTTTTAACCTGGGGCAGGGTAGTGTTCAGTTAACTTGATCGAGCATTTAAATCTCATCAGGAGAGTACATTCAAGGATCAACCACAATTGTTATCTTTCATTTATCAAGAGGTCGAGAAGATGGCAAAACCCCAATGGGTATTCATTGTCCATCAAGGAATAAGGTAGTCACACCTTAAGAGTCGAACGACTTAGTTTCACACGACTTGTTCAAAAAAAGAAGAAAGAAAAAAAAGATGATAAAGAAAAAAGAAAAGCGAATAAAAGAAAAGAAAGAATATGATATTGCAAATCAAAGAACAAGGTCGTGTGATCAAATACTAAATGAAAGAGGTGAGTGACTACCATGTCCGAAAAGAAGATACCTCGTTGGTTTCCCAATTATTGTAAACTCCCTGTGAAAGGTGGATGCTCGTATTGAGTTAATCGAACGTTGGAATGGAGAACATCACGGCGAATGGGTGGGCATCAAATATTTTGAGCCTTAAATCCTTTTTTTCTAAAACCGTGAACCAGGCCACGTTATAACCCTTAAAAGCCCTAATTGAAGCAGGGTTAATTTGAAATCTAAACTGTAACGAGAGTACGGTATCCTGACTCCTAGGAGGCTTGCTAAATTTTGAGTTGGTATCACTCCATCTTTTTACTTTCTTTGAACAAAAATTCGATGTTTTGACATCTTTTCAACAAATGTTTTTAATTTCAAGACAAGCATATGATTTGCGTTAAAATTATCATTCATAGAATAAAACATTCTTTGCATATGAATAAGTGCTTAAACATCAAGTAAACTTGCATAATGAGCATCAGATGAAAAACTTGATTATCCCGAGAGAAAAAAATGCTTCAAGGATGTGTTGAAGATGGAACCACTTTTTGAAGAGTGTTTCTAATCAGGCACACGCTTTCTATTGACTCCGTTGAGTATAAGAATACCAGTTTGGAGATTGACTTGAAGCAGATTGTGTGCAAGTTTCCGATTACCTAAAAGTTTCTGTTGAGCTATTACGTATCACTTTCAGTTTGTTCCCAAGGGGTAGATTGTTTAAAATGTCTGCTTAAGCACGAAGCAGATCATGTTGAGAAACATGATTGTGTGTTAGCCTATATTCCAGATATAAGACAATTACCCTGATGAGGTTTGATCTTCAAAATTTGTGAATTTCTTTTGAGAATAATTGGATTATCAAAACCCTGCGAAGCAGGGGCAATATTTCAAATGATGGTACTCTTTTGAGAATAATTATCTCAGTGTTTGGTTTCCCTTAAGGGTGAAGAAACATGTTACTCTGTAGAGTAAGTGATGATTAAACCGGGGCAGTTATGTCGAGATTCTGACAATCTCTCAAATGTTGATCAACCCGGTGAAGTTATGTCGATATTCAGAAATCTCTCAAATGATGAGTAATCCAGGGAATTCAAGTCGGGATTATATCCCTCAAAGTTTCAGTTAAAATGGGGCATTTATGCCAAGGTTTAATCTCCTCGAGGATCTGTTGATCAAAGGAGAATCTTTTCAGAATCCAAAGATGCAGGGGCAAGTTGTTTCTCTTTAATTCTCTTTGTGCTTGGAGACATTGTTATAACTTGCAACTTGCAAGTATGTGATGGGTTATCGGTGTGAGGCCCTTTTTCTCCAATGAAGAGTACATCTCAATCCAGGTTTCTCCCCTGTGAAGCCAATTCTCAAGCAGAATTCATATCCAGAAGGTCCTGATGGACTGATTTGGTTACCGGTGATTTGTGCTTCGACATATTGATATTGTCGTACTCCCCAATATAAGTCTCGATGTTGGTTGAGGCTTACCCCCAGTGAGTTTGATTCTTAAGCAGAATTTATCGCCATAAGGGTCAGATGGGCTGATTAGTTCCCCAATGATACACACTTCTACATTATTGACAATATCATAATCCCCAGTGGATACTGATAGGGATTATCCCCGGTGGAAGTTGCTTTTCAACAATGACAAGTCTTAAGATCTTTGATAGGGTGTCATCCTAAAGCAGGACATAAATCCCCAGTGCAAGTTATGGGTACCGATCTCAGGTAAATCCCCAGTGAGATCATTGATACCTATTCCAGGATAAATTCCCCAGTGAATGTCCATCAAATTCTCAAATCATCCCCAATAGAAAGTTCTCGCCTTTATTCTCAATGAAGGTGGTGTTTGAACCGTTGACTAAGGGTTGATATCCCCAGTGAGTATGCTTGACAGATGAATAGATATCGTATTCTCCAGTGAACTATGCCTTGCCACATCAAAGTTCCCATTGTGAATTGCGCTCCGGTCAATTGATTATATTCCCCGGTGTAAGTCGCACTCTCCCATGTGAACTTATTTTGAGCATCTCCGAGAGTTTTGTTCTCAGATCAGTCATGTTGAGACAAGAATATTTGTTTCCCCAGTAGATTTGGATATCTGAATGCATTCCCCAGTGGAGCTTTCTATCCGAATCAGATTTCTCTTCCCTAGTGAAGATTGATCATTCATTTGCCGGTATTTCTACACCAATGTGCATTCCTCAGTCGGAGTCTCCCCAGTGTGGTCTTGCTATCGAGATCTTTATTCTTGGAGACAAAAGTTGTCATGTTCTCCCCGGTGGATTCTTGGTTTAAAAGCTTCATATCCCCACAAGAGGATTGATTCCCCGATTGAAGTCTAATGCCATTTGAGTTATTCAAGATGTCAATGGTTACTCGCAGATGTTTGCGAATTTCCCCATGAAGTGGTGTTCCCCAACAAAGTTTCTTTCGGAGCTCCCCATGAAGTCTTCCAAATTCCCCAGTGAAATAAGGAGAATTCTCTAGAGGAGTTTTCCGTATCCTCAGTGAAGAGTAATGACTCTCTCCCTAGGAAGTCAAGAATGGTTTGAAATCCAATTCGATTCTCCCCAAGTGAAGAACGCTTCTCCGTATTGGAATTGCAACTTATCTTTGCAAGTGTTCTCTAAAATCCACTCCCTAGTGGCACCTCTCTTGTATGTTAACGGCTTCTCAACAGCCGATCATCGTTACTACCACTTCTCATTTAATATTCAATCATGCATTCATTACATTGCATCTACCTTAAACGCGTAGCATTCCGTTGATTGGGAGCATTACGCCATAAAAGTTCAAACATGCATATTAAGTGTTTGCCAGTTATGTGTATCCAGAAGAGAAAAAATCTCTGTGTTTTACCTTCAAGTTTTTTCAACGGATTTCTGCTTCCCTAATCGTCACTTCAAATCAAGTGTCTTATGGGAACCTATTCCTCTCCGGAGTCTTACATGACTATCTCGATCCGTCGGTTCGTGTCACCCTTTTCCCCGGTAAGTCGTAAACTTTCCTTGCTTATGCAAGTCGTCGGTTATCTTACCCGTGTTTGCCTTACCTTTTCAAGTATTTGAGTATCCATACTTGGTGTGTGGTAATTCAGATATTTGCCACTCTTAAAGAATTATGCCCCGCCTTTGTCCTGAGGGATATTATAGTTCTTTCACTTTTGCAAGCACTTTTTAAAAGCCCGACATGGTGGCAACCTTCTGTTAGAGTCTGCTTCGGTCAGTCTCTTTACCCTATAGTGCATCTTTGTACAGATGCTGCTTTTCCTCTGTAAGTCGTAGACTTCTCTTGCGTAGCAAGTCTTTGGTTATGTTACCCGTGTTTGTCTCGCCGTTAGAGTGTGAGTAAGAGTCGGTATTCAACCTTTCTTGCTTTTCAAGTATTTGAGTATCCATACTTGGTGTGTGGTAATTCAGATAATTGCCACTCTTGAAGAATTATACCCCGCCTTTGGCCTGAGGGATATTATAGTTCTTGTGCGTTGCATGCACCTTCTTAAAGCCCGACATGGTGGCAATCTTTGTTAGAGTCCTCTCGATCGGTCTCTTTCCCTTGTGAGTTCATCTTTGTACAGATGTTTCTCTTCCCCTACCCTATCCCCCGGTCGCAAGACCGTGCCTTATCCCTTTTCAGGTTTTCGTGATGCGTTCACCTTTCTCCTTTTGCGAGATAAAAAACGTTCGATGACGACTTCATTGATATAGTTACCGGATGATGTTCAGTCGGTTGTTTCAGTTGGCATTTGTCGCATTTCTTGACGTGTTCCTTTGCGTCTTTCTGCATGGTGGGCCAATAATACCCAGCGCGCAGCGCCTTACGGGCCAGTGACCGACCACCCAAGTGTCGTGAATTTCATGAAGGATGTCGGACACCTTGGACTCCTCGACACACTTGAGGAGGGGGATGGAGAAACCTCGTCGATATAAGCGTTGCTCGAGAACGACGTATGAGCACGCACGTCGTTTGGTGCTAACTGCTTCTAATTTATCCGCGGATAATTCCCCGCAGGTGAGGTAATTGAACACAGGAGTCATCCAGCAGTCTGTGTCCCCGATCGCGTTAATGTCGAGAGACACCGAGGATTTCTCGATACTCAGGCGGGCCAACGACTCTTGTATCACGGACTTGTTGCCACATTTTTTCCTCGTGCTCGCAAGTTTGGACAAGATGTCTGCCCGAGTGTTTTGTTCTTGGGGGACATGCTTAATCTCTGTTCGGTCGAAGTTTCTCAATCTCTCCTTGACGAGATTCAGGTATTCGACGAGGTTGTCGTTCTTGGTCTGGTATTCCCCGAGGACTTGCGACGCGACGAGCTGGGAGTCAGTGAATACTTGGATGTCTCGAGCGTCCATGTCTTCAGCGAGGCGCAGTCCTGCGAGCAAGGCTTCATATTGAGCCTGATTATTGGATGTTGGGAAAGCGAGGGTCAGGGAATGCTCAATGACAATGCCCTCCCCATTTTCAAGGAGGACGTCGGCGCCGCTTTCTGTCGGGCTTGAGGCTCCGTCTATGTAGATGGTCCATGTAACACCCCTTCTAATTACCCACGATTTTATAAATAATAATCAGAGTATATAACACATTTCAAGAGACATCACAATTTTTAAATATAATTCAAAACAGTTGTCATGCTTTCACTGAAGAAAATTCATTAAATGAAACATACTTAAGGTTATGTTTAACAGCGGAAATGAAACATAACGGATCCCGAATACAACATCCATAATTATTCCAGGACATAACATCAAAACATGATTCAAAACCATTAAAAATATCCATTAAAGGATTCAAACAACCGTTTCCCGATGTTACATCTACGAGCACGACGACACGCGGACTAATTAATGACTCGACTCTAGAGCTATCCTCACCAACTCAAGCCTAATCACCGGATCGAAATTGTTAAAGTAAGGGTGAGATTTCAATTCAATATAACATGCATTATCGTTTTAAAATGCAATAGAATAATCGGATCGTTAGTCCATTAACCAAACACAAATCATAACCAATTCACAAGGCGGTTCACACAATGAACATGTATATAACAAACAATGGAAATTGCAACGAAATCCATCCTAGCATGTTACAATCCCATATGCAATGCGGACTCTATGCATGTGGTACCAAAGCGTGAACCGAGTTCACCCACGCTCCGTTTACATGTGGAAAGCGGTATATCCATGATTAGCCGAACAACGAGTCAAGAATCCAATCACGATTCGCCCATAACCACGGGTCAAGAATCTAGCCTCACTACCTCTGTACCAGGTAAGTCTATTGGCTCTGCCAGTTCACTTCCGCACAATGGGAATGAACCAATTTAACAAATGCTCATGCATGCATCATAAAAGCATGCACATCAATTCAACGGAATATGATAACAACATGATTCCACATAAATACCAATACCAATCTATCACATGATAACAACATAATCATAAATTAAATTATCACAAGGCATAAACATGCCAAACGCTTACTCTTCAATCAGTAAGTCTATCACCAGCATATAATAACAATAACACTTGATACCAATACAATCATGAATAAACCACAAGGGAAAGAAACATCACATGAACGTCAATCTCCATTCAAATTGTCAAATAATCTAAACCAATTCATAGATTACGATCCCAACATAATTCACTTATTGCCAATCACCAGCGTATCACATTCAATCACAATGAATATCAAGATACAACATAGCAAGCATTAATAACTCATCAGTAACTCGGACCATTCGTAATAGTTTCCCATTATCCTTAACTAATCACTCTTTTCAAAATCGGGAGCTCAACTATTTTTAAAATAATTTTAGCAAAAGAATATTTTCTCTTTTCAAAGGTAGTATTTTAAATTTAAGAAATAACGCAGCACTCGAATCGAGTTACGGTTTAGAAAATATGAATTTTAAAGTTTTAGAAATTTTAGAAAATACTCGGTCCTGGTTTTGTATGG
The DNA here is from genome assembly GCA_021764765.1 of Vicia sativa. Lineage (NCBI taxonomy): Eukaryota > Viridiplantae > Streptophyta > Magnoliopsida > Fabales > Fabaceae > Vicia > Vicia sativa. Next base: position 168,647,907 of record CM038796.1, read on the forward strand.
GAACCGGTTCCTACCTATCAGAACCGGTTCTGAGTGTAAAAATCGATTTTGGCCAATTTAACACTGGAACTCGGTTCCTCCCACGGAACCGGTTCCCGTCCTATAACATCATTTTACGCAACTTTTGATAACATTTTGCACCCATTATCATTTCAAACTTTCAAGTGCAATTGGGACATTAGGAACACTATTTCATGATCATTTCACACCATTATAACATCACACAACATGGTTTATTCATTCCTATCAATTATTTGACATACAAATGATCCTAATTCCAAACACCGACACAAAATAGGGTTTATTTTCATAACTTATAATCATCAACATTCAAACTTCCTAACATACCCAATTATCCCTTTGATTCCCAAAACCCATAAAACATATTAACCGAAATCACCCTTACCTCGCGATGATCTTGATTTCTCTCGGACTTTTCCTCTCTTTTCCTCTTCTCTCCAATTCCACGTATAATAGCTTTTTTCCAAAAACCTATTTTTCCTTTCTTTTCCTTTTTATATTCCTTTTAATGTTCCTTTATTTATTCCAAATAAAATGAAATAATAATAATTAGTAAAGTAGAGTAATTTACTCCTCATACTCACTAATTACTCTGCACACCTCCAATCCTTTCTTTCTTAAATGATCCAATTAATCCAAATAAAATTAATACTTAAGACTTTAATTAAATAAATAATTAAATTCTCACTTATTTAATATTTGAATTAAATCGGGGTGTCACAACTCTCCCCACTAAAGAGTTTTCGTCCTTGAAAACATACCTTAGGCGAACAGTTCGACGAGTCCTTCATCGACTCTCCGCTCCCAAGTTACATTTCCTTGTGGTCCTCCCAAGCTACTCTCATGCTATCTCTTTACCTCAATTGCTTCACTTTCGATCCTCAATTCGAGCCTGCTTCAACGATCAAATTATCCGTGCACGAACATCATCTACTTGAATCTCATGAGACGGATCCAATGTACCTCCTCAGTGAGATACAGGAAAACATCATGCAAATTCGCAGCGGTAAAGCGATCGATAAGCAACTTTCCCAACTCTCTTGGTAATCGAAGCAGACCAATAAAGCGAGTCAACTTCTTTGACTTCAGGCTCGACCAATACCGGTCATTGGAGTAACTCTCATGAACACATGGTCTCCTTCATTAAACTCAAGATCTTTCCTCCTCTTATCATGATAACTTTTCGACGACGAGAAGTTCTCATCTTCTCGAATCATCTTGATCTTTTACAAGTTTGTTGAACAATCTGGTCCAATCACAACACTTTCTCCATTCGTACCAACACAATGGTGTCCGACATCTCCTACCATACAATGCCTCAAGCGGAGCCATACCGATGCTCGAATGAAAACTATTGTTGTAGGTAAACTCTATCAACGGTAAATAGCTATCCCAAGCTCCACCTTTCTCTAACACAAGGCCCTCAACAAATCTTCTAACGGTAGAATCGTCCTCTCCGACCATCTGCGGATGATCGGAACTCAATCGTAACTTAGTACCCGAGCTTCCTACAATCCTGTCCGAACTTAGGCGTAACCCTCGGATCTCGATCGACACAATGCTAGGCGGAATACCACGCAAACTTACAATCTTCTCAACATACAATTCTGCCAACCTCTCCATCGGATAATCCATTCTTATCGGAATAAAGTGAGTAGACTTTGTCAATCGGTCGACAATAACCCAAATAGAATCACAATTCTTATTTGTCCATGCAAACCGGACACAAATCCATAGAAATGCCATCCATTTCCATTAAGACGACAACGGTTCCATCAATCTGACGACCGATGTTCAATCTTGATTCGACAAACCAAACATGCATACACAAACTCGGCAATTTCCTTTTTCATTCCAGACCACCAAAATAATTTCTTCAAATCATGATACATCTTAGTAGCACCAGAATGAATACTCAATCCACTACGATGTCCTTCTTCCAAGATACTCTTTCTAATCTCAGCAACATCCGGAACACACATTCTATCACCAAATCTCATAACGCCATTCTCATCAATTCAGAACTCACCTCCTTGACCTTGGTTAATCAATGTCAGTTTATCCACCAACCCAACATCAGATTTCTGTCCATTTCGAATCTCTTCCAAAATACCACTAGTCAGCTTCAACATGCCCAATTTCACACTATTCGGAGTAGTTTCACATACTAAACTTAAGTCTCTGAATTATCCCACTAAATCCAATTCACGAACCAAACTGTCTTGAAGCATAAGCCACAACCTGCCTGTCTTGCATCAAAACACCACCTAATTCCATCAGTGACGCATCACAATACACCACGGAAGGTTCTGCCGTATTCGGCAAAATTAGAATCGGAGCACTAGTCAACCTTCCCTTCAACTCTTGGAATCCTTTCTCACAATCAGAATCCCAAAACAATACACTTGGTTTTACAAGTCTATTTCTCTGAGCATCCTCCAATAGCTTCTTGATTTCTTATCTCTAAAGTTGGCGTCTTGTGCGGTGTCATAGAAATAAGTTTTGTACCGAGCGACATTAACAACAACTCCGACTCTCCTCGACCATCACTACACGATAAATAAATTACTTACAAGTCTGGAACCATTTATAAAACAAAGTTCATCACATTATATTTCCAACACTTCAAACGAAACTCAATTCGGACATCCAAAACTCAAGTTATGGATTTTACAAGTTTTGAAAATCTTTGTCGACTTGGAAATCAATTCCATGATAGGTAATCGATTTCTCACCTTGTAAGTGAAAAAAACCCAAAACATCATAGAATGCAAAATTTGAGATGCTAACTTCAACGTACCGCAACACACATCATTCACCATGATTAATTGCATCAAGTTACAATTCCAATAACCAATTCACATCATTGCATACTTTATATCAACCATTGACAACGACACAATTAATCTTTTCAAGAACACAAAGGGTAACTCACCGACAACTTCACGATCAACGAAGTGTTGCAACATTCCAACCACACACTTCATCTTCTAAGAGTCATCCTCTTAATTACCAAATATCTTCTAGGCCAAGAATATGCATCGACTCATCAAAGCGATTCATAATCACTTGGTTTCACTTCAAACATTCAACCCAAGAATAGCCTCAAGCTAATCCAACATCTTGCTCAAGCGATGAGTCGATATTATTCGAGGAACATTAGAACTCACACCTAAGCGGGACACCATTATCCATACCCCGTCCTAAATGGTCTTACGAATATCCTCCGCCTTAACATGAATCGATGATATCCGGACCTCGGACCAATTTTACTAAATACAAGCTCCGATAATGATCCATCAAATCATCAATCCTCGGCAATGGATACGATTCTTGATTGTTACTTTACTCAATTGCTGTAGTCAACACACAATCTCATTGTTCCTTCCTTCTTTTAACCAACAATACAAGCTTACGGTGAAACACTAGGCGAAAAACTTCTTCTCAAGTAACTCTTCAACTGTTTCTTCAACTCGGACAATTCGGTGCCGACATGCGATAAGGCGCCATCGACCGGACTAGTTCCGAAATCAAATCTATAGAAAACTCAACTTCTCTCGGTGGTAGCCCACTAACATCTTAGGAAACACTACGGAAATCCATCCACCAGAATCCAACTTACTCGAACAATCTCAAAACAATTCTTCATTACGGTAATTCATCACTCTTAGATTTTCCTTTCACTTCCGTCGAAGAATATGACACAAACACCACAGCACCATCATTAATATCTACGCAACTCTAACCATCCATCTCAATTCATTATCCTTATTAGAGTCTTCGTCCACTCATATGGTTCACAAGCTTCTATCACACTTCATTCGTATTCATCACTTTATGCCCCACTTAGATAGTAAGACAATTGTATACCATCCAATACGATTCCGTCTACTATCAACAAGAGATTAAGGGTGATCAAGTCCTCAATTTGTCAATAGACATCCGATAATCATACTGAAGTATAAACCATCATTACCAACACTTTCTGTTCTAAGAATCGTACTCACCTTTTTGCGCTTCCAACTATGACTCATGGTCCAAACGATTCCAACAGCTCTAACCACACTTGCACTGTCCTTTCAAGAGTCGCCACCGACTTTTATTTTTATCCAATTAAGGGAAGGTAAAAGTACAGAAAAAGACCTTCGTTAGATTCTGAGTTCGGGAGAATGGTTATGAAAAGGGAAGGTATTAGCACCCCTTTCCATCCGTAGTTATCTACGGGCTCTTAGTTGCTCTAGATTACCTTTTAAAATTGCTTTCTGTGTGTTTGACAAAAAATGTTTTGAAAAGGCATTTCGCTTTGACTTTGTAATGACTCATGTAGGAGTGTATACAAAGTGTTCAGAAATGTTTTGTTATTGAAAAGAATTTTGAACTTTGAAAGGAGTATGTGGTGTGAAAAGCATTTGTTTTAGAGCAAGCAACTAAAAGACTTATTTACCCACTCAGAATTGGTCGTTTTTGTACTCCTACATTCCTTTAGAATAGTGCTAGCCTTACCATTAGTTAGCAGGTAGCTCCATTCGTTGGATGTAAGCGGGACATTCGAAGGGACATCGGATGGTCATAGAAGGCAACTTGTAGGAAGTATCCTAGCACATTCGAAGGGACTGTCATCATTTTTCGTAGGCGACAATCGAGGGTCAAGATCATGTATTCGGAGGCGACATCGTGGGTCTTATGATCTTTGTATCGAAGGGACTATGATGATTTGTTTGAAGGCAACGGTGCTAGGATACCTCTACGTTCGAGGGACATGACCATTTTGAATTCGCAAAGGCAACGAGAGAGAATTACCCTAAGGGGTGCGTGTGTGAAGAAGTGTGTTGATTTCAGATATGTTATCTTGAAAATTAGTGGGCTAAGTTCATTATTATCTTGCCATACACGCCTAATTTCTAGCAATTGATAGGGTGCGGAAAGTAAAATGCGGAATATAAAATGCGGAAAGGTAAATGTCCTACGCTATTACAAGGCTTTGGGGCAGATACATAATTTAAAACGCGGAAAATAAAGTCCTAATTTTAAACTATTACATCCCATATCTGATACATTATTGGAAAATAAAATGAAAATAGTAAAGCGTCCAATTGGAAGAACACAGAAACGAGCGAGAAATCGGAAAATATGATGAAATCGAAATAAGAGAAAATGTTAGAAAAATGCAATTTTTAATTGGAAAAATATGCCATCTGGAAATAATGTAAACATGCTAAAATAATTTTTGGGATTTTTAGATGCAATTTAATAATTTAAAATGAATTTACAATGATTTAAATGCAAAATTATAAATAAAAATAAATATGCATGCAAAAATATGTTTTTTTAATTTATTAAATTAAATAAAGATTTTATGAGAATGATGCAAAAAAGAAAATTAATTTTTGATGAATTTTTAATGCAGAAATGAAATTGTGAAATTAATTAAAATAACATGCAAAAATATTAGAATAAAAGAAAAATATGAAAATAGTTAAAAGTTTGAAGTTTGAGAAAAAGAAGCAAAACTGGTCTCGGCAAGGATCGAACTCGTGACCAGGGAAAGCATCTCCAACAGTCCACGCCTTAACCAACTGAGCTAACGTGCATCTGTGTTTGGAAACGGAATGAGTGGAAAATAACACGCGTCGTCTCCTGGCTTCCTCCCGCTCGCGCCAAGCTTCGTCTTCAACCTTTTGAATATTTGAAAAGTCTGCGTCGGCCATGGTTCGACGCAAAGTCCCTGGCAAACATCAAAAACGCAACACACATAATATAAATAATATCTAAGATCATGGTTCGATTGGAAACATCATTCCGAATGCAATGGTACTGGTCTTGAGGTCCAATTTTTCCTGTTTTGGAAAACCCTAAAACGTGTTCAGAAACCCTAACAATGGTGTCATGCATTCCCGGCCATGGAAATTCGATTAAAGCACCCAGAAAGTTTGCAAACTTGTCACTAATCACAAAAACAACAACAAATCGTGTTAATAATGCATGAATATGAGAAATCAATTTTGAAATTTTCAAGAACAAACCAAACACGGATTTTACGATTACGGATGGATTTGAGCAATGTAAAGGCCTGGATCGATTCGAGATGCCAAGAATGTGTTGGGCACCTTAAAATTGGTTAAAAACGGCTGGAAGTATGATCTCCAATTGCTTGCTTGCCACGATTTTTTGAGTTTGGGAATAGGGTTCTTGAGTCAAAAATTCTGCCCTAATTCGTGTGGTATGCATCACATATTTATATTGGATGGATTTGGAATGGTTTTGGGAAAGAATTGATCAATAATCAATGATAATCAAATTTGATTTTTTTTGCAAAAAATCAAATCTTCAAATTTTGGTCAATTTCCAATCTAATCTTGCCATATTGATCCAATTTCGAAATTGCTGGCTTTTAATGAATTGATTGGATCACAAAGAAGAAATAAAAATCAAATTTGTAATTAATTTGGATTTTATACTTTATTTTTTCAATTTAATTTGTATTTAAATGAATAAATTCCAAATTAAATAGGAAAATAAAATAAAAATTCGTGGCATTGGGCTTGGATATTCCTAATTGCATGAGGAATAAGTTAGGATGAAGAAAAAGTAGGCCCATTTGCAAAGTTTTTGATTTTTAGAAGTATTTCTCTTTGTGCATTCTTTCAAAATTGCCCAACTTGTGAATGCTGTAACTTGCTCAATTTTCCACATTTTTGAGTGTTCTTGGACTTTTTATAAATCTCTAAGAGTCCTCTAACCAACCTTTTTGGTCTCATCTCAATTGGAGTTTCCATGCTCAATATATCTTCAAAACAAAAAGTTGACTTTTTGTTGACTTTGAAAATGACCTGTAATGTTTTGAGCCATACCTCTCAAATGAAGCATTTTTTGGACATTCTTGTGAGACATGAAGTTGTAGAGAATTGAATTTCCTTCAAAACAAGAGGTTGTGGAAAAATTTCTGAGAAAGTTATGATCAGTCAAAGTTCAGTTGACTTTTCACCTAGAAACCCTAATTTAGAAAGTTTGACTTTTGAGCAAATCTTGAGTTTTCTTGATGAATCATGATCAACCCTGGATCAAATGATGAATGTAACTTCAAAATGAGGATGTTGACCAAAATTATGAAGTTTGTTGTATGTTGACCACAGTTGACTTTTGTCAATCATGATTTTCAACCATCGAGCAATTATCGAGAAACTTGACTTGTGAAGCTTGAAACTTGACATGGAGAATCTTTGAAACATATGTGGAGGCATGAAGACCATTGGAGATATTGGAAGTCCATCTTGCCGAGAGATACCAAACCCTAGTTTGGGTTGATTGTCGAGGAGAGAGTTTGTCGATCAACTCTTGAGGAATCCTTGAGTATAGATGTATGAAATCTCTTGAGTAGATGGAGGGCAAATTTTGGGGTATGACGTCGCGTACAAAGGAATAATGACATTAAGACCTTTGGTCACACGACCGACTATGCTCGATACCACTATTGTAACACCCTTCTAATTACCCGATTTTATAAATAATAATCGAGTATATAACACATTTCAAGAGGCATCACAATTTTAAATATAATTCAAAACAGTTGTCATGCTTTCAGAAGAAAATTCATTAAATGAAACATACTTAAGGTTATGTTTAATGGAAATGAAACATAACGGATCCGAATACAACATCCATAATTATTCAGGACATAACATCAAAACATGATTCAAAACCATTAAAATATCCATTAAAGGATTCAAACAAGCTGTTTCCCGATGTTACATCTACGAGCACTACACCGACACGGACTAATTAACGACTCGACTCTAGAGCTATCCTCACCAACTCAAGCGCTAATCACCGGATCGAAATTGTTAAAGTAAGGGTGAGATTTCAATTCAATATAACATGCATTATCGTTTTAAAATGCAAGAATAATCGGATCGTTAGTCCATTAACCAAACACAAATCATAACCAATTCACAAGGCAGTTCACACAATGAACATGTATATAACAAACAATGGAAATTGCAACACTGGAATCCATCCTAGCATGTTACAATCCCATATGCAATGCAGACTCTATGCATGTGGTACCAAAACGTGAACCGAGTTCACCCACCGCTCCGTTTACATGTGGAAAGACAGTGTATATCCATGATTCGCCCGAAACGAGTCAAGAATCCAATCACGATTCGCCCATAACCACGGGTCAAGAATCTAGCCTCACTACCTCTGCACCAGGTAAGTCTATTGGCTCTGCCAGTTCACTTCCGCACAATGGGAATGAACCAATTTAACAAATGCTCATGCATGCATCATAAAAGCATGCACATCAATTCAACGGAATATGATAACAACATGATTCCACATAAATACCAATACCAATCTATCACATGATAACAACATAATCATAAATTAAATTATCACAAAGCATAAACATGCCAAACGCTTACTCTTCAATCAGTAAGTCTATCATCAGCATATAATAACAATAACACATGATACCAATACAATCATGAATAAACCACAAGGGAAAGAAACATCACATGAACGTCAATCTCCATTAAAATTGTCAAATAATCTAAACCAATTCATAGATTACGATCCCAACATAATTCACTTATTGCCAATCACCAACGTATCACATTCAATCACAATGAATATCAAGATACAACATAGCAAGCATTAATAACTCATCCATAACTCGGACCATTCGTAATAGTTTCCCATTATCCTTAACTAATCACTCTTTTCAAAATCGGGAGCTCAACTTTTTAAAATAATTTTAGCAAAGAATATTTTCTCTTTTCAAAAGGTAGTATTTTAAATTTAAGAAATAACGAAAACGGCACTCGAATCGAGTTACGGTTTAGAAAATATGAATTTTTAAAGTTTTAGAAATTTTAGAAAAATACTCGCTCCTGGTTTTGTATGGGAACCGGTTCCTACCTATCTGGAACCGGTTCTGAGTGTAAAATCGATTTTAATTTAACACTGGAACTCGGTTCCTCCCCACAGGAACCGGTTCCCGTCTATAACATCATTTTACGCAACTTTTGACACATTTTGCACCCATTATCATTTCAAACTTTCAAGTACGAATTGGGACATTAGGAACACTATTTCATGATCATTTCACACCATTATAACATCACACAACATGCTTTATTCATTCCTATCAATTATTTGACATATAAATGATCCTAATTCCAAACAGACACAAAATAGGGTTTATTTCCATAACTTATAATCATCAACATTCAAACTTCCTAACATACCCAATTATCCTTTGATTCCCAAAACCCATAAAGCATATTAACGAACGAAATCACCCTTACCTCGCGATGATCTTGATTTCTCTCGGCCGACTTTTCCTCTCTTTCCTCTTCTCTCAATTCCACGTATAATAGCTTCTTTTTTCCAAAAACCTATTTTCCTTTCTTTTCCTTTTTATATTCCTTTTAATGTTCCTTTATTTATTCCAAATAAAATGAAATAATAATAATTAGTAAAGTAGAGTAATTTACTCCTCATACTCACTAATTACTCTGCACACCACCAATCCTTTCTTTCTTAAATGATCCAATTAATCCAAATAAAATTAATACTTAAGACTTTAATTAAATAAATAATTAAATTCTCACTTATTTAATATTTGAATTAAATCGGGGTGTCACAGTCCACCTCTTATCCCCAGTAGGTGGGCGTTCATGCGCCGTCATCTCGGCGACGAAATCGGCCAGCGCCTGCGCCTTCAGGGCCTTCCGGCCCTCATAGCGGATGTCGAACTCAGAAAGCTCGAGGGACCACCTCAGCATCCGGCCAGCCATATCGGGGCGAGCAAGGAGCTGTTTTATGGGTTGTTCGGTCCGTACGACGATTACGTGGGCGAGGAAATAGTATCGCAGCCTCCTCGCGGTGATGACGAGGGCGAGTGCGATCTTTTCGATTTGCTGATACCTAGTCTCGGTCCCTTGAAGGGCTTTGCTCGTGAAGAAAACGGGCTTTTGTCCGTCTTCAGTTTCGCGTATTAGGACCGCGCTTACTGCTTCATTGGACACAACTAAGTACAAGTATAACGTTTCTCCACTTAGTGGTCGCGAGAGCACTGGTGGCTGCGAGAGTGTCTGTTTGAGGTGCAATAGGGCTTGCTCGCACTCCTCGTTCCATTCGAAGGTCGGCCCCTTCCTCAACAATTTGAAAAATGGAAGGGCGTGTTGGGCTGACCTAGCGACGAAACGGGATAGGGAGGTGAGCATGTCGTTCAGGATTTGAATGGACTTTTTGTATCTGGGGGTGGGCAATTCGGAAAATGCCCGACATTTGTCGGGGTTAGCTTCGATTCCTCGTTCGGTGAGATAGAAACCGAGGAACTTTCCTGCCTTGACTCCGAATATGCACTTTTCCGGATTTAAGCGCATGCGGTGCCTTCGAGCTTGGTCGAATACCCTCTTCAGGCGTGAAGCGTGGTCGTCCTCGGTGTGGGATTTGACGATCATGTCGTCCATATAAACCTCGAGCATGTCGCCAATCTCGTCGCGAAAGACTTTGTTCATACGCTGGTAAGTCGCTCCGGTGTTCTTTAGTCCGAAGGACATTACGTTGTAGTAATAGTTGCCCGAAGTAGTCATGAAGGCCGTGCAACTTTTTTCGGCCATATCCATGGGGATCTGGTTGTAACCTGAATAAGCATCCAAAAAAGAAAGCAATTTATAATCGGCCGAGTTGTCGACCAGCATATCAATATTAGGCAAAGGGAAAGCATGTTTGGGACATGCCCGATTAAGATCAGTGTAGTCAACGCACATACGCCATTTTCCATTAGATTTTTTAACAAGTACAACGTTTGACAGCCAAGTTGAATACTTGGCCTCGGAAACAAAATTTGCCTCTAGGAGGTCCTTTACAGCTTTTTTCAGCAGCCTCCGCTTTCTCGGGAGACTGCCTACGCCTACGTTGTGCTACAGCCCTAACGGGTGGATCTATCGAGAGCTGGTGATAGGTGACCTCAGGGTCGAGTCCGGGCATCTCTACTGCACTCCATGCGAAAAGATCTGCGTTGTCCCGAAGGCAGGCTCTGAGTTGCTTCTTCGCGAGCTCGGGCAGAGCGGTGCCGACCTTGACGCACTTGCTGGGGTCCTCTCCGAGTGGTACGAGCTCGATCTCGCCATCTGGAATTGGGCAAAGGGGATCCGCGTCTCCGACTTGTCCGTCGGCTTCATCCTTTGCAAACCTGGTGTCGAGGTCCACTATGCTTACGTTGGGATTCTGCGGCTTTAGGGAGCTCGATCTGGGCGCTGTCCGGCCCATCCTTCTTATTCGTCGCTGGTGCTCTTGGGTCGACCAGGGTCTATCCCCTGGCCGCAGCGTTGTGGCATCTCCTCGCAGCTTTGATGTCGCTGCAGATGGTAGCGATGGCGTCCCCGTTTGGTGTAGAACTTCAGCTTCAAATGGACGATCGAGGGGACTGCTGTGAGTTCTGCCAGAGTGGTTCTTCCTAGAATAGCGTTGTAGAAGGAGTGGCAGTCGACCACCAGGAAACAGACTTTGACTTGACGCGAGGCCACGTCTTCGCCGAAGGTGACGAGGAGCTCGACGTACCCCCAAGGTCGGGACGTGGAGCCGTTGAACCCCTGTAGGTCAGATCCTACGTATGGTGATAGGAAGGATTCATCGAGCTGTAGGGTTCGGAAAAGATGAGTATACATCACGTCGACCGAGCTGCCTTCGTCGACGAGGATTCTGTGCACTTCAAAGTTCGCCATCATTGCTTTGATAATGAGGGGAATGTGAGTGTTAGGTGCTCCCCCGGGGAGTTCTTCTAGGTAGAAGGTGATCGGATCAGATCAGTCGCGGAACTGTTCGAGAGAGACCTCGTTGACTGGGGCCTTTTTGATTAATTCGTCGAATTTTCGGTTGGTCGAGTTGATGGACAGCTGGGTATCACCACCGCCAGAGATGACGTTGGCCGAGGGAAATTTCTCCCATGGGCTATGAGTGAATGCGGGGTTGTGTAAGTCCTCTGGTATGGTTACCGAGTACGCTATCTGATAAGGGCCAGAATCCCCTTGGGACCGGGCCTCCTCCTCGACTTTCTTATTTTCTTGGGCACCTCGAGATGCTTCAGGTTTCTTATACTTCCAGAGCCTTTCGCCTTTGATTAAAGTCTCAATTGCGTCCTTGAGATGGACACAATCCTCGGTGAGGTGGCCATGGCTGCGATGATACTGACAGTACTTGGTCCTGTCAGCGCCTGGCTTCGTAGGAGTGGGTTTTGGGCGTCTGACCCCACCGTCTTTGAATTCTGTAGCCGAGCACTCTGCTAGGATCCGCTCGCGGAAGGTTGTCAGCGAGGTATAGTCGGTGAAGCGTCCAGCAGGGCCTCGCTGGTCTCGGGGATCTCGAGTTCGGTCCTCGCGCCTTTTGTCATCAGGGCGGCGAGACGACCCTGCTTCTGGGCGTCGGTTATCTTGGTGCCGCGCAGAGTTGCCCGAACCGCGACTCCTCGAGTCCCTCGCGCGATTGGCAGCCCCTTTCTCCTCATAAGTTATATAGGCCCGAGCCTTGTCGAGGAGGGCATCGAAGGTGGCCAGAGGCTCAATGCCGACAGCTTTCCTGAAATCCGTACTGGGGATAAGTCCCTTCTCCAGCAGATAGCGTTTCATTTGGTCATCGCAGGGGACTTGGATGGCTTCCCTGTTGAAACGGTCGATGTATTCTCGGAGCGTTTCGTCACTCTTCTGAATGATAGCCTCGAGGGAGGCCTCGGTCTTCGGGTGCCTGCGGGAGGCGGTGAAATTACTCGTGAACTGGGCCTTCAGTTCCCTCCAGGAGTGGATGGACCCCGGGGCCAAGCTTTTGTACCAGTTCATGGCTGTTTTCCGGAGAGTGGTGGGAAACAGCCTACATTTGATCGGTCCACCGACGTTGAGGTATTGGAGCATGGCCTCGAATCCGTCGATGTGGTCGATTGGGTCATCTACCCCATCGTAGCTAGCAAGCTGAGGGGGCTTTTCCATTCCCCGGGGAATGGGTGCTTCCATAATGTTGGCGGACAAGGGACCGCGGGGGTCTTCCTCGTCGCTCCGGTTGGGAGAACGCGAGCGAGATCGACGACGATGATGTCGGGTCGCAGGGTCTTCAGCACGGGGATGTCCACCCTGGTTTTTCCTTGTTTCATCTGCGCCTCGCTCTCGTCGGGGAGGCGAACGAGCTCGTTTCTCTTGAGGATTCCGCTCGGTCACGGGTCCTCTGCCTTTAGAGCGACACATTGGGTTGGGAGTGTCATCTCTCCTGGTTCTCCGCGGGGGAGTTTGTGAGCGATGCCTTCTGGGAGATGGCGACCAAGAATCGGGACACCGATGTCGGCGAGGTGACCGCCGAGAAGTTTCCAACACATGGAGACGCTCCCCCTGAGTGAATAGCATTGGGTTCGTCTGGTTGATGGCCGCGAACAGAGCGGCGACCGTAGGGTCCGCGTCGGCGGGCGCTTGGACCTCTTGAAATACTGCAGTCGAAGAGATCTAGTCGAAGAGGACGCAGTGTGCCCATCTCGGGGATCTGCCTCGTGGAACTGCGTGTGGTTTGGGTCGGCCAGATCATCGAGGAGGGTATTCTCAACGTTGGTTGCAGGGTCGGCCTTGACAAATGGAGTTTTATTTGCTTTGGTCAACTGACTGAAAGAAGACGGGGAAGCAAGTTTCCCACAGACGGCGCCACTGATCGTACCTGATCAGAAGGTGTCTTGGCCCAATCTGCAACAACGGTGAAGATGAAGAGGGGGTACCTGCAAGACACTCTGATGCCAAAGTAAGAAACGGTAGAAGCAAGCAAGCAAGTAGAAAAGGGAGAATGAATGAGATACTTGTTCCTCTCAAATGAGAGGGTATTTATAGCCCCCAGCGCTGGGCCAAGGTCCAGTTAGTGGGTAGTGATCCAAGCCCACTAACGGACTGCCAGGGCTTGCGTGTGCATGGAGGCCAGCACGTGGCCTCCTCCCTGGATTGTTGCCCCGGGAAATCCGGGTTTGCTTCGAGATTTTCGGCGGGCGTGTGGCAGTTGAGATAGGAGTAACGGGTCCGTTATTTTCGGGGGGGCACATGGCAGTCAAAGACCGTTGGCCAGGTGGCCCTTGCGTAAGTGATGCAAACTGTCCTTTAAGGGAAAATGGGCCTTGGTTCTGCCTGCCAGATTGAGCCCCTATGACTGTGGGCCAAGTGTTGGGCCAGTCCAGAACAACATTTTTTTAAAGATGAAACAAGTCGGTCTTAAATGTCTCATATTTAATTTTTGTTTTGTTTAAAAAAAAATTAAGAATGGTTCTATTAAAAATTTAAATTTAAATTTTTGGTCCTCTCGGAATTTGACGAGAATTTTAGGACTTAACGACAGAATTAACAATGAATTTTTATTTAGTGATTGGATTATCGGTAATTTTAACGATGATTTTGACATGAAGGACCAAGTATTAAAATTAAAATTTTTAAGAAGATTATTCTTTGAAAAGAATTTTTAGATGAACTAAAAATAAATATGAGATATTTATTATCCAAAAAATATGAACTAAAAAATATATTTGATCTTTTTTATTATCCAATATTGTCTAGTATTCATTTATTTTAAGAATGATTGATTTAGTAAGTTAAAATTTTAAATTAGGTTGAATGATACTTTTGGTTCTCGCATTTTGACCAACTCACGAAATTGGTCCTTCCTTTTTTAAATTGATTATAATAGTCTCTATACTATCTTGTTTGTTGCAATTTTAGTCATTAACCCCATTTCCCCCTCCAAAAACGCGGATGTGTCCAACTCACAAAATTGATCCTTCCTTATCTTAGAATTTCTTTCTTCCAACTTATCCTAGTCATCATTGCTATGTCATTAAAATTTGGACAGGTAACTGCTATATCTTTTCCTTATGTCTTTTATTATGATTATGATTTACTTACTCTTCCTACTTGAATGTTGCCTACATGTGGGTAACGCGCAGGTGATCAGGAAATAGTCCATTGAAGCTTAGAGGATAGCTTCGTGGAGTATTTATTTAGTTCGTCAAATAAAAGGTATCTTGCTCTGATATGTAATATCGGAATTTCAGAAACGTTTGAATTGAACTTTGTGTTCCTTTTATGATGTATAAGTTATTTTTAACTGTTTAAGTTGTTATGAATCATGACTTATGGATGATGGAGTATGACAATGTTTTTTTGAGAAATTATAACGAAACCACGTTGAAATAATGATTCTACTGAGGAGTTTTGAAAGTATCAAATTGATGTTACTAAAGATATAATTATTTTTAATTTATGAAAACCCGTGTTACAGAGCAGAATGTTTATTAAGATGTTTTTATATGAAGATGTGACACCGTTGTTGGTACTTTACTTTGATTTAATTATTAAATTATTTGTGGATTATTCGTTAGATTTAGAAGGGTGTTACATTAGCGGTATTAGAGCAGGCCGACCCGTCCGTCCAGGTTATCTAATGTTGTTTGTTCCTTAGTACGCAACATGTGTGTGAAACACTGTCGGTACTTGCTTGTTTTTCTAACTGTTTGTCTGCAGGGGTTGGTTTGAGACAAGTGGTGGGTAAACTTTTGCTTCTTTGAGATGTTTCAGGTATGGGAGTTGGTGTAGTATATTGATGAGTTGCAAAGAGCGCAAGTGTTGTTGGGGCTATGTTGTTTTTTGAAACTAAAGAGAGTACAAATTTGTGATTTTGTCTACAAGTCAAGTTGGGATGTCTTTCAGGGAGGACGGTCAAGTATTGTTGATATTTCTCATACATAAAACTGAATTAAATGTATAATTTGCTTATTCTACTGTAACAAAATATTGAGAAAATTTACCAATAACACGTCTACTACCAAACAGGATCAATCGTGACTTTTTAGAGGCCCAGGGCGAATAATAAAATAGGCCGATAATAAAAAAATACTTTTTTTTTAAAGAACATCATGTATGTAAATTGTAAATAACACCAACAACGTCAAATATAGTTATTTATTCGTGCAACTTACATAATTAAAATATCATATTCTAATAAAGTCTTTTCTTTTTCTCACGCTTCTCGCATCCACAATCAAATTTTCTAATCTTATAATGACATAGAGGAATAATGGAAACAAATTTAGAACCTAAAATTGAAGTTAATAAATTACAACATTAAAGTTGAACCAAAAAATTCTATAGCACTGAGATTGAATCGATAAATTCCACAACGTTGAAGTTGAACCCATAATTCTCCAGTTACTGTAACGCCCCGTTTTATTTAATATTATATTATATTAATATTTTCGAGTTACCGTTTGACGTTTATTTTTGCGACGAGAATATTTATATTAACCGTTATATCTGTTAATATATTCGGCGACGTTTTATTCGGACCGGTAATTATTTTATTTGGTCCGGTATTTATTTTGAGGGACCGGTAATTATTTTGTTTGGTCCGGTTTTTATTCTGTTCGGTTCGGTAAAATATTATTAATTATTTAGAGTTATTTTGATTAAGTGGCCTTTTGAATTATATTTTGGGTTAGTAAGACTAGTGGAGAGTAGTATGGTATTTTCATATTGTCTTAAGACCAAAATCCAAATAAAGACATTAGTTGTTGTTTTATGAGAGATAGAAGTATCATAACATAAAACACACTTAGAGAAGAGAAAGAGGTCTTGGAAGAGAAGAAGGGGAGAAGAACACAAAGTTTGGGTTTTGGGTTGGTTGGAACATCAATAATCAATTCAAACATTTAAGGTAAGGGGTTTGATTTTCCAATTCTTATAGTTAGGGTTTGATTGATATATTTTTTATTTGGGATAAAATTGATTTTAGGGTTTATGAGTTGTGTTGGGTGATTTTGATAGAGGCTAGAGGAATTAATTTAGGTGTTGTTGTTGTTGGATTATTGTTAGTTGAAATTAGAAATGAAAATTAGAAGAAAGAAAACCGAAATTTTATTAAGTTTGTAAAGTAACTGTAAGTTGCAAGTTTTCATAATTATGCAGGTTGTACTTTTAGAAATGAAATTCATAAGTTGCAAATTTTCATAATTATGCAAGTTTATTTTTTTTGTAAGTTAGAATTATGAAACAATTATGCAAACACTTGGAATTTTGGAAGTTTGCATTTGCATGAACATGTGTCGTGAGGGTTCCCCTTTCATTTGGACCGTGCTTGTTGTTTCAAGAGGAGGGAGATGACATTACTACTTTTCTGTTTTTCTTTTATGCTTCAGTAAGTTTCCACATGTTCTGGTTTTTTCATTATATATAGTTTCTGTTATATTTATTTTCTTAATTTAATATATTAAATTATTATATTAATTAAATACAAATATGACATAAGTTAGCCGATTTAATTTGGAACCCGATTATGTTCCGATTTATCAATTTCGGCAATTTCGGCGACGGAGCAAGTTGCTCCGAATTGAACAAAAATTGACGTGCTAGCTAATTTCGACGTGTAGAATGTCGTGGTGAGGTTAGTTTTTTGAGATTTTGAGTTTTTACGAAGCGACCCGAAATATGCCAATTTATGATTAATTTGAAACATGTTGCGTTTTAGTCGGTTTAAGTCGCGTATGGACAATCCGATTGCGACGTTGACGATTATAATTGATGTCGATTATTATGAATGAATTTCGTGATGATTATTGGTGTTTGACTATTTTTTCGTGTTTGGAATTTAGTGAATTATTTGATAATGATGTGGTGTAATTAAACATGATGTTTGCGACGGTTTATTTATAATGAATACTTGATGATATGCGATGCGATGATATGTTTATCTTGATGTGGATAAATATGGCGACGTGGACTTTATGCCAATTTTGATGTGCGATGATGATGTTTTTGTTGTGTCGTGTTTGTGATGTCGTATTGTCGAGTCACATACATTGCATTGGCGACGAGGGCTTTTATGCCAAGCGACGAGGGCTTTTATGCCAAAGCGACGATGAGCTTTATGCCAAATGTCCCTAATTATTGACAAAGCGACGGGTACAACATGCATAACATAGTCGTGTCTCATGGAGTCGGTTATGTTTATTTGAGTCTTTTGGCGTTGAGTTTTATTTAATGTTTTATGACGAATTGCGATGATACATGATACTTTGTTTTGTGATGATTTTTGTGTTGAACATAAAGTGAATATATGTGATGATTTCATGATGAATAAGCGATGAATATAACATGACAGTAAAGCGACGATATGAGTTTATGGCGATGGAGTTTATGTTTTGTTTTGATATGACTATGGTGATTATGTGATGAAATTAAAGTGTTGATTTTATACACTAAGTGATGATTTTAAAGTATGTGAGATTTTGATATTTGTTGACATATTCTTATTAATCCTATATCATTTATGATTCCAAAACTATATATATTTTATCATGCCTTTAATTATATGCTTTGGAGTATCTCACCCTTTACTTGTTTCGTCGTTGCCTTTATATTGGTAACGTGCAGATGATCTGCGAGGATGATGAGGATTAGCTCGAGTCTCTTTATTTTGAGCCGCTCTGCTCTGATAGTAGTAACACTCGGGTTTTGGGCGACATTATTATTTTGGATATGATAGTTTATGTATATTATCTTATGATGTTATAACTTTATGTATTGATGATAACATGATGATATGTACATTTTGTGAACACATCCGTTGTGTTGTGAATATTCATATGTTGATATATGATGATTTATGATATGAATCGGTATATCCGACTTTTGATTTTTGTGAAGTGCATTATAATGCAAAGTGATGAAACACGAATATGTGATACCTCAATTTATGTTTGGATGAAATTTTGAAACTCTGATTTTATTATTAATTACGAGGGGTAGAATTGGGGTGTTAGAGTTACTCACACTTGCATATTATTCCAACAATACTAGTCTTTATTGTCTTGCAATAACTACTCTCTCTGTTTCAAAATAAGTGTCATTTAGATTTTTGCACACAAATTAAGGAATGCAATCATATTATCATGAAACATTGCACCTTTACTAAATTAGCCTTATTAATTTATTTGAAGTAGCGTGCAGAGTAATAATTATAGGATACAATTAGAAAAATAGCTATCATTACTACATTTAAAAGTGACAATGACATTCATTTTGAAATAATTTTTTTTCTAAAAGGACACTCATTTTAAAATTGAAGGAGTATTATACTAGCTTAAAAAAGAAACATAATAGGGAATTCGCTTTTTAATATTTAATATTATTTTATACTGTAGAGGAATAGTAGAAGAAAGGAAACCTAAGACATCATCACAAATTAGTCTCATTTTTATTTTATAAAATATTTCAGTTTCAAGTTTTAAAAAAATAACTCAAAATTTCTCTTGCAAGAGATGAGTTCATCTCTTGTTCAACACCTATTTCTTATGCTAACTTTTGTCTATCAATATTTATTTATGTTTTTATTACAACAGATAAGACAAATAACTTTTCTTCTTTAATTTGTATTTTATATTTGACCTATTGTGTGATGGTGAGCAGTGACCATATCAACCATTTTCTTAACCTCCCAAATATGGATCATTGTCAAATCGCACCTCACCCTCTTCAAACTGCTACTACCACCTTACTTCACATTCTTCAAACATAACACAAACAAAAAAGTAGAAAAAATAAGTTTCTTTCTTTGTACCGTAACAACAAGGTAAGAACCAGAAGAAAAAAGAAAAAAAATCAGAGCAACTAACCTTATTATTTTTCCCTTAGTTTTAGAGAGAGATGAAAAGATATTAGAGGAAGATGTAAAATTGTTTTACTAAGTTACTTTTGTTTTGCCGAGCCTACTATTAATTGGGTTAGTTATTTATATTGTTTGAACTAGGTTATATGTTTAATATCCTAATTTTTAATTGTTATTTATTTACTTATTTTATTAATTATTACAGTATATTATAAAGTAATTAATTAAATCGTGTGATTTGATGAATATTTAAATATATGTGTTAATTGAGTTATTTGAGTTATTAAGTGTATTAATGAATGAAATAACTTATTGGGTCTAATAATGAGAAATATAAGTAATGATGAGGTGTGAGTTAATAAGCCCAATAAGAGAAACAATAGTAAGTAGGGGTTATGTGAAAACAAAGATTAGAATCATCATTTTGTGGAAAAAAAAAGAAGAGAAATACTCAAGAGAAGAGAAAGGGAGAAAAGAGAGAAGTGGAGGCTAACCCTAAAGTGTTCAACCTAAGGAGGTAATAGGGGGTTCATGTTGTTGGGAATTTATATCATATGAGTAATGGGTAGGAACCATTGCGCAGGAATGAGTATCTCAAATTCTATGTTTTGATATATTTATGTTTGAGATAGATTTCATGAAATTTAGGCAAGAAACATAATTTGATGTTTATACTTGATGTTATATGTTGAAAACATGTTATAATGCTATAATCTTGTGAATTTGACTGATTGGAATAGGTATTGTGGGCCAATTACGTGGAGAGGAAAATATTGTCAAAAAGGGGATTTTTCCAACATCACAGAGGGCGCTTAGCACGGTGGGGTACACTTAGTGTGAGAGTTTATGTAACTCGACGCTTAATGCGGCCTGTGATATGGAATTTTTTAATTTTTATTCTTTGACTTAGGGTCCTATATGCTTATGTTTTATGGAGAACTTTCATGTATTTTAATAATTTATTCAATAGAATTTGGATAGGTTTTTGAATCAAAAAATTGATGAATATAAGATACTTGATTTTAGTATATGTATGTTGTATCTTGGTGGTTATTGAAAATAAAATTGGTTGGCTTGTGTGCTATATGTTATTTGTGTGTTGTAATGATGATCAATACTATGCAAATGCATTGTTAATGATGTTTATATGATAAATGATGTTTTGTGCAATTGTTGGTGGATAATTCAATGTATTGAATTATTGTGATTTGCTTGGACGATTAAGATTGTGAGATGGTCTTAATTGCATATGTTTATTGGTAATTTCACATGCATTCATGGGGAGATTGTACTCTGTTTGGTGGCTTTGTTACTTGTGTGGATCAGAAGCGGTGGACTATATGTTCATATTTGGGTTTTGATCCTAGTTCGGATCGAAAGTGTGGCTCTGATTCTATATAAGGAATGGAGAGCAAGGTGAGCTAGATGTTCATGTTGGTACCACATGCATGAGTCGCACTGAGTTGTATTGGAGTCTCATGATTCATTATATGATGTTTGTTTTGATTTAAAATATGTGATAATTGGTTAATCATTACATAGATGTTACATTGGTGGTAATTGTGTTATATACGATCATTGTGGGTGTTGCTATATTTATAATACTTGTGTATTGATTATCTTGGTACTCAAATTGTCGATCTATTTCATATGGATAATTATATGAATTGTGAGATTTTTTTGATGAATATTGTTATGCATTACTTCTTATTATATACTCCCATAATGATATGAATTTTCACCCTTTTGTTGGAATGATGTTCTATGCGACATCGCTCAGGTACTGAAGATAGTGATGCTTCACACGAGGATAGTTGAAGAACTTAGTTTGGTCTATCCGCTCATTTAGGTAGTGATTTGAGGCTCTGGTCATGTAACACTAGGGGGAATAATTTGAACTCATGCTTGTTGGTGAGAGATATTGTATACTCTCGTATTTGTTATGTGTATGTTAAGTGGCCTTGGTGCCCAATGTTTGGATTATGTACCTTATTTTGATATGAGACTTGGTATGTAGATATATGATTATAGTATGTGATATAATCATTAATAATATGTGAGAAAAGAATTATTCAGTTGTGATGTGCATAGTTGATGAAATATGAAGTTTAAATATGTTTTATAATTATAACCAGGTGTATGTGTCATACCCCAAAATTTTTCCTCCTACTTCTCAAGACGTCTTATACATCCCTACTCAAGGATTTCACAAGGGTTGACCAGACAAACCCTCTCCTAAACAATCAACCCAAATTAGGGTTTGGCTATTCTCAGATCATGGTGGTTCCCAACATCTCCAATGGTCATCATGCCTCATCATATGCTTCAAAGAATCTCCATGTCAAGATTCAAGCCTTACAAGTCAAGTTTCCTCAGATAATTGCTCAGATGGTTGAAAATCAGTTGTATTGGACAAAAAGTCAATTGTGGTCAACATACAGTCAAACTTCATAATTTTTGCTCAACATCCATATTTTGAAGTAAAATTCATCATTTGATCAAGGGTTGATCATGATTCATCAAGAAAACTCAAGATTTGATCAAAAGTCAAACTTTCCAAATTAGGGTTTTTGAAGGAAAAGTCAACAGAACTTTGACCAGGCATAACTTCCTCGTACTTTATCAGAAATTTTCCTACCACCTCTCATTTTGAATAGAATTCAATTCTCTACAACTTCATGTCTCACAAGAATGGTCAGAAAATGCTTCATTTTGAAGATATGGATCAAAACATTACAGGTCCTTTTCAAAGTCAACAAAAAGTCAACTTTTTGTAAAGAAGTGTTATTGAGCATGGAGACTCCAATTGATATGAAACCAAAGAGGCAGAGGATATTTAGAGCTTTCTAAAAAGTCCAAGAACACCCAAAAATGTTTAAAATTGAGCAAGATACACCTTGCACAAGTTGAGCATTTTTGAAGAGGTGCACAAAGAAAAATACTTGACAAAATCCAATTTTTTTCCAAATGGGCTTATAATTTTATGATCCAAACTTGATCATAATATTATTGATGACCTCTTGATGCCTTGCCACAACCTTTTCCTATTTTCTTGATTTATTTTTGAATTTAAAAGCATTTAATTCAATTTTAAATTAAATAAAATATGAAAACAAGTTGTAAAACAAGTTGGGTTGAATTTCTATCAACCTTGAGGACCAAGAAAGCCCACAAGACATGCCAATTTCGTGCAAGCTCATACAAGGAAGAGAAAATCAAATTTTGGAAAGATTTGATGGAAATTGAAAGGAAAATATTTTTGCATTCAAAGCTATATCTTTTTTCATTCTTTTTGCTCCAATCTCTTGCTCTATAAATACACAACATATCCACAAGACAAAAGGACGAAACCCTAGCCCCATGAAGCAACCCTAATTTCTCAAAATTTCTCTCAAAGTTGCAAAATTCGTATTCTATTTTACAGTAGGTTTCAAGGTATTTCAGGCATTCCATCGTGTTCCTGAGTATTCCAGCAATCGTTCCCAACCTTTACACGAAGCCCAGGCATCCCAGAACGTGAAAACCACGCAGCTCCGGTTTGGTAAACTTTTGAAATTCGATTTTTATAATTCATGCATTGTTAACTGTTTTCAATTGTTTGTATGATCTCAGGACATCCATTAGAACAGGTTTGATGCATTACATGTGAGGTTTAACGCAGAAACCACAATCTGCCATTGTTAGGGCAGTTTGAGTTGTTTGCTTCGAAACTCAATTTGCAAGCATTTTCAGGCCAAACTGAGGGCACCACTGAACTCGCAGACCCCGATTTAGGGGGGTAGCCTTAACCTTAAGCTTCGATTTTTAGTATTTTGTAGGTTTTAAAAAAATTACCCGCCGGAGAAGACGATCGACATTAGGGTTCTGGCGGTTGACTCTGGCACTGACTGTTGGACCATGGCGTGGCATATTCCTGTCATCCGATTGGCTTACACGTTTAATACTGGGTCCCACGCTTGACTGTGTTTAAAAATCCAAAAATATGACACGTTACCACTTATAATCCATTGTTTGCAGGTTTAAAATAATTGATACAGCTAGCTCAGTTGGCAACGCGTCTGTTGGTACACCCTAGAGGTCAGGGGTTCGATCCCTGGCTTCCCACTTTATCTTTTTTTAACAATTTTCCAAAACTAACTTTTCTTTTCATATTTTCTTATTTTTCTTATTCAATTTAATTTATCTTCAAATAATTTTCTCATGCATTTAAAAATCACCAAAAATATTTTCCTTTTGCATTTTAATCAGAAAAATGTTTATTTAATTTTTGACATTAAAATTAATATTTTTGCATGCATATTTTAATTAATTGTTAATTAACCATTAAATTGACTTTTAATTGCTTTTCTTTATCAAAAGCTACCCAAAAAATTACTCTATCATCAAATTATCATTGCCAACCCAAAAACATTTCTCTTCATTCAAAATTTCTTTTTACTAACGTATTTTTCTCTTATGCGAATTTCTTATATTTTCCGATTATTATGTATCTGCTTACAGGTTGTAATAGTTAGGATTTATTTTCTCGCATTTTTTTTCCAATATTGTGTAACTGCTCAAGGGATGTAATAGTTTAATTAGGTCTTTACTTTCCGCACTCCTATTATGTAACTGCCCCAAAGCCATGTAATAACGTAAGATTTACTTTCCGCACTTTACTTTTCGCACCCTATAAACTGCTAGTAACTAGGCATGTATGACAAGATAAAAACAACCTAGATCACTTCTAATTCCAAGATAAAATATCTGAATTTAACACACTCTCTTCACACATGCACCCCTTAGGGTAATTCTCTCTCGTTGCCTTTCGAATAAATGGTCAAGTCCCTCGAACGTAGAGGTATCCTAGCACCGTTGCCTACAAACATATCATCATAGTCCCTTCGAATAAAAGATCATGAGTCCCTCGACGTGGCCTACGAAAACATGATCTCGTCCCTCGATTGTTGCCTACGAAAAGTGATGATCATCCCTTCGAATGTGCTAGGATACTCCTACAAGTTGCCTTCTATGACCATACGATGTCCCTTCGAATGTCCCTTTACATCCAACAAATAGGGTTACCTACCAACTAATGGTATGGATAACACTATTCTAAAGGAACGTAAAATAACATGAAAACGACCATTCTGAGTAGGTAATAAGACTTTTAGTCGCTTGCTCTAAACAAAATACTTTTCACACTTCACACTTTTGTCAAAGTTCAAACACTGTTCAAAAAAACAAAATTTTTTTTGAACACTTTGTATACATTCCTACATGAATCATTACAAAGTCAAAGCGAAATGCCTTTTCAAAACATTTTTGTCAAACACACAGAAAACACTTTAAAAAAAATGAGCTAGAAGCAACTAAGAGCCCGTAGATAACTACGAATGAAAAGGGGTGCTAATACCTTCCCTTTTCATAACCTTCTCCCTTACTCAGAATCTAACGAAGGTCTTTTTCTGTTCTTTTCACCTTCCCTTAATTGGATAAAAGAAAAGTCGGTGGCGACTCTTGTTATCCGCAACATTTGCGATAAAAAGCAAAACAAATTCTCAAAGTCAGTTCTCCCACCATATTACAGTATGTTCGTATTGTTTTGGTTTTTTCTGTAAACACGTGTGACGCCCTTTTAAATTATTCATACTATCTTACTCTGATTATGTTTTAAATTTTATTGGGGTTAGAAAAAGGATATTACAATATGAGCACCAATGATTTTTTTGAGACCCCTGTATTTTGTATCCTTTACTGTTGGTTATCACCAAAGAGACAACATTGATGATGCAAAACATTAAGCAAAATAACTGTCAATTATTCGAAAAGAAAATTTAAAAATAATTCATTCAACTGAGACTTCAAATCAATACTCTAATGACAGTTGCATCTAACACAATTTTGTCTATGCACCTAAACCGATAAGATGCAACTCCAAATTCAATCAATATTGTAATGACAACTGCAGCTGAATCGGAAATAATATAAAACAAGCAGAGTTGTATTTCTTACCGCCATTAACCAAGCCACAAAAATACGCGTCTCAAAACGACTCCACCACCGGTCCTAATGCTCTTTCACTTTGAAGATGACAAAAACTGCCTAGCCGCAACAAAGAAGAAGATAATTGCCAAGAGTTACATCTTTTTTCCTTGAGTTTGTACGCCACCACCATGCGAATATTTGCGACGAACTCTAAATTCGGCCACTGCTCATCCTCGTAAATCGGCCTCTATATCCCATGTTTCTGTCGCACTATCACCGCTCCTTGCATTCTCTTCTTGGCAACAACAGTTATGTAAACAGGTTGTTGTTATTTATAAATCAACAATTTAAAAAAATGTAGCTTTTATTCATTACATCATTTTCTATAAAATTAAAACTATAATATTAAAACAGGGGTTGGACTAACCCATCAAATTTCACAGACCTTTGAAAAACGAACTGGACTCATTTTATGAAACTCATTAAACAACCGGGTCCGAATCAAATCAACCCATTTAAATAGTTTGGCCCACTGAACCGAAGCGGGCTGGATCAGACCGGTCCAGTTGACATATCTAGTTGTAATATGATATTAATGAGTAATATGCTTCGGATATTGCCATGTGTCAATATTTTTTTTAATTATTTTTTAAAAGATAAAAAAATTCGTATGGTATCAGAAACAAAAGATCCATTTCATGTCACCCTTCCTTGACCTTGACAAATTGTCGTGGAACCGCCGTCTCCGTCTTCCTTCACTCCGCCGACGTCCTTCACGCCTCCATAATATCTCCATTTTTTCCGTTATATAATAGTTAATTATCGAGAAGATAATTACATCCTTGTGGTGGTAGTGGTGGTGGAAGTAGATCAAAATCAGACCTAATCTCCATAACACCTAGAAAATATTGAAATACTTTATACTTTTCACTTACTGTGCTACCAACACATATTCTCCCATTATTTGATCTAATTTCTACGATAAAGAGCACAACGACGACGATGACGGCGAACTCAGTGAAAAACAGAGCAATTAAGACGTGCGAACTACGACAATGCTAACAGACACAAATTTCAAAGAAGTGCGAGTGGATACCTTTACCGCGTACATACATCAAGGTGGGTGGATTGAGAAAACGGGTAAGTGGAATGAGTCTCTTTTTTATTTTATTTTTATATATTCATATTTTTTTTAAAAAAATAAATAGTCAGACACATGGTAAGATTTAAACCGTGAAATTAATCCAATAAACAAAATTGATCCAAAGATATTGATATCAAATTTGTTATGTCGTTTTTAGGAAATTAGGGTTTATGAAATAAGAAGAATGGACCACGCCGACTAATTCAATTTGACCTTGCGTTCACACGTTGACGACGCTAGGGCCCGGCCAGGGTGGGCACTTCCCCAGGCTCGAGCCCAATAACTTTTTGGTCCATTTGCTTAAAAAAAAAATGAAAAAGGGTTGCAGAAACGAATACGAAGGAGAAAAGAAAAAGCACCCAGCGGCGCCCACCCCCACCGCATCGGACTCCCTCCGTCGCTTACTCTCTCCGTCGTCTCCCTCCCTCCGTTTCAGACCTCGCCACCGATTCCTTCTCACTCTGTCGTCTCCTTCCCTCCGTTTCAGACCTCGCCATCGATTCCTTCCCTCACTCCATCGCCTCCTTAAATGTTGATTTCGAGTATGTGATTCATGGTGGGAATTGAAGGTTGGTTTGCCCAGGCTTCATAATTTTTCTGGCTTCGCCACTATGATCACTCATAACATTCACATTTTTTCCCCTTTATTTTTTAATTCACAGACATTTGTTAATTTTGAATACAATTTTTAACAAATATTTTCAGGTTTTAGTTACAGTCACTGATTTGATCCCATGAAGAGACTTAGAAACTTGAAGAAGAGATTGGAAAGACCTGTTGAGTTGGATAAAATCAACAATGAGACCAGGGTTCAAGATGTCGATTGGGTTTGCTCCCTTTCAGACTCTGAGATTGTAAGTTTATTCTTCTTTCTTAATATTAACCAAACACACACTTAATTGTAAACTGTGTTGGTTTAAAGTTCAATCTTCAAATTCCATTTTGAAAACATTGATATTTCTAGTCACTAGGAGGAGCTCTGAGGCCGTTTTGTAAAAAACTCAAAATTTCCCATAAAACTTTTTAAACCTAAGGGGTACTCTTGGTTATTTGGAGGGGAAAGGGACAGCGGGACAGAAACCGCTCCAGAACTGAAACCGCTCGGCCCCGGCTACTCACTATTTACCTTATTGTGGCCGCTATAGTGTTCTGCACCGCTTAGGCTCTTCCCATAGCGACGGCCTCCGCTCCACTCTGCTGTAGCAGAATAACACCGCCATTGGCCACGACTACTCTGATTTCTAGTTGTGCATTTTTTTTGTTTTCTTTTTTGTAGATACTTTGCTCCTCTTAATGTCTCTGCTCTCTTTTTTTATAAAACTTCATTAAACTGTTCATTAATGTAAGAATTAGAACATGCCTCTTGCCAGTAACAGTGCATGTGGCTTTGACCTGGTTATCTGTGCAAATCTTGTCTGAGGTTGATTTTGCCAAACATGGTTAATTGTGCCATGTCTCTTTGATGAATTATAGTGTTCCCCTTCGCCTTAGTGATTTATTCATGTATGTTTGTAAAATTCAACATTTGAAATCTTGGCAGGATTTTATGATTAGCTTGAAATTGTTGATCAGGAAGCGAGCAGAAAGGATAGGCTGTAAAAACTTGGCTGACAGATTTGACCTTAAGACGATTCGAGCTATTGGTATGTCATATGCTTTTGTTTAAGACCTATAATATGCATGCTCTTAGAATTTGAATTATTGAGATTTAGAATCAGATTTAATTGAATATATCTGTATTAATTTCAATAATTGAAGTTCTTAATATTTTTTGCTTGAAAATTAATCTACTTCTTGCATTAGTAAGCTATTAGCTAGACAATTAATGATTATTAAGTAGTTGAACTATTTCAATTCTAATGTTTTGTGAATCTTTATTTATGCAGCATTTGTTTTGATGGAAAATCTCAAAACAGAGGTAAAAAACACCTCGCTTGTACCAGGCACGGCAAAATCTACTGCTTTTTTAGATGCGTGCAACATACTTAAATGTAGTAATGAGGTTTCTGCAACAATTGAAGAGCTTAGTGAAACTGTTGGTGCTGATATACAACCAATTCTAACAAGGTACCTATGCCAAATTGTAATGTTTGTGGTATGGAGTAAATATATGATTACTGTATGATTGAGTGTGCAAATTATTTTTCATGGTTAGAACTTGAGCTTTATTACAAATAGATACTTCATACTTGGCATATGATTCATTTTTCCCTAGAGCTAAAATTTCCACTAGAACCATATAAATAAAAGAGAACAAACCTAATGAGTTTTTTTATTTATTTATCTTAAAGTTTTGGGTGAGGTAAATTAGCTCGTAAGACGAGGAAGACAACTTATGTAAACACGTTTTCAGGTCTTATCATCAAATATGATATACTATCAATACAACACTCTCAAGTCCAAAGATTGAACATTTGAAGTGTGACTCAAGTGATCCGATGAGAGCTTCCAATATGCATTGCGCTTCCCGCAATCGGATCAGACACCAAAAGTGTAGTATTGAGTGTCAGATGGGTGTGCTAGTAGTACTTCATTGGGTTATATATGACCTGAAAGTTTTATGAGTTATATCCCTCGTCTTACAAGTCAATTGTGTAAAGTTAAGTTAGGCTCAACTTAATTTCTAAGTAGCTATCAAGGTTTATATCCTCGACCGGTTGGGTCATGCTTCAAATGTTCAGAGTTGTATGAGGGGTGTGTTAACTTTTCTACATTAGGTGAGATATGACATGGAAATGTGTTTATAAAATGAGAGGTGTCCCCCTTCTTATAAATTAATTTATTCTTATGGAATTTAGTGATGCTATCATCTGCACAGCTGTTTTTAATATTTTTATTTACGTTTTGTATGCAGTTTGCCGCCAACTTCCAAACGAAAGAAGCAGAAAGTTGGAAGCAAAGAATAAAAGATTTTGTTCTGGGAGGACCTTATCCTCCTTATTTTAGTGTCTTTGCTTGTGCTGTGAAAGCACTGATTTTGAGTGTCTATATTGGCTAATTGGCTAATATACATATGCAGTAACTTTTATAGTTGCTTAGCATTAAAGATTTTGTGCAAAGATTTTACAGATGTGAAAGAAAACCAGTGCAGAAAATGAAGATATGAAATTTTGCAATGTTTCAATGAGATTTTTTTAGAATAGCCTCTTATATTTTTACGACAATTTGTTTTTTTATTTGCATGATATATAAATAGTTGGGAGTAAATATGTTGACTGAGTTTAGAAAATTGTTGTTTGCAAGAATGTATAGTAAATATGAGAAATGGGCGTGACTTCTATATGTATGGAATGGAGTAGCAATTTTGATTGAATTTAGTGTTCCCTTATATGATAGGGAAATGCTGTTCTTTTTGTCTCAACTCTTCTATTCCAACAGAAAAAAATGCTTCTTGAATTTGACGTTTGGACCCGGTATACTTTTATTTTTATTTTTTTATATATAAAAAATTTACCCTTTCTCTAGTCCCATTTTTTTCGATTAGATGAAGTTAAAAAAATTCCTCGAAATTTCGATAGGATAAAAGTTCCACTTTGAAATTTCTTTTGGAAGTTAACTTCTTCAATATACAATCACAGAACTATTGAATTTGGGAATTCAAAATCAGAAATATAGCCTTTCTCAATAGTTTAGGTTTCCTTTTTTCTCTCTTCTAGATATATAAAATTCTTATGTCTTCTGAAATGTAACAACGAAGAACAAATTCTCTTGGGTGAAGATTAGACTAAAGGTTTAAAGCATATAAAATTCTTATGTCTTATGAAATGTAACAACGAAGAACAAATTCTCTTAGGTGAAGATTAGACTAAAGGTTTAAAGCATTTAAAAGTGACTGAAAGTTTGACACTAGAAAAACTTGGTTGATACGAGCCAGAGGTTGATTTCTGAATCGATGCATAATTTCAGTTTTGCCTAAAACCCTTATTTTTTTCATGTCCTAAACTCCATTTTGATATAGTTCATGGACTTGGACATTAATGAAGTGATCACAGGCTTAGACTTCATTTAGAATGGGCTTAGGACAAGGTGATCTAAGTGTAAAAATAGAGAGGATTTCTTAAGACACTCTATATAAGACAAATATTTTATAAAAAAAATTAAAAATATCCTCAGCAAGTGTATTTTTCGGACGTATCATTTTTAAAAAAAAAATTACTTTTACAATATGCATAACTAATATTATATACGAAACTAATATTTGTTTGTATACATAAATATGAAATAATTCTTTGTAGATTTATTTATTTATATACAAAACTAACATTATATGTAAAACTATAATATTAAAAAAGTGATATAGGGTGAACAACTGTAATGTTAGAAACCGAAAATGTATTTTCGGAAAAAAATTGAAGTGATATAGGGTGAATTTTAAAGACTAGTGAATGAGTGCGCACCGAAAATGTATTTTCGATTTTTAGGAATATTTTTCAAATTTTACGCTGGTGCCTAAGAAATAATTATGGTGTATTAAGAAATTCTCAAAATAGATAGTGTTCTGGATTGGGCCCGAGCTATCCAACGCTAGGCTCATATACCGCTCATGCCCAATCTAGAGGCATTGGTGGGCAGTTCCCTCTCGCTCCGTTGCCCGACCGACGACCGCGTCATGATCATCCATTCTTGCTCGAATACACACCTCCCCGTGAGGGTCATCGAGCTGAGCGAGACTCTTAAGCCTACAAGGCTTCTGCCCCGAGGACGATTTTGCCCGTGCACCGATGAGGCGACATCACCTCGTAAGGCAAAATCTCACATTTCAAATACCATGGAGTCAACCAGACCATTGCCACTATGCCCTGATACTTCGGAGCAGTTCCTTCAGGAGCAGGACCATGTGTTGGTCCCCACACACTCGTGAATCTTGACAATCCTCTTTTGGGCCTGCTTCACCAGCCCACTAAGAGGACCTTGGCCAAGCGTTGGGGGCTATAAATACCCTCTCATTCGAGAGGGTTAGGTATTGAACATCTTACTCTCTTACT
Source organism: Vicia sativa (assembly GCA_021764765.1). Lineage (NCBI taxonomy): Eukaryota > Viridiplantae > Streptophyta > Magnoliopsida > Fabales > Fabaceae > Vicia > Vicia sativa. Next base: position 168,679,701 of record CM038796.1, read on the forward strand.
TGCACTCTGATCCTATAGATAACTGACTTTGGCATCGAAGTACCTTGCAGGTACATCCATCTTCTTCATTCATCCGTTGCTGACCAACACGTCTGTGGGCCAGACGATCTTTCTGACCAGGTACGACCAGTGGCGCCGTTTGTGGGAATCATTGTTTTCCCCGTCTTTTCATCACATAAGACCAAAACAAAAGAACTTTTCAACTTCACATCGTCATGGCCGATCCAGTCAACAACGATAACCAGGATGCCCACTTTGCAGACATGTGCAACGACAATAACAACAATGATAACTTCCAGATTGACCCTCGCGACGGTCAGACTGCTTCCTTATCAACAAACCCTCTTAGGCTCGAGGAGCAGCATCAGATCGTGCCCGAGCCGATAGTATTCCAAGAAATCCCCGTCCCCGTGAACGCGGACCCCACAACAGTCGCACTGTTCGCGGCCCTGAATCAAATGAATCTCATGCTTTTTACTCACAGGAGGCCGGACTCGCGACCCCCTCTCCGACGCGACATCGCTCTTGAACTCCTCTGCGGAGACACAAGAGGAAGGATTCGCAAAGCCTTCCTCATAAACGCACTGGTCGGGGACCCGAGTTGGAGAGGGTCCAGACCAAAAATTCTGCCAAAAAGCGGGCCCGCTCCCTGCCACGCAAGGGACGTAGAGGCGAGGAGCCCGAAAAGAGCCGCGACGGAAGGCCCCATCCAGAGGACTGCCCCCGATATAACCGTCGTCATCGAGATCTCCGACCCGCTCCCCCGAGTGAAGCGACGAGGAGGGCCCCCGTGGTCCGTTGTCCCCAACAATCATGGAGGTGCCCATCCCCCGAGGCATGGAAAAGCCTCCACAACTGACCAACTATGATGGGATTGTCGACCCTATCGATCACCTCGACAGATTTGAGGCCATGCTTTAGTACCTCAACATCTGGGTCCCCATTAGATGTCGACTCTTCCCCACGACGTTGTGGAAGATAACCATGGATTGGTATAAAGGTATCCCTCCCGATTCCATCAACTCTTGGAGGGATTTGAAGAAACAATTCACCATCACCTTCACAACATCTCGTCGGCACCCGAAGACTGAGGCTTCCTTCGAGGCCATCATCCAGCGAAGAGACGAGACACTCTGAGATTATATCGATCGTTTCAACAAGAAGGCCATCCAGGTTCCCTGTGACGATTAGATGAAGCAGTACCTACTTGAGAGGGGTCTCCTCCCCGACACTGACTTCAGGAAGGCCGCTGGGATTGAGCCTCCCTGAAGTTTTGAAACTCTCCCCAATAAGGCTCGCGAACATAACGCTAACAACACCCGCAAGACCCAAAACTGCGGAGCAGCCACGAACCCACACCATCATGACACACGGTAGAGCGACGCCGGTTCGTCTCGACGACCTGTAAAGAGACAAGATGAAAAACTGCAGGAATCTCGCGACCAGCGCGGGCCAATCAGGCGGTTCACTGAGTACACCCTGCTCACCACATCCCGTGAACACATTTTGGAAGACTGCGCGACGACTGAGTTTAGGTAGGGCGGTGTCAAACTCCCTAAACCAACTCTGTTCAAACCCGGGGTGGATAAAACAAAATACTTATAGTATCACCGGATCCACACTCACCTGATCGAGGAATGCGTCCATCTGAAGGATGATATAGAGACCCTTATCAAGGCAGGGAGGCTCGGGCAGTACAAAAGGCCCAAAAATTCTCAGGAGACCAAGGATGTAAAGGAAGTGGACGAAAAAGCCAAAGCTCCTAGCGATACAGGCCCCCTTCCAAATTTCATATTCACTGACTCGACCCAAAGACTTCAAGGTCCCCGACGAAGATGATGAGGACCTGCCCATATTCACCCATAATAAGTGGGGGAAGTTTCCATCCGCCATGGTCATTTCTTGCGGAGGGTTCAACGACTTCTCTATCAACTCCTCCAAGAGAAAGTTTCACGAGCTGATGGAGAAGGCCCTGATCAACGCGGTCACCCTCGAGAAATTCTGGGGCAAATATGAACCGATCACTTTCTACCTGGAAGAGTTGCCTGAAGGTTCCCATAACTCCAACATCTCCTTGCTCATCCAAGCAAGGATGGAAAACTTCGAGGTGCATCGCATTCTGGTCGACGAAGGAAGTTTCGTCGACATCATGTACACACACCTGTTCCGTACCCTCTAGTTGGACGACTCCCACTTGTTGCCATACGTGGGATCTAACCTACAAGGTTTCAGCGGTTCGACCTCTAAACCTTAGGGCTATGTCGAACTCATGGTCACCTTTGGGGCATGCGTAGTGGCCAGATAAATCAAGGTGCGCTTCCTGGTGGTCGATGCTCACTCCCTGTACAACGACATATTTGGAAGATCCACATTGACTGAATTAACCACGGTCCCACCAATGGTGCATCTCAAGATGAAGTTCTACACCAAACAGGGCCGGGTGGCCACGATCCATGGTGACATCGCAACATCTAGAAGATGCTACAACGCTGCATCCATGGGGAAGACTCTAGTTACACGGGAGCTCAACAGGGCGACAAACCCGTATCATCTCCTACGAATCCTCCCCTGAAATAAAGACCAACAAGCTCCCAAGGTGGATTCCATCGACCTCGACACCAGGTTCTTGAAGGCTAAGGTCGAAGAACAGGATGGCGAACAGGACCCGCTCCGCCTTATCCCAGATGGAGAGTTCGAGCTAGTCCCTTTCAATAGCAACTCGAGCAAGTGCGTGAAGATCAGAGTAGATCTCCCCGACCTCGCAAAGAAGCAACTCAAGGCCTGCCTCAGAGACAATGCTGACCTATTCGCGTGGAGTGCCACGGAAATGCCTGGACTTGACCCCGAGGTCTCCTATCACAAGCTCACGGTAGACCCTGCCGCTAGGGCAGTAATTCAAAGTAGGCGTAGGCAGTCTCCCGAGAAAGCGGAGGTTGTTGAAAAAGCTGTAAAAGACCTCATAGAGGCAAATTTTATTTTTGAGGCCAAGTATTCAACTTGGATCTCCAATGTTGTACTAGTGCAAAAATCTAATGGAAAATGGAGGATTTGTGTTGACTATACTGATCTCAATCGGGCATGTCCCAAAGATGCTTTTCCTTTGCCTAATATTGATATGTTGGTCGATAACTCGGCTGACTATAATTTTTTTCCCTTTATGGATGCCTACTCAGGTTATAACCAGATCCCTAAGGTGAGGAGCGAAAAGCAGTGCAGAAACCTGTTTACTTTACCAGTAAAGCACTACAAGGCCCTGAGACAAGGTACCAAAAAATTGAGAAGGTTTCCTTGGCGCTCGTCCTCACCGCATGGAGAATCATGTACTATTTTCTAACGCACACGATCGTCTTCAAAACCGATAAACCTATAAAGCAACTTCTGGGCCGACCGGATATGGCAGGGTGCATGCTCAAGTGGTCTCTCGAGCTCTCAGAGTTTGGCATAAGATACAAAGGCAGGAAAGCCCTTAAAACACAAGTGCTAGCCTATTTCATTGCCGAAATGACCGCATACGACCTCCCTCCAGGTCGAGAAAAGAAGTGGACCATCTTCGTGGATGGAGCCTCCAACTCGATGGGAAGTGGAGCCGACATCCTTCTAGAGAACGAGGAAGGTGTTGTAGTCGAACACTCCCTCACCCTTTCCTTCCCGACGTCGAACAATCAAGCCGAGTACGAGGCCTTACTTGCCGGACTTCGTCTGGCCGACGACCTAGGAGTACGAGAAATTCAGATATTCACAGACTCCCAATTCGTTGCTTCATAGGTACGAAGAGAGTATCAAGCCAAGAATGTTCAACTCATCGAATACCTCAACCTTGTCAAATAAAAGATGAAAAGGTTCGATCAGGCTGAAGTCAAACATGTACCTCATGAGTAAAACACTCGAGCAGATTTACTTTCAAAGCTTGCCAGTACCAAAAAGAAAGGCGGGAACAAATCTGTGGGACAGGAATCCTTGGCATGACCAAGCATCGAGAAATCACAACCCCCGCCCGAGGTCAACGCCATCGAAGATAGCACTTTTTGGATGACCTCAATGTACAATTACTTGACCAGAGGAGAATTTCCTGCAGACAGCAAGGAGGCCGCCGCCACTAAACGGTGATCATGCTCGTATGCTATGCTTGAACAAAAATTATATCGACGAGGGTTCTCTATTCCGCTCCTAAAATGCGTCGACGAAGCCTAAGCTGCCGACGCCTGCACGAGATCTACGAGGGAATCAAATCCCAACATCTAGGCGGAAAATCGCTGGCTCAGAAGGCACTACGGGCAGGGTATTTATTGGCCCACCATGTAATAGGACGCCAAAACCCACGTCAAATTATAAGATAAGTGCCAACGTCACGACGACATGCACCTTGCTTCCCCCTCACGAGCTCAAGACATCTCCTTGGTCGTTCTGTTGGCGTGGAATGGACATCCTCGGCCCAATATTCACCCAAGGGTCATACCAAAACAAGTATCTAATCGTCACTGTAGATTACTTCACGAAGTGGATAGAGGCGGGAACCCTCACCAAAGTAATTGTTCTTACAATCCAATTAGATGATGTGGGTGTTATTTTGGCAAATTAATTGGAGGATATGCAAACTCTTCCAAAGATTTCGATAGAGGAATATGCCGAATTATTTTGATATTCACAGTGACAAATACATTGACTTATCCATGGGATGGCACACCAATTTATTCCAATGATTTATCACGCATATATGTCGACTTACCCCATGATTCAATTATATGGCATGTTGACTTGACCTGGGTAGCCACTGCCAGTAGGGAAATATGTTGATTTATTACTCTACTCAAATAGGGGGATATGAAGATTTATTATGGGATTACATCAATTCACTAGTACTAGATTCTCAATCTTAGAATGCCTTATGGGGAGTTGACCTTGAATGGATTTGGTTATTTCAATCACATAATAACTATAAAGATACACTTGGGCATACTCAGAATTGAAGTCTCGTGAGTTGTAAACGGATAATCAATGATTTGTACCTCACATGTGATAGTCAAGTACTAACTTGTATTGTTCATAGCCTATGAGTTATAAGGGATGATTGCACTCCCAATTTTATACTCAGTTATAGGAATTTATGCACGACTCAAATCTTATGAATGGTAGTAGGATAGACAATCCGAAAGCTATGCCTGTGGGATGGACCTTGGGGGGTCGGGTGCATTACCATGGTTCATATGGTTGTTGAGGTCTCTTTAGGTTCTACAGAGGATGAGTGAGTCATGATGCATAATGCCAAATGATTCACTTAGACTACATGACCTTGGATTGTGTAGTGCCACAACATATCTATAGACCTTAAAATAAGGATTTGTTCTAGTAGTTGATTTTTGGGATATGTGAGTTATCCTGATGGATCATGAAATCGTACCTTGAATCGAGTAGAAGGATAATGAGGGATTCAGTCGCTTAGATTAGGAATTCACCGAGATTAATATTTCATCCCACATTGTTATATTATTTTTCAGATAAGTAGGTTCTTGGATTGGATTGACAACTGAGGACTTGATACTAAAGATCTGTTGGATCATATTTCAGTTACGTTGAAGATTTTTGTCTGATAGATGATGTATTATTTAGATTTGTTGTATTGTAACAAATTTATTTGTTCCAATTCCATATTTGATTTCTAATGTATCCAGTATCAGAAGTTAATATTATAATTATTGTTCTAGACATGTAATCACGGTGTTACATTTTTTGTATAAGATTTTATGACCTAGCCATGAATAATTATTGCCAGGTAAATGACGTAGCTCTAGAAAATCTTTATAGGTTCTTACTATTATTCCATAAGTATTAAGTATGACCTGTTTAATTTTTCATGTGTGAAAGGAAGGATCATGTATTCGAGAACCATTAAGGAAATAGTGGGATTGAGAAGATCCAATAAAGTTAAGGAAATAAAAACTTCGAACCTCGATAGAATTATCATTGGATTAAATGTCAAGATGAAAAATAAAATAGAAAAGACAAAATAGAATTGATATGTGAAATTAGTTAATAAAATTATAAGTTTGGTGAAAGCTCAATGGTATCTTAAAAAATGTTTGTTTAAATGTAGAGCAAAAATGTGGAAGTATGATGTTAGATTGTCTTAAAAAAGCATTTACCCAAACGCAACTCGTGTTTGGGAGACTGTGTAAATGTCTGACCTATTAATCAGTCTCAAAAATGAATTTCTCCCCTACTGTTACTCATATTTGAGAAAATGTGTAAATGTACAACCTATTAATCAGTTAAAAAAAAAGCATTCCGCCTTCAAGGAACTCATACTTATGTAATTTTAAGACTATTTATTGTAGAACATACACCTTAGAAGTGAGTCAGATTGTAGGATGAAATCAACAAAGCTCACCCCAAAATTAGCAAAGGTCCGTCCCTAATACTAAGAATTTACTCAATCTCACGTGTAAAGTTACATATATTTTTTCTAGTACACATTTTTATAATTATAAAACAAATACGTTATATTATCAATAAAGGAATAACCAAATATGAAGGAAATGATTCAAAATCAAATTTTTTCCCTTAGGAACGTACTAGCACTTCACTAGTTTATTTCAATAATGAAATATAAAGAATAACTTTAATTAGACAAATAATTAACTGACATTATATGAAAATTGGGCATGATGTAGAGAGAAAAAGAATAACTTTAGAGATATAATTAGCTTGCATTATATGAAAATTGGGTACGTAATCTTTCACTTCCGACCAAAAAGAAACAAGAAAGAGAATGTCGCATTTGAACATGACAAAATACGATCCTTACTTTCTTTTCTTTACATATACAAATATTTCTGTTATCCAGTACTCCATATAATTAGCCATGTCTATTAGTAATCAATTAACCAATTTATTAAGAATCCCAATGAAGATAGGTACTACCAACTTTTATTTAAGCATCCAAAGTTATAAACTCGAGATGTATCCAATAAAGTAATGTGAATAATGTGCTGCACTTGACAAAATTAAAACCATGCCAACACATATAACTTTAGGCTAAGTACTTTATTTTACATGGATCATATAAAAAACGAGTTTTTATTTCCCATTATCTATTTCTTTATAGATTTACTATGGACAAGGCGAAAATATGGTCCACGATGCACTAGTAAAGATGAATCCTTTGATCGATCTATCCCCGAAGAAACAAGATACATCCTCTACAGATAATTTCTTTTCTTTCTTTTCATGTCTCTTTCCATTCACACTCTTGATCATGTTTATGCTCACGCTTAGATTTGACTATTTTATATCAATTGTACCACCATCATTTTCATTGATATATCCTCTCATTAGCATAACTAGATTTACTAATTTTGACCAATTAAAATTTTAAGTCAACATGGTCTATCAAATTTAAAAGAGATAGAATATATTTTAATGATTTTGTGAATATTATATTATATTTTGTCTTAAATATGATTGTTGATTGTTGATGACAATTTGAAAGTGTTGCACTTGTAACTTGCAACACAAGAAAAATATCACAATTTAACCATTAAATTTGTTAGTTGACTTTTAGTCTTTATCAACTGTTTAACGTGGAAAATGGTAAACAACCGCTGGTCCTCCTTAAGTTCTAAAACTAAGGGTTACTAGCGAGATCGACTAGTTGATCTCAAGACACGTGCTAAGATTTCTGGTAAATTACACTACTTCTGTGAACGAAACTGACCTTGGCCCAGAAATGGTTTCCAGAGCCTAGGGAAATAGTGCAATGGCTTTCCACACAAGAAGGATTCTGACTATTGATGACTCGTGACCAATAGTTTGCGTAAAGATGTTTTGGTAACTAAAGCTAGTGGTGACTCGTGGCCAACAAGCAAATGAACAAAAGTAAAATGAAAAGCAATAAAGACAAAGTTAAACGTAAAATGATTGCATTGAAATAAAAATGTGGTGATTCACGTACATCAAAGCTTGCGTTACTCTTTTTTCCTTTAGCGCGGAATTGAGCAGAGTGTTTAGCAAATAATTTGAGAGTACAAATGAACACACCTAATTCTAAACATTCTAACTTATTTATAGTAATTACAGAAATAACCGCTAAAGCTAATCAACAGATGAGATTTGATCCATGGAAGTAACTTCTGCCCACGTTTCACCATTCATTTAGAATTCATATCCCACGAACTTCTGAGACAACTACCCACGATCTCTTTATTTGACTTTTCCGCTTCGTGTCTTCAAAAGCGCCTCGGACTCGTCTACTTCCTTGAGGCACACCAAAATTTCCTAAGTCCACTAGCGAACCACTTCGACAGCAGCAGCACTTCGACTAGCGTCCTCATTCGCCTTAAATCTCTGTCGATTCGACCATCATATAATGTGTCGACAAGGTCTTGTTTTCTTAATGTTGTTTTGCTCTGGTCGACATAGCTTGGCCTTCTGAGCCACATTTCCAACTAACAAGCATTTCTTCTGGAGCTTCTGACTTAGCTTTGTTAAAATATCTCCAGAAGCTATCTCCTTCTAAGATTGGTCCTTAAGCTGTAGGGACATTTGCCTCTGAATCATGCCCTTAGTTCACTTTACAAAATTTCAGCTAACAAAATGCCCCCCAGAGATACCATTTTTGATTTCTCGACGCTGTCGAACATGAGACAATGGTATTTATGAATTTTCACCTTGCGTCGGCCTAGCCATTTCCACTACCTTGGTGCTAACAGCTCACTGCTCCAGTCTTTCATGACATCATGTAATCATGGAAACGTGCATTTCCTTCCCTCGAGACGTGGGAGCATTTAATGTTAAATCATCATGGCCTAGGTATCCGGCATGGCCCCACTACGCTAGACACTTAATCCTCCCACACGTGTCCTTCGACGGCCACAATTAGAATCCTAGGGAATTGCCACGACCCCTTTTGCCTTTTCACTTTTCTCATTCTTACGCCTATAAATAGCCATTCTTCTTCTTTCTTTCTCTTTTCTTCTGCGTTTTCACTCTCTAAACAACAAAAAACCTAGACGAACTTCATCTTCTCCGTTCCAAATATCCGAACTAGGAAACTAAGAACAACTGCAACCAACCTCAATCACTTGATTCCTTTGTTTTCAACCGTTCAAAGTTTCCAGTTTGCATTTCAATCCTAAAGAACATCAATTTTTTAGGGTTTTTCAACTTCTTTTCCAGTTTCCATCAAGAATCTCTAAACCCTTTTCAACCTCTTCAACTTCAACAATGGCAGACAAGGACGTTGTTGTCACCGCTCCCGCCGCCAGTCTCCAACTTCGCCTAGTTGATAGCAAGTCCTACATCCTGGAGCCGCCATTTTCTGAGGAGAAAACCAAAATTTGGAAATCTCAGGTACTGATTCCCTTCAAACTGGATGACGAATCTTATGCTTGTTTAGGGCCATTACCTTCAGATGTCCCTTCTGAAATACACGTAGATGATGAAGGTGCTTTTTTTTCCCATTAGCCAGCGTAGTGCCCCCTTAATCACCTCAACAAACCCTATTTCGTTAAAGTTTGTTGACAGAAACTTCCACACTGCTCCTCCTTTGTATTGCCCCAAATTTGGGGCTTGGATGGATAGATTAAAGCAACACAAAGGCCAACGATGGAAAACAATGGGTATCTATGACCTGTTGCGGCTTGCTCGTGTCGGCACTCCTTACTCAGGTGGCATGATATTAGCTGCCTTATATTTTTCGGAAGGATCCACTAACACTTTCCACACAAGGTGTGGCATGATGACTCCTACGCTACTGGATGTAGTTGCTTTAACAGGTCTAAAACCTGCTGGGGGCGTGTTCAATTACTCCGACCACGAAGTTATCCCCATCAAATTCGAAGTTGGCGAATCAAAACATCCAACTTACAACAACTTTATTCTACATCATCAGTGCGATACTGAAGAAGTTTCTGATGAAGAACATGTTGCTTTCCTGACCCTCTGGTTGTCTCGCTTCGTCTTCTGTTCGAGGTCGATGCAGATAGCTAAATAATTTGCTTATTTGGCTTCAGCGTTGCATATAAATGAGAACGTTGCTTTAGGCCAATTAATTTTGGCCTCTTTGTACTCATCCATGACCGATGTGGTCAGTCAAATCAAGAGTTTTGATCCCAAAAATCCAAAGAAAAAGAGTGTGCTGGTGCATGGACCCTTCTGGCTTCTCAATTGTGGCTAAATGCCACTTTTTCTGCTGATGTGAAGCCTTTTCGACAGAAGAAGGTTTCAATATCTCAGGACAGATGTGGGGTCTTATGGCCATGTTACCTTCCCTTGACTCCAACCGACAAGACTTCTCCAAATGACGAAGTCTTCAAGATGATTTTCAACATAATGTTGACAAGGGAGGATTTCACACCGTCGATGGCTCCTTTTGCTGATGGCAAAAGTGGGCCATTATGGCTCACTGAGTCCTTTCCTCCTATCGAAGAGAAGCATCAGAAGAGATCTTTAGTCTTTTGGAGACGTTTTCTGACTCCCCAATTTCTTTTAGGTGCTATCACCCAAATGACCCCCTGTTTGGCAGCTTATCAACCCATCTTGGTGGCTAGACCATTTGGGCTCTGCCAAATTGTGCCTAAATCACTCTATCCATCCCATGAATTACTCATGGATATTTTAGATGACCAAATCTGGGAGGCTGTTAAAGAAACTGTTGGTACCTTATGGGAGCGCAGAGCCATCCTTAACTTTACTCCCTTTAAACCAACATTCTTCTGTACTCATGAGTTCAAACTTTGGTGGCAGTCATACCTTGTCACCTTTATAAATGACATTGCTGGAAAACTAAAAGAGCTAACTGTGACTTTTGATATTTTGCAGGGGAAGACCACAAAGTGTAAGGCAGTTCATATCAGAGTGATTCAAGCTTTTCAGAACTTTTCCAATGTGGTGTACCTGCCAAACAATCTTCGTCGAACCATTTCTGATGCGGCCCGAGAGCTAAAGGAGAAGGTAACTGGGAAAATCCCTTATCTCAAGATTCCCAGTTACGCGAAAGACAAATATCTTTACGCACTTCACTTTGGAAAAATCAAATTTCCTCCTTTACCGACTAGCCCTTTGGCTCTAGCTTTTCGACCACCATTTTCAGATTGGTTGTATGTCTCTTGGTTGAACGTTCAAAATGCTTACAAAAAGAAAGCCGACAGGGTGGTTTCGAAGAAGTATTGGTTGCATAGCTACTCAGGCTTTCTTCACATTAACCTTAGACATGTGAGAGAGCTTGCTGTAGTGCCCAAGGGTAACGACTTCTGGAAAGTTCTGTTTCTTTCACAGTTTACCTCGTATTGTTATTTGACTTAGCTTCTTTTCTAGCTGTGCCTCTGCCACAGGTGGTTGCCCCCAGGCAAGAAGCTGCTGCTGTCGAAAGCTAGAAGAAACCGTCGGCCAAGCATGCTAAAACCAGCGCTGCAGGGGGCCCTTCACAATCTAAGGTATGTTTCACTCTAACTTACATGTATCTTCCTTGTTCGACACCTCACTAATACTTGATGTTTTCACAGTTCATACCCATCCATACTCTTTCAGACGATGAACCCATTTCTGCTTCTGTCAAGAAGACTGATTTTTATGTAAGTGTGAATGTACCTCTTTCGATGTCTTGTATCTTATCTATTTACTAACGTCTTGATTTCTTTTGCAACAGAGTCGAAAACACTCAGTGGATTCGACTGGTCCCTCCACAATATCCAAAAGGTCCAAGCAGGACAAAGAATCCAAACACAGTGGGGGAACTAAGGTAAACATTTCATCACTTTCTGGCTACTTTTGATGAAGATTTGAGATTTCCCTTCTGAAACCCTCTTTATTTCTGCAGCCATCACCTGATGCTCAGTCTCCTCACCCCAAAAAATCCAAAAGTCATAAGAAGAGGCACACTGATATGCCTGAAAGAAAGGAAAAATCAAAGAAAAATAAAGCCCCCACGGCCGAAGGTTCAGGGATGAGGGCAAATGAGGAAATGAAGCCGACAGAGGTCAATGACCAACCGCTTATCACCAAGCGGCGAGGTAAAGTGCTCTTGACTACTTGTCATAACGCTGCCTTACTTTCACATGCTGGTTGTAATATCATAATAAATACAACCATTGTTACTCCAGACCCCACACCTATCCCTGATGTGAATAAGGAGACATCAGAAGAAATTGCTAAAGCTTCTTCTAGAGGCAATGAAACAAAGATTCCCTCACCACCCCAACAGGTATTTCTTGCACCCTCTAGAGTGTCTTTTAACTTGCCAGGTTATACCTGTCTGATTTGATGTTTACCTTTTTCTCAGGTCGAAGCTTCTGAGCCACAACACATTGTGCCAGAATATACTCCTCTCTCAGAAGTTTCTTCCCCTCAACACCAACCGATTCCCCACATAGCAGCTGGTGAGTTTGTCGAACTCGCCACTTAGGATTCTTACAGTGGCTCTAATTTAGTCACTAGTCCTATCAGGCATCACGCTTATTGTTTGACTAGTTTTGACTCTAGTCATTCAGATTCCCTGCAGGATTTAGGGGTTCCTCAAACTGTTGTCGAACCAATTCAGATTCAGAGCTCTCCTGAGAAGGACAATTCAGCTGGCCCTTATGGAGTAAAGGATGTTTCTGTCGATATGGAAGTCGACAATGTTGAGGCTGCTTTGGTAAGGTTGAATCAGTTCATGAATCGGTATGCTACCTCTTCAGATTTTGACCATTCTCAGATTCATAGTGATAAGCTAGGACATGAGGCTGCTAAGGTCAAGAAATTGAATGACACTATCCGTACTCATGCTTTCAATCATGACTTGCCTCGTGCGCTGCGCGAAGACTCGACTCTTGGGCCTGAACTTCTGGGTGCTATCACCTGTGATACGGTGAACTGACTTTGTAGGATTTTTGTATCCAAACGTGCGGATAGCAAGAGTCACCACCGACTTTTATTTTTATCCAATTAAGGGAAGGTAAAAGTAACAGAAAAAGACCTTTGTTAGATTCTGAGTTTGGGAGAATAGTTATGAAAAGGGAAGGTATTAGCACCCCTTTCCATCCGTAGTTATCTACGGGCTCTTAGTTGCTCTAGATCACTTTTTTAAATTGCTTTCTGTGTGTTTGACAAAAATGTTTTGAAAAGGCATTTCGCTTTGACTTTGTAATGACTCATGTAGGAGTGTATACAAAGTGTTCGGAAATGTTTAGTTTTGAAAAGAGTTTGAACTTTGAAAAAGTGTGTGGTGTGAAAAGCATTTGATAGAGCGAGCAACTAAAAGACTTATTTACCCACTCAGAATTGGTCGTTTTATTGTACTTCTACATTCCTTTAGAATAGCGCTAGCCATACCATTAGTTAGTAGGTAGCTCCATTCGTTGGATGTAAACGGGACATTCGAAGGGACATCGGATGGTCATAGAAGGCAACTTGTAGGAAGTATCCTAGCACATTCGAAGGGGACTATCATCATTTTTCGTAGGCGACAATCGAGGGTCAAGATCATGTATTCGGAGGCGACATCGTGGGTCTATGATCTTTGTATCGAAGGGACTATGATGATTTGTTTGGAAGGCGACGGTGCTAGGATACCTCTACGTTCGAGGGACATGACCATTTGAAATCGAAAGGCATCGAGAGAGAATTACCCTAAGGGGTGCGTGCGTGAAAGAAGTGTGTTGATTTCAGAATATGTTATCTTGAAAATTAGTGGGCTATGTCCAATTATTATCTTGCCATACATGCCTAATTACTAGCAGTTGATAAGGGTGCGGAAATAAAAATGCGGAATGTAAAGTGCGGAAAGATAAACCTACGCTATTACATGGCTTTGGGGCAGATACATAATTTAAACTTGCGGAAAATAAAAGCCTAATTAAACTATTACAACCCATGAGCAGTTACATTATTGAAAAGTAAAATAAAAAACGGAAGAATCGTCTGAATCAGATCAACCTGTGAAAGAATAAGAAAATCGGAAGATGCAATATGAATCGAACAAGAGAAAAAATGTTAGAAAAATGCAAGTTTTGATATGGAAAAATGAATACATGCTGGAAATAAGATAAATAAGTTAAAATAATTTTTTGGGATTTTTTGGAAAAGATTTAATAATTAAAATGCAATTTATAATGATTTAAATGCTAAAATAAAAATAAAATAAATATGCATGCAAAAATTATATTTTTTAATTTATTAAATTAAATAAAGGTTTTTATGAAAATAATGTAAAAAGAAAAATGTTTTTGGTAATTTTTTAATGCAGAAATAAAATGTGGAAATTAATTAAAATAGAATGAAAATATTAAAAATAATTGGAAAATAGGAAAATAGAGTATTGTAAAAAAGAAAAAGGGATTGTCTGAACCAGGAATCGAACTGGAGACATCCCCTTCAAACCTTAAAAACCAACACGCTGACCACTACGCCATGATGCACTGGGTGTTTGGTAAACCGAAATCAAATCAATATGAATGCACACGCGTCAGGGATATTTTGAAGAAAATCAAACACAGTCAGCGCGCGGGCCCCAGTTGATTTTGAATGGACGAATCGGAACGCTCCGTTGTGCCACGCCATGCCTCGCCGGTCAGAGAGAGTCAGCGACGCCGGAGCCCTAGCTCCGGTCGTCTTCTCCGGTGAGGAGATTCTTGGAACCTGCAAAATAACGCGAAAACAAAGAAAAAGAAGACCTTGTCCACCTAAATCGGACCTCCTGAATCCAATGGTGGTGTTAGTTTTGACTGAATCGGCCTGTACAGGCCGGTTCGAAGCTCACAGTCCGAAAAGCCCTAGCAATGGTATTACACAATTCTGACGTTCAAAGCCAAGGACGATTGCCCAGATCAAACCCTAGGCCTCTCAGAAACACATTGCAAGCATTAGAATCCATTAAAACACACAGAATAATAATATGCGATTTCAAGAAAAATTCAAGTATGTATGAATGTATATGGATCGATTCAGCATGCTTTGGTCAATAACAATGATGTATTCTTACTCATACTTACCCCCTGAGCACGTTTGGATGCTTGAGAGAGGCTGGAGAGGGCTGGAAAATAAAACTCGAATTTCAAGTTTCTTGGAAATTTTTGCAAGAATTAGGGTTATGCTTGAGCTAGGGTTTCTTTTTTGTTTGCTGGCTATGATGCTTGGTATTTATAGAGAGGATTGGAAGGGAAAAAAGGAATGGAAAAGATTTGATTTGGAGCATTCAATATTTTTCAAATAAAATCAATTTTCTTGAAAAAATTTGATTTCTTCTTCAATGCAAGATCAAGCACGAATTTGGCAAGTATATTGGGCTATCTTGGACTTCAAGGAACATATAAAATCAGCCCTTTTTGGAAAAAATATGATTTTCATATTTTATATAATTTAATTTTGAATTAAATGTTCTAAAATTCAAAATAAAATCAATAAAATAGAAAATTGCCATGGCCAAGCATTTATGGGTCAAGAATATTGTCATGAACAAGTTTGGATCAAAAGATTATAAGCCCATTTGGAAAATTTTGCATTTTGACCAAAATGTCCTTTTGTGCAATTGTCCAAAATTGCCCAACTTCTAAATGGTGTATCTTGCTCAATTTTCCACATTTTTGAGTGTTCTTGGACGTTTTGGAAAGCTCTAAGAGTCCTCTAACCAATGTCTTTGGTCTCATCTCAATTGGAGTTACCATGCTCAAAATATCTTCAAAACAAAAAGTTGACTTTTTGTTGACTTTGAAAATGACCCGTAATGTTTTGAGCTATACCTCTCAAATGAAGCATTTTTTGGACATTCTTGTGAGACATGAAGTTGTAGAGAATTGAATTTCCTTCAAAACAAGAGGTGGTGGAAAAATTTCTGAGAAAGTATGAGGAAGTTATGATCAGTCAAAGTTCAGTTGACTTTTCACCTAGAAACCCTAATTTAGAAAGTTTGACTTTTGAGCAAATCTTGAGTTTTCTTGATGAATCATGATCAACCCTTGATCAAATGATGAATGTAACTTCAAAATGAGGATGTTGACCAAAAATTATGAAGTTTGACTATATGTTGAGCACAGTTGACTTTTTGTCCAATACAACTGGTTTTCAACCATCTGAGCAATTGTCTGAGGAAACTTGACTTGTGAAGATTGAAACTTGTCATGGAGAATCTTTAAAGCATATGAGGAGGCATGAGGTCCATTGGAGATGTTGGAAGCCCATCTGGATCTGTGGATAGCCAAACCCTAGTTTGGGTTGATTGTCTAGGAGAGAGTTTGTCTGATCAACTCTTGAGGAGTCTTTGAGCATAGATGTATGAAATCTTTTGAGTAGATGGAGGGCAAATTTTGGGGTATGACAGCTGCCCCTGTTCAATTTTCTTGTACTGGAAGGTTAGATTGACATGCTTGTCTTTCGTGACCTGGAGGTAGAAGATGATTGAACACCGAGTACACCTGAAAATTTGCACTCGCGGTTGGTGGATGATGCGGGAACGGGCTTACAGATGCCGTTTGGAGAAGTTGGAGATTTCGCTGGGGAACGAGTCGTACGCTAGACTCGAGGTTGTCAGTAGGAGAACTGACGGAGATGGGCTTAGGATGCCATCTGGAAAGGTCACTGTTGGGGAATGAGCCGTACGCTAGGCTCTGTAGATGTTCCTGGAATGGAGAGGAGATGGGCTTAAGATGCCATCCGAAGGGAGTCGTACGTTAGACTTCGTGTTCACTTTGAATGAAGTTATTGGTCTGTATTGATTTTTAACCATATATGCAGCATTCTGAAAGTGAAGAGATGTTGACAAATAGTCGGAGATGGGCTTAAGATGCCATCCAAGGCAACCGAGTCGACGCCGACTGTAGTTGCTGCTGATAATCGAATAAATCTTCGCCGATTACTCGGGAGAGATTGTAGTTGGCCGAATGTGGATAGCTTCCTGTTGTGCATCGGTGTTGATCCATTGCGTTATCGGAGGATAACCGAGGTGGTCTTCGGATAGTTTTCCGCCGATTCGGGCTTAATCTCGACTTTGCCGGAGGCGGTCTTCGATAGTTTTCCGTCGGCTCGGGCTTAATCTGGACCTGTTTGCGGGCGGTCTTTCGATAGTTTTCCCGGCTGGGGCTTAATCCGGACTGTTTGCGGATCATACTGCTTTGGAGAAAACAAGGGAAACTTTGATAGAATATTTGTTAGTCTTATGCCAAGTATGATGCATGACAGTGTATATGAATGACATATGCATGAATTATGACTTTATGAGAAATGTATGAATGATAAATGTTGTGATATTTCAAAACATATCCATCTTGAAGAAGATGCGGATGTTCTGTTTGAAGATTTCGACTCCTGCTTGGGGAATTGAGTAGGTGAGAACCCTGCTTTTGAAGGAGAAGAAAGATATCCTGGATTCCTCCGATGCACTATCTGACCAAGTCTTGGGCCTAGATATTGTTGAGGAAGGTAGAGATTGAGAAGCTCGTTGTCGGAGGTCTCATATATAGACCCTGCTGAGGAGAGTCTGGGAGGCGATCTGTTGAGGAAATTTAGGAGGTGCTCTACTGGGGATTTCGAGTGTAGATCTCGCTGGAGAGCATTTGATGGTTGCTGAGAGACTGGGCTTGAAAAGTCTGGAGTCCGTTGTAATCTCTGGCTGGGGAATAAAAGGTGTATGCTTCCTCCGATGCACTATCTGCCCAAGTTTTGAGTCTGGATACCGCTGCCGGGGAGAAGGGGGAGGATTGAGAAATATCCGATGGGGATGAAGTGTTACTGCTTGGAGACTGATGTAACATTGCTCGATTGAGTGGAATTGCTGCTCGTGGATTCCCTTATACTCCGCTGGGGAAAGTGTGTTGTGAGTGACACCTTTATGCTCTGTGGGGAACTATTTGTTGACTTTCGTCGTCATCCCAATTCCTGAAACCTGTAGTAAGTACTTTTGCATGTCCACTTTTCGTATGTTTGCAAAGAGATTTTTATTGTCAAGTGCATATAATCATTCAAAGCAAACGTTGGACTTATTGCAAATAACAACAACAGAAATTGTAAAGAGAAAGAAGCTGTATTTATTTGAAAGGTGGCGTATGGCCAAGTGGTTTGTACACAAGAAAGGTAAAAAGCTATGCAGAAACAATCTCGTTAGGTTCCTACTATGCTAGTACTCATATATTTCGACTATCTCATCTCCTTGCTGTCAGTAGAAAGTGAGTAGACTGATCTTCGCCATTTGAATCTTGAATGCTGATAGTAGTCTGGAAGCAGGTGATCTGGAAGAGACATAGTTGTACGCTTAAATCCCTAACTTTTGCCTAGACCGCCTTTCGGTTTTCATTCTACCGGATACCTTTTGCCCAAGCCGCCTTTTCGTGTTTTCGACTTGCCGGGTGTACATGTTTTGTATATATCCTTTATTTTTGCCCGAACCTTTGGTTCGCCAGATGCCCTTATTTTGCCTAGGCCACCGACCTAGCGGGTCTCTTTATCGTAGTATTTTTGACTATGTCTGCGTCACGTGGTGGGAAGTCTTCACCATCCATGGTGCTAAGTATCATAGCTCCACCGGAAAATACTGTCTTGACTACAAACGGTCCCTCGTAGGTGGGAGTCCATTTGCCCCTGGGATCACCTTGTGGAAGAATGATGCGCTTGACTACTAGATCACCGACTTGGTAGACTCGATGCTTGACCTTCTTGTTAAATGCTCTGATCATTCGTTTCTGATAAATCTCTCCATGGCAGATGGATGCGAGTCGTTTCTCATCAATCAAGTTAATCTGGTCAAGGCGAGTCTGAACCCAATCGTCTTCGCCTAACTCTGCCTCTTGGAGGACTCTGGTTGAGGGTATCTGAACCTCGATGGGTAGGACGGCTTCCATACCGTATACAAGAGAGAAGGGGTTGCCCTGTGATGTTCGTAGAGTGAGATAACCATGAAGAGCAATGGTAACATCTCATGCCAATCCTTGTAAGTCACCGCTATCTTCAGATAATCTTCTTAATGTTCTTGTTGTCGGCTTCCATCGCGCCATTCATCTTAGGCCGATAAGGAGAAGAATTGTGATGCTTGATCTTGAACTGCGTGCGAGTTCGTGATCATCTTGTTGTTGAGATTGGAACCGTTATCGTGATAATCCTTTCGGGAGTGCCATACCGATGATAAGATTATGTTTGATGAATCGAGCCACAACATTCTTGGTAACAGATGCATACGAGGTCGCTTCTATCCACTTGGTGAAATAGTCAATTGCCACAAGGATGAAACGATGTCCATTGGAGGTCGGGCTTGATTTCTCCGATCATGTCAATGCCCCACATTGCAAAAGGCCAAGGAGAAGTTAAAACATTCGAGGTACGGAGGTACGTGCACTTTGTCGGCATAACCGCATTTGTGACAAGATCGAGCGAAGCGGTGACAATCGCCTTCCATGGTAGACCAATAGTAACTCTCAAAATCTTCTTAGCCATGGTGTGTCCACTGGAGTGGGTACCAAATGCGCCTTCGTGTAACTCTTCCATGATACGTTCCGCTGTTTTCCGGTCTACACAGCGGAGTAAGCACAAGTCGTGGTTGCGCTTGTATAAGATGTCGTTGCTAAGGAAGAATTTGGAAGCGAATCTTCTCATGAACTTCTTATCATTGACAGATGCCCCTGCGGGATATTCCTGAGTCTCAAGATACCTCTTCACATCGTAGTACCAAGGTCTCTCTTCTGCGTCGAGCTTATAACAATACGCTGGTTCGTCGAACTTCTCAATGATGATCTGGGGAGCCTCGTTGTCCCATCTAACCTTGAACATAGACGACATGGTGGCCAATGCGTCTGCCAACTGATTCTCTTCTCGTGGAATATGATCAAAAGTAATCTCTTCGAAGTAGGGAATCAAACTCAGAACATGCTCTCGATATGGAATGAGATTCGGATGCTTCGATCCCACTCGCCTCTATCCGACCGATCACCAAAGGAGTCTCCATACACTTGTAAGAACTTGATTCTTAAGTCAATAGCGCCTTTAAGACCCATGATGCACGCTCATATTCGCCATGTTGTTCGTGCAACCGAAACATAATCTGGCGGTGAAAGGCGTGTCCGCTGGGAGATGTAATGATGGCGCCAATGCCATTGCCAAGTGCGTTGAGGCTCCATCAAAACCATAGTCCATCGGGATCCTTGTTCGTGTCCTTCGTCTGGCCCGGTTCTTCTAATCTGTAACTAGTAGAACATCTTCATCCGAAATTAACCGCATAGACGATAGTCATCTACGGCTTGATGAGCCAAATGATCGGCTACACACTTCCTTTGATCGCTTTCGAGAAGTGTACCGGATGTCATATTCGTCAAGATCATTTGCCATCTTGCTATTCTTCCGAGAGAGCTGGTTTCTCAAATATGTATTTTATCGGATCCATCTTGGAAATCAATAAAGTAGTGTGAGTCAACATATACTGCCTTAGTCGGCGAGCCCAAGCCAAAGCGTTGCAAGTTCTCTCGAGCGAGTATCTTGTTTCACGGTAAACTTTTGCTAAGGTAGTATATTGCATGCTCTTTTCGACTGATTCATGTTGCCCCAACACACACCCCATTGAGTTCTCTAACACCGCAAGTACATGATAAGAGGTCTTCCTTCGGCGGCGGCATCGTGATAGGAGGATTCTGGTATTCCTTGATTTTGTCAAAAGCGATCCGCAATCGTCGTTCCATTCCACTACCGATCTTTCTTAAGTAACTTGAAGATCGGCTCACAAGTAGCGATTAGATGTGCAATGAATCTGGCAATGTAGTTCAATCGGCCCAAGAAACCTCTGACTTCCTTCTCGGTGCGGGGAGCTGGCATCTCTTGAATAGCTTTAACCTTGGCGGGATCAACTTCAATACCTTTACCACTGACTACAAACCCTAGGAGTTTTCCATCCGACTCCAAAGGTGCACTTGTTAGGATTCAGTCTCAACTGTACTTCTTCAACCTATCAAACAGTTTACGCAAATGATCGAGATGTTCTTCTTCACCGGATCGAGCTATCATGTCGCCGACGACCTCTATCTCGTGATGAATCATGTCATGAAATAATGTAACCATAGCACGCGATAAGTGGCGCTCTTCAATCCGAACGGCATAACCTTGTAGCGTAAAGTGCCCCACCGTAACAAAAGTAGTCTTCTCCATGTCTTGGAGCCATCTTAATCTGATTGTAACCAGAGAAACCATCCATAAAGGAGAAAACCTTATGCTGAGCGGTGTTGTCAACCAGAACATCAATATGAGGAAGTGGAAACTCGTCTTTCGGACTTGCTTTGTTCAGATCTCTGTAATCCACACACATTCGTACTTTACCATCCTTCTTAGGTACGGGTACCACATTAGCAACCCACTGGGGATAAGAGGTGACAGCTAGGAAACCAGCGTTGAACTGCTTCATAACTTCGGCTTTGATTTTCTCTGACATCTCAGGACGCATGCGACGAACCTTCTGTTTCACTGGGAGAAAACCTTCCTTTGTTGGCAATCGGTGTACCACGATATCAATGTCCAACCCTGGCATGTCTTTGTATGACCAAGCAAAAACCTCAACATAGTCTCGTAGCATCTGAACCAACCTTTCTTTAACACTGTTCTCAAGACCCGCTCCTATCTTGATCTCTTTTCTCTTCGTCGACTCAAACTCACAACCTCAACTTGCTCTTCGTGGCTGATAACTCGCTCTTCTTGTAGCAATCTGCAAGTTCTCCGGCACTCACAATCTTCCTCACTTTCGTCTTGGCTTGGTAGATCGGATTATCGAAGTCATATTTAGCACTAGCATAGCGTTATTAACGAGATTCGGAGTGATTCTGTTGTATCACGTGGGTGTGTAAGAAACACATAGCTTTTGAAGGTGATAAAGTAAAAGAAAGAAAACAAACAATTGAATGCAAAAGTCCAACGATTTATTGAATGAAAATACGCAAACGACAGATAATAACCCTCGCAAACGAGCCATGATGCCCCGGGCAAGGCACTAGGCTTTCAAAGTTTATTGTTCAAAACATAAAGAAATACGAAAAGCAAAACAAAACAAGAGCAATTACTCCTGGCTAAAGGAGATTGGTATGACGCCTTGCCTTCCAATTGTCGAGCCCATGATCCGAGTTGGAAGATCCACTTGCGATGTCGAAGTCGTTGTCGCCGCCTTCTATAGCATGGATTCCACTGGCCGATGCGGAAAGGAAGTTGGCCGCACGTCACGCGATCATCTTCTGACCCTTGATAGTGAAGCCTAAACCAGTCTTGTCAGATTTGAAGGGAAGATCAGGGAGTTGACCCCAAACAGTGCTACCTCCTTGTTCAACAGCAGCTTGAGCGTCTTTCAGCGAGGCCATCCTAGGCGGAACTTTGGCATCTTCAGAGTGACGGGAGAGTCAACAGGCATGACTCTGGGAATTGTTTCAAAAGCTTGACAGGGAGTCTCGAAGAATTCACCCTCCATCTCGAGATAGCGGAATGACTGTAGATGACTGACCATGTACTCTTCTTCCCCACATACTGTGACAACCTTCCCTTTCACCGGGTATTTCAGCTTCTGATGCAAGGTAGAGGTAACAGCGCCTGCCCCATGTATCCAAGGGCGTCCGAGTAGGCAAGAGTAAGCTGGACGGATGTCCATGACAAAGAAAGTGGAGTCAAAAGTCTGGGAACCGACTTTAATAGGCAGAGTGAGCTCTCCAAGCACTGTTCGCTTAGAACCATCAAAAGCTCTCACAATAATGTCACTGGGTCTCAGAACCAACCCTTCGACATCAAGTCGATCAAAAGCGGTCTTCGGAAGGATATTCAGAGCAGAACCTGTGTCAACCAAAACATGAGATAAGGTAGTACCCTTGCATTCAACAGAAATGTGTAAGGCCTTGTTATGTTTCTTTCCGGCAGGAGTCAAATCAACATCAGAGAAGCCTAGGCCGTTGTTGGCAGCCAGGCTAGCAATACAAACTTCGAACTGGTCAGTGGTAGTGTCTTGCGGTACATGAGCATTCTTCAGAAACTTCACCAAGGCATTAGCATGAGCCTCGGAGCACAAGAGCAAAGCGAGCATGGAAATCTTGGATGGAGTCTGTCCTAACTGTTCCACAACATTGTAGTCACTCTTCTTGATAATCTTCAGAATTTCCTCCATTTCTTGTTTGGAGGTGTCTTCAGTAACTTCCTTTGGTACTTCTGGTTGAGCGGGATGAGCCACGGTTCTTTCCCTCTAGCTGGGATATTGGTTGAGTAGTGGAATGCGAGCTGAGTCGCAGTCTTTTGGAGGAGAGATCTCGAGAGAATACCCTTCCGGTTCGGTCACCTTACTGGATCCGGTGATGTTGTCGATGTCAGGAATGGTAACTTCAACAGTAAGATCTTCAATGGTCAGAGGGTCTTGCTTGACGCCATGATAGTAAACATCAGCTCCATAATTCCAAGGGATAGCCTTGTCAGAGGAATATGGCATAGGTCTTGGAGAAGTGATGATGAGAGGTGCCACTCTAGGCACAGGATCAGCAGAGGAAATCCTTATCGTGTTAACATCAACATAGTCTTCAGGGAAATCTTCACCCCACCCGGTCGCTTTAACATCTTCAATAGGAATCTTGTAACTATCAGGAACGGTGTACTTCACCATGTAATCATATTTTCCACTTGGCTGCCCCAAGGTATCCCACACATATGGTACAGTTTCGTTCACATCTTCGATCTTCAGTTTGGAAAAATCTTCACACAGCTTCTGCACAGGTGGTTTCAGAAATAGTATCTCACGGTTATCCATCATGCACTGAACACGTCTTCTCAACCAAGCACAACCATCAGGCGCAGTGGGGCACCAACGACAATCCTCTGGGCATCCTGGATTGACACCGCCCGCAACAAATTCTTCTTAATACCATCGAGGAATGGTCAAGTCATCTATGTTGAAAACATAAGTGTCGCCACCAACAGATTGGAACTCTTGTCATGGTTAGGCATAGGCGCATTGATCACATTCGAGTCTCAACAGAGGATCAAATTCAATCTGCTTAGCTTCAATCATATCTTGAATCTTGTTCTTCGAGCCCAACAATTGTCGTGTCGTGCCTCGGCTGTTGGAATGGTAAGCACACTTAGCATTAGGATTGTACTGGAGAGGAAGTGTTGACATTCGAGGAGGATCCTCAAAGTAATCAATTCGCTTTCAACATGTGTTGCAAGGCATGGACAAAGGCATGTTGATTGAACCGCCTTCGGGCGCTCGTTACGTTGTCTCACGAGGTTGTCCGATGTAGGATTGAGATCACAACCGCCCACAGATTGAGCTTGGTCGGTCTTGGCTCGGCTTTTCGACCATACACAAGATTAGCTTCTTTCTTAGCACCAAAAGATCTCTTCGCAGATTTGAAGATGACTCACATGAATCTTCCCACTCTTGATACCAAATTCAATACGTCAATATCAGCTCGGTGAATCCGGATGAGGAATTTCCATTCGATGATTGAAGAACGGGCGTTGTTCCCATAAACATATCAACCAACTCCCTATTGGATAAGGGTGGTTGAACTCACCGCTAGATCTCTCCACTCGAGCATACTCCTTGAACTTCTCGTCACGACCCATAGACATGCTTTGTAGTTGCATGCGAGTGGGTGTCAATTCAAGATTGTACTCATACGTCAGAAAGCATCACCAAATCACCCAGTACGGATACGGTCATTCTCTAGTGATAGTACCATTCCAACTGGTTCCGACAAACTCTCTTGAAAATAATGCATCCACAACTTTCATCATCGTGGGATTGATCTTCCGACATAGGACTTCAAATGCAGCTTAGGGCAAGACATGCCATCATACTTGGCAAAAGTAGGAACTTTGAATTGGGAGGAATCACAACACCAGAACAAGACTCGATCATCAAAGTTCAGCCGGACATTTTCGTGTTTTCCACAAGAATCGACGATCTTCAAGTTGCTTGTACTTGTCATCTTCCTCGAGTACTTGGCCATAATCGAATGATCCTCTCTCCTTTCTTTGGTTCACGCTGCTCACCTTCATCACCCTTGGTACTCCCCGGTATGGACACTTCCTTCAGAGAGCTCAATACGGTGACCACCTTAGGACCCCTTTGAAACGCTCACCCATGTTGAGGAGACCAACAACCTTCTTCTTCTTGTTGATGAGCTTCTTCAAATCTTCTTGGCCTTGGACCAAGTTGGTGAACATTTGTTGAACCGAGCATTCGAGCTCAAGATCTTTGACATCTGTTCAAGAGCCATTTCGCTAAAATAAATAGCGAGTAAATGAGAAAACCAATCTCCAATGTACC
The DNA here is from genome assembly GCA_021764765.1 of Vicia sativa. Taxonomy (NCBI): domain Eukaryota; kingdom Viridiplantae; phylum Streptophyta; class Magnoliopsida; order Fabales; family Fabaceae; genus Vicia; species Vicia sativa. Next base: position 168,704,929 of record CM038796.1, read on the forward strand.
TGTGATGCAATGCTATGCTATGATATGCAATGTTTATGCGAATGCAATGCAATGTTTTCAAGGACCTTAGAGATTTAAATTTGTTAAACAAGCAAAACAAACATTTATTAGTACTCTTTTATTATTCTTTTTTCTTTTAAGTACAAGAGATAGTTCAAAACAATAAAAGAAAACATAAACATCCTAAAGCTCTAAGTCTCCCATGGCGCTTCCTCTTGGTGCCGATGTAAGCTGATATTTCGCTCCTCGTGAAGTAGCTTGGTCAACTCTAACACTTTCTTCTCGCTTGCATAGCACCGAGCTTCAAAGGTATCCTTTCTTCTTTAGTTGAATCCGGATCTCTTCAAGTCTTCAAAATCGAGGCATGTCGGATGGAGAACAAGATAGGGTACGCCACCTATAGCAACAGTTCCATAATTACGGTAAAACAGTGAATGGCATCATGAGGTTTTGAGCTCGAGCTCGCACCCATTTGAGGTAAGGTTCCCAAGGAATGGAGTTCGGTGCCCCAAAGTCTTGGTATCGGTCTTCTTTACCATGCCCCAAGCATGTATAAACCTTCGCTTCGAGATCATGATTGTAGTCGAACACAACATCTTGGAGAAGCATATCATGGGACCATCTCTTCGAGCAAAACCAAACCGACGTAGAGCTAGAGAAGGGTAAGTAATACCTCCCCTATACCAAGTAGTGGTACATTAGGGAACCTCCACAACGCAATGAATGTGAAGTCCTTTTGAGAGAAAAGATTCCAACGGATATCGAATGAGAGAGTGACATCAATCTTTGAGACCATCTCAACCTTTGTTCATTCTTCAAAATCGATGGAGGAAGGTGCGAAATAAACCACCTTGAAAGTAACGGTACACAACACATGAGAGTTCCTTGTCGCTAGTAGTACGAGTGTGAGAGAATGTAGGATGTCTCCAAGTAAAGTAGGCACGGATTGCGGGTAAGAAACAACTTGATGGCGTTGACATCTATGAATTGATCCGAGTTAGGAATAGAACCAAACCATAAATTAGCAAGGCCACAATGTTCTCAAATGCATGGAAACTCATAACTTTGAGGAATTCTCGGCTTTCTTAATTAGGAACTTGGAAAGTAAACCCTTAACTCCACTTCTAGTTTCCCAATTGGCTTCAATATCCGAACGCTTAAGATGTAAGGTTGATGCAATGTCTTCGTACTTAGGAACCTTTTCTAGACCGGTGAATGGCATTTGATCAAGAATAGGTATCCCAAGTAGCTTAGAGAATTCTTCCAAGGTAGGAACCAATTGATGATCTGGAAATGTAAAGCAATGGTGTTTTGATCAAAGAACTGGAATAGGCATCATCTTCTTCAAAACCGAGATAACCAAATCAGATAACCATGTCTTTTGATGAACCGAGCATGGTCGGAATTTCAAACCAATTCTTTGAGTTGAGAAGGGATACCCATGAAGTTGATTCGGATAGTCTTTCTAGAAGCCATAATACCCTACAAAACAGAGCAAAGATAAATCCTAGGTCCTTGAAATAGTTAGAAATGATATGCAATGCGAATGATGTCATGATGTCATGTTTAGCACACACAACAATTCACACAATGAGCCTAGGGTTAAGGCTTGCATGAGGTATAGGTGATTACCCCACCAAAAGTTTGAGTTGGTTCATCCTGTCCTATAATAGTAACCGGTTCTAGGAATCTCATATCATAGATCTTTCTCGAGGCGCTTATTTCAATACGACGCCAAGTGGTCGATCGAAAATGTCCCAAAAGTCGATCTCAATGAGCGTAGCATCGAGTATCAACCAACCTCGGTCTACACCAAAGCCGCCATCTCACTACCTTCTAATGGCCAAGATGGGTCAATTAAGGTTCTAAAAGTTTAGTTAGCGCTGATGACACCACGCAAGCCAAATACTTTCTTCAACTTGGGAATGAAGAGTATCGGGCAACCAAAGTGTCACGCTAACGTAGCCATCATGTTGACCGCGTAGTTATACGCCTAACGGTCGCGATGATCTAATGCTACTTACCTAAAAGGAAACCCGGATCCGGTGTAGGATCCCCAACAATATAATACCCAAGCAACCCTTAAAGATAAAGCATACAAGTCAAACAAAAGCAGAAAATGATCTAGAAATCCCTAAGGCAATTCTCTTTTAGGTGTATTCTCACAGGCCACCGGATACGGTGAACTGACTTTGTAGGATTTTTGTATCCAAACGTGCGGATAGCAAGAGTCGCCACCGACTTTTATTTTTATCCAATTAAGGGAAGGTAAAAGTAACAGAAAAAGACCTTTGTTAGATTCTGAGTTTGGGAGAATAGTTATGAAAAGGGAAGGTATTAGCACCCCTTTCCATCCGTAGTTATCTACGGGCTCTTAGTTGCTCTAGATCACTTTTTTAAATTGCTTTCTGTGTGTTTGACAAAAATGTTTTGAAAAGGCATTTCGCTTTGACTTTGTAATGACTCATGTAGGAGTGTATACAAAGTGTTCGGAAATGTTTAGTTTTGAAAAGAGTTTGAACTTTGAAAAAGTGTGTGGTGTGAAAAGCATTTGATAGAGCGAGCAACTAAAAGACTTATTTACCCACTCAGAATTGGTCATTTTATTGTACTTCTACATTCCTTTAGAATAGCGCTAGCCATACCATTAGTTAGTAGGTAGCTCCATTCGTTGGATGTAAACGGGACATTCGAAGGGACATCGGATGGTCATAGAAGGCAACTTGTAGGAAGTATCCTAGCACATTCGAAGGGACTATCATCATTTTTCGTAGGCGACAATCGAGGGTCAAGATCATGTATTCGGAGGCGACATCGTGGGTCTATGATCTTTGTATCGAAGGGACTATGATGATTTGTTTGGAAGGCGACGGTGCTAGGATACCTCTACGTTCGAGGGACATGACCATTTGAAATCGAAAGGCATCGAGAGAGAATTACCCTAAGGTGAAAGAAGTGTGTTGATTTCAGAATATGTTATCTTGAAAATTAGTGGGCTATGTCCAATTATTATCTTGCCATACACGCCTAATTACTAGCAGTTGATAAGGGTGCGGAAATAAAAATGCGGAATGTAAAGTGCGGAAAGATAAACCTACGCTATTACATGGCTTTGGGGCAGATACATAATTTAAACTTGCGGAAAATAAAAGCCTAATTAAACTATTACAACCCATGAGCAGTTACATTATTGAAAAGTAAAATAAAAAACGGAAGAATCGTCTGAATCGGATCAACCTGTGAAAGAATAAGAAAATCGGAAGATGCAATATGAATCGAACAAGAGAAAAAATGTTAGAAAAATGCAAGTTTTGATATGGAAAAATTAATACATGCTGGAAATAAGATAAATAAGTTAAAATAATTTTTTGGGATTTTTTGGAAAAGATTTAATAATTAAAATGCAATTTATAATGATTTAAATGCTAAAATAAAATAAAATAAATATGCATGCAAAATTATATTTTTAATTTATTAAATTAAATAAAGGTTTTATGAAAATAATGTAAAAAGAAAAAATGTTTTTGGTAATTTTTTAATGCAGAAATAAAATGTGGAAATTAATTAAAATAGAATGAAAATATTGAAAATAATTGGAAAATAGGAAAATAGAGTTTTGTAAAAAAGAAAAAGGGATTGTCTGAACCAGAATCGAATCGAGACATCCCTTCAAACCTTAAAACCAACACGCCACCACTACGCCATGATGCACGGGTGTTTGGTAAACCAAATCAAATCAATATGAATGCACACGCCGTGATATTTTGAAGAAAATCAAACACGCCGGGGCCCCGCTGATTTTGAATGGACGAATCGAACGCTCCAGCCACGCCATGCCTCCGGGTCGAGAGTCACGACGGAGCCCTAGCTCCGCCGCCTTCTCCGATGAGGAGATTCTTGGAACCCGCAAAATAACGCGAAAACAAAGAAAAGAAGATCTTGTCCACCTAAATCGGACCTCCCGAATCCAATGGTGGTGTTAGTTTTGATCGAATCGGCCCAGGCGCTCAAGCCCACATCCAAAAGCCCAAGCAATGGTATTACACTCGACGCTCAAACTTAGCATTAGAATCCATTAAAACACAGAATAATAATAATTTCAAAAATTCAAGTATGTATGAATGTATATGGATCGAAGATGCTTTGGTCAATAACAATGATGTATTCTTACTCATACTTACCCCGAGCACGCTTTGATGCTTGAGAGAGGTCGAGAGGCTGGAAAATAAAACTCGAATTTCAAGTTTCTTGGAAAATTTTGCAAGAATTAGGGTTATGCTTGAGCTAGGGTTTCTTTTGTTTGTCGCTATGATGCTTGGTATTTATAGAGAGGATTGGAAGGAAAAAAGGAATGGAAAAGATTTGATTTGGAGCATTCAATATTTTTCAAATAAAATCAATTTTCTTGAAAAATTTGATTTCTTCTTCAATGCAAGATCAAGCACGAATTTGGCAAGTATATTGGGCTATCTTGGACTTCAAGGAACATATAAAATCACCTTTTTGAAAAATATGATTTTCATATTTTATATAATTTAATTTTGAATTAAATGTTCTAAAATTCAAAATAAAATCAATAAAATAGAAAATTGCCATGGCCAAGCATTTATGGGTCAAGAATATTGTCATGAACAAGTTTGGATCAAAAGATTATAAGCCCATTTGGAAAATTTTGCATTTTGACCAAAATGTCCTTTTGTGCAATCATTCAAAATCGCCCAACTTCTAAATGGTGTATCTTGCTCAATTTTCCACATTTTGAGTGTTCTTGGACGTTTTGGAAAGCTCTAAGAGTCCTCTAACCAATGTCTTTGGTCTCATCTCAATTGGACTTACCATGCTCAAAATATCTTCAAAACAAAAAGTTGACTTTTTGTTGACTTTGAAAATGACCCGTAATGTTTTGAGCTATACCTCTCAAATGAAGCATTTTTTGGACATTCTTGTGAGACATGAAGTTGTATAGAATTGAATTTCCTTCAAAACAAGAGGTGGTGGAAAAATTTCTGAGAAAGTATGAGGAAGTTATGATCAGTCAAAGTTCAGTTGACTTTTCACCTAGAAACCCTAATTTAGAAAGTTTGACTTTTGAGCAAATCTTGAGTTTTCTTGATGAATCATGATCAACCCTTGATCAAATGATGAATGTAACTTCAAAATGAGGATGTTGACCAAAAATTATGAAGTTTGACTGTATGTTGACCACAGTTGACTTTTTGTCCAATACAACTGGTTTTCAACCATCTGAGCAATTGTCTGAGGAAACTTGACTTGTGAAGCTTGAAACTTGTCATGGAGAATCTTTAAAGCATATGAGGAGGCATGAGGTCCATTGGAGATGTTGGAAGCCCATCTGGATCTGTGGATAGCCAAACCCTAGTTTGGGTTGATTGTCTAGGAGAGAGTTTGTCTGATCAACTCTTGAGGAGTCTTTGAGCATAGATGTATGAAATCTTTTGAGTAGATGGAGGGCAAATTTTGGGGTATGACATCACCCAGTTGAAGGGTCTTGAGATTTTTGAGTTCTCCAAACTGATGATAGCAGCCTTCGAAAACATCCTTTCTCCTCTTCTGGCCAATATCACTTAAGCGAAGGAGACTGAACAATTGGTTGACACCAAAGAGGCAACAATGAGGAAGAACATGGAGATGGTGAGGAAAACCACAATGGCGGTCAAAGAGATAAAGACCCTCATCAATCAGAGGCGGCAAGAACAGAGCCCTAAAAGAAAAAAGCTGTTGAAATACGCAGTCAAATTGCCGAACTGACGAAAGAGCTGGAGCGTGTTGAAGCACAAGACAAAGAAATCGACCAGGCCAACACTTCGGATCAAAAAGAAATGCGCCAGTTGACCAAAGATGCTCTCATCGTCAATAATTCCAAGACTACGGTCGAAGAAGACTGCACACTCTCAAGGCCAAAGCTGATGAACTAGGTGACACTGCTGTTCGTCTTGAGAGTGACTTGGACAATTTCCAAAGAAAATTTGGCAACTTCTGATTGTTGTAATCTTTTTAGATGTAATTGTTGTGGTTTTCATTCCTTGTAATCTGAACTTCCATCATTTATAAAACATAATCCTTTTGGCATTCTTGTCTTATAATTATTTGCACAGTTTATATTTTGTACAATTACAATGCTGGCTTTATCACTATGTTCCAGCTCAGTTCGACACACAAACTTTACATGGTCGAAATTGAGATTTCTTGAAGAATAGGCTTGTATTTCTTCAAGTATTTACCATTTACCCTCAGAATGCGTTGATCTGGGGCTATTTCTTCCAGTTCATATGCGTTATTGGAAAAAACTTGGATTATTTTGAATGGTCCTTCCCAATTTGGGGACCATTTACCCATCACCCTATCATTTCTGTCCATAGGCAATATTACCTTCCAAACTAAATCATCAACATGAAAAACTTTGTCTTTTACCTTTTTATTATAGGCTTTAGCCATTCTATCTTTTTGCCTTCTCAAGGCATCAAGGGCTAACATCCTTTCTTCGTCCAAATCGACCAACTCGTCAATCATCATTTTCCAATAATCCTCGGACGGTATTTCATGTTGTCGTTGAATTCTCACATATTTAACATGTTTTCTACTGGTAAAACAACATCATCTCCATATGTTAGTCGAAATGGGGTTGTCCCAGTTGCCTCCTTGGGAGACGTTCGACAGGCCCACAGAGCTTCATCTAGTGTTTGGTGCCAGTTTCTGGGTTTTTTACCCACATGCTTTTTGATCAGGCCAATTATTACTTTGTTTGCAGCTTCGACTTGACCATTTGCTTGAGCATAATAGGGCGTAGAAGTTAGCAGTTTTATTCCAACTTCCTTTGTAAAATCTTGCATTTTCTGGCCTGTGAGCGCTGTGCCTTGGTCGGTTGTAATCGTTTCAGGAACTCCAAACCGACACATAATATGATTTTGTATAAAATCAATCACAACCTCTTGGTCAACATTTCTCAATGCTATGGCTTTGACCCATTTTGTGAAATAATCAATACCAACCAGAATGTACCTTTGTTGCTTAGATGATGCTGGTTTTATTTCACGAATTACATCTAAGGCCCATCCTCTGAATGGCCAAGGCTTTGCAATAGCATGCAATTCGCTTGCTGGCACGTGTTGGATGCCCCCATGCATCTGGCATTCTTGGCATCCTCTGGCGAACTCAATACAGTCATTCAACATTGAGGGCCAATATACACCTGTTCGCATCAGCAACCATTTCATCTTGTGTCCAGCTTGGTGTGCATCACATGCTCCACTATGCACACTCGACACAACTACATATGCCTCACTTTCTCCTAGGCACTTAAGTAATACCCATTCGACAGTTTTCTTAAATAGTTCGTTTTCAATCAAAACAAAACTTAAGGCGCGGTATTTTATTTTACGATCTGTCGAACCAGTTGGTGAACGCAAGTAATCGACCAAGGGTTTTCGCCAGTGGGTGAACGCAAGTAATTGCTAAAATTTCAAAATTTTCTGCATATATAGCTCCTAATTTTATGATTGATAAATCTGAAGGGGATAATGAAGTAGCTCTAACCTTTTTCTTTACTTGAATACACTCTTCATCCTCATTCTTCTTGTATCATGTAGCTTCTTGTGCTAAATCATTAGCTTCTTGATTCTCTCGTCGGGGTATGTGTCGAAGGCTTGCTTGTTCGAACCGTTTCAACAATCTTATGGCAATCACGAAGTACATGATCAAATTTTCCTTAATGCGTCTATATTCTTTTGACATTTGTTTGATTACCAATTCAGAATCTCCCATAATTTCGACACTCCTTGCCCCCAATTCTAGCAGTAGTTCAAGTCCAGCAATAAGGGACTCATACTCTGCTTCATTATTAGTGCAAATATCGTCGATGGTGTACTTGAACTCTGCTGGAATTCCACTAGGAGAAATTATAACTCCACCAATCCCTGCACCATTTTTGTGACTAGACCCGTCGAAGTATAATTTCCAAGGCACTAAACCAACAAAATTCTCTGGCATAGCCACCATAGAATGGTCAACTAGGAAATCTACCACTATTTTCCCTTTCATTGCTTTTAAGGGCACATACGTTAATGAATATTCAGTTAATGCTAAAGCCTATTTACCAATTCGACTATGCAAAATTGGTTTAGATAGCATATGCTTAATGATGTCGAAATGAGAAGAGATATAAACATCAACTGGCTTTATATATTGCTTCAGTTTAATACAAGAGAAATACAAACACAAGCATAGCTTTTCTATGTCACTATACCTAGTTTTAGGACCATTTAACATACGACTAAGGTAATACACAAGACGTTCAACATGATTATCGTCCTCTTGAACTAACATACTACCTATGGTTGAATCTGAGGCTGCTATATATAACCTCATAGGCCTCTTTCTAAGTGGAGGTGCCAATATAGGAGGCTTCATCAGATACTCTTTTATTTTGTCGAAATCCTCTTGACGCTCCTCTCTTCAGATAAATTCATCATTCTTCAGTCGAAGCAGTGGTGAAAACGCCTTAGTTTTTCCGCTTAAGTTGGAAATGAATCTCCTCAGGAAATTTACTTTGCCCAACTGAAGCTCCTTTTTGGTCGATGGCGGCTTTACGTCCATGATGGCTTTGGTCTTGATTTGATTTACTTCAATGCCTTTCTTATGTACAACAAAACCAAGAAAATCTCCTGCCTTCACACAAAAATCACATTTTAATGGATTCATTTTTAACCCATATTGTCGCATCCTTTTGAAAGACTTTCGAAGGTGCTCTAAGTGTGTTGGTTTACTATTCGACTTAATTACAATATCGTCGAGGTAAACTTGCATGAAGTTTTCAATAAAGTCATGGAACATAGTATTCATTACCCTTTGGTACGTTGCGCCGACATTCTTCAAGTCGAATGGCATGACTACCCACTCATAGGTGCCTAATGCTCTTGGGCAACGAAACACCGTCTTCGGCACATCATCATCTGTAATAAATATTTGGTTATAACCAGCATAACCATCAAGCATACTTAAATATTCAAAGCCAGCAGCAGAATCGACTAACATTTCAGCCACTGGCATAACATACTCATCTTTAGGAGTGACAACATTTAGATCTCTAAAATCAATGCACACTCTCAATTTTCCATTTTTCTTAATATCTGGCACAATATTAGCCAGCCATTCGACGTACCTTGCAGTTTTGATGAACTTGCTTTGGAGGAGTCGTTCTACTTCCTCCTTGATCTTCGACATGACTGCAGGTGCAAACCGTCGAGGTGTTTGTTTTACTGGCTTCTTGCCAGCTTTTATTGGTAGCTTCAATTCGACCAAATCCCTGCTTAAACCAGGAATTTCATTATAGTCCCAAGAAAAACAATATTTAAATTCTTTTAATAAAGAAATTACCTCAGTTATGAGCCTTGGGTCGATGTTGGCGCAAATATAAGTGGGTCTTTTATCACCTTCTGCGTCAAGGTCGATTTCTTCTAGAGGGTCTTGTGGCTGCATTTTCTCAGGCGCCATGGGATCCTTCTCGAAACCTAGTGATTCGTCATCGTATATGCAATCTAGACGTTGCTCATCGACGCTTCTGTTGACCACGTTACTTTCGCCTAGTGGTTCTGGCTCGACAACTAGAATTACTTCCTCTAGGACTGGATGTTTAGCAACTTTTGTTGCCATCTTTGCTTCTTCAGCTTCCATAGCCGAATTTATTCTATTTTTGGCAATATACGCCGAAATCCTTCGCAGAGCCTCCAGCTCAGGCATCATTCCCATGCTGATTTCCCCAGACTGTCGGCGCGGGTTCATCTGCATATGGATCTTCCAGATACTCAACATCCCATGTAAACCCATGGGTTTCGTGCAGCTTTAGTGAAACGAATGCCTCATGTAAATTAGCATACGTGTTTTCTGCTGGATGGCAGGGAGCAATGTTGACCAATTTCCTATCAAATTGAGTTTGGCCCACAACATTAACATCTGCCATGAAATACCCTTGATCAGCTTTAATGTTCTCCACAATGCCGTCTTCGCGCCATATAATCAAGTGCTGATGCATAAAAGAAGGCACAACACCAACTTCATGCATCCATTCTCTGCCGAGAAGCAGATTGTAACTTGGTCGACCTTGGATGACCATAAATATTGTCGGCCTAATAACTGAGCCGACAGTAACATCCACCTGAATTACTCCCATGGTGGTTTTTGTTCCTCCTTCGTAGTCTGCCAGGACCACTTTGTGAGACCTTATTTCGGTGTCGCATTTACCGACTCTCTTCAGGATGTAATGTGACATTATATTCACTGTAGCGCCACAATCCACTAACACCTTGTTAATGGCTGTTTCTTCCACCTTTGCTCTAATCAGCAATGGCTTTAAATGGCTTATCATGGCCATATCAGGATTTTCAAAGAAAGCATATTGGCTTTCGGCAGAGCCATTATTCATCACAAAATAGCAGGTTGACTTATGCAAAGCCATTTCAGCAGCATCAAGGTCACTAATGTTCTCCACCTCTATCGGTATGTTTTACTCCTCTGGGAGTATAGAAACTACATTGACCAGAATGTCTAGATTTGCTTCAGAGTTAGAGGCCAAATCATCAGTTGCCTCCGCAGAGCCATGGTCGACTAGCTTATTCACGCACTCCTTGATCTGTTGGGTAACAGCAGGGTCGACTTTGGGCTTGTACTGTCGAAGACTCTTGCCTTTATTGGCAACACTATGTTTGGCAGCAACGACTTGTCTCTCAGCCTGCTTCTTCCTCTGGAAACGTCTCCACTGAGTTCGACTCATTGGATTTTTTCCCATATAGTTTTCAGATACGTGGCTCTTATTTTTAGAGCGCACTTCAAGATGATAGCTCTGGAGCTTTTCCTTTGGCTTCTCTGATGACGCCAGTAGCATTGGATGACCCAGCAACCATGTTAGGTTTAAGCCATGTTCCCTGGGGCGCAGTAGTCGATAGAACAAATGTTTTTGGCCTAATCTGGGAAGATTGCGTTTGCCTTGGATCCCTCTTGTTCCATTGGGCTCTTCCTCTTTCCAGCTGCAACTTCTAAAAATTTTCAATAGCAACCCTATCAGTCAGTGCGCTGCATCTGGGGCATAGGCCCACTTGGGCGCCCTTGTTCTTGCAACGATATAGAAAACTTAGTAAATCTTCGTCATCCCTGGGGTAGACATCAGCTAAGTTGACACGAGGGCTTTCGTCAGTGCTTTCTTCCAACATAGCATTGTCGGGCACTTCAGTAATTTCAACCATGTTAATGGCCACAGGTTCAGCATATAAGGCCTTTTCTTGCCTCAATGGGTTAGTGTCGATCTTTTGTTTTCTGGCAGCAAATTTCAGACGCCCCTCTTGGAGAGTTTTCTGCACCAGATCCCTGAAAATAAAACATTGAGAGGTTGTGTGACCAAGGTAATTGTGATATTTACAAAAACCTCTCTTTTGCCTTTGTTCTAATGGTGGAAATTTAGCATTTGGGGGTACTAAAATCTGACCATCTTTAACTAGTAAATAAAAAATCTCCTCACATTTACTAACATAAAATGTGTACGTTTTTGCAGGAGTTCTAGAACTAGTTTCGACTGTTGGGCTTTTTCCTTTGGCAGGAAACAACAACTTGCATTCATATGCTGGCCCTGATTTCAGTTCAGCCACATCCACATCTGCCTCTGTCGGTGACATGTAGTCGACCTCATATATGGGATCTGTATCGTCGAAATCGACATAGGCCACTTTCTCTTTCTTAGATTTAGCCTTAGTATGTCTAACTTTCTCTATTCTAAGACGTTCAAGGTGTCGAACCCTGTCAGCCAATTGTGACATACTCTTAACAGAAGTTGAATCGATTTTCTTTCTAATAGAATAGTCTAAACCTCCAGCAACCATTTGAACAAGTCCATGTTCAGGCACTTGGGTAAAACACCTCGCTTTTAAGGATATAAACCTATTCATATAGTCATCTATTGTCTCAGCAAATTTTCTCTTAATGCTTGACAATTCGACCAGACTAATATTTGAATGCCCCTCATAAAACTGTTCGTGAAACAGCTTCTCCAACTTCGACCATGAATCAATCAAATTAGGGGGAAAGGTAGTAAACCATGTGAAGGCTGCTTTAGTAAAGGATGAAGGGAAATGTTTCACCCTTAAGCCTTCGTTATTTGCCATATCTCTCGACTCAATCAGGTATCTGGCTATGTGTTCGACTATCGATTCACCTGTTTCTCCTCCAAACTTGGTATACTTGGGTATTTTCCACCCTCTAGGGTTTTCAGTTTGTAAGATATACTCTGATAATGGAGAAGAATATGTTGGCCTTGGCATGGTATTCATAACATTTCTGGCCATAATTCTCTCGACAATGTTGGTTAAATTGTTCTCAACAACCAATTCATCCTATCGAACCTGGTCAAGAACTTGGTCGGCCTCTTGGTGTCTTTGCACTAAGATCCTAGGTGGGTTGACAACAACATTCCTCTAGGGTGTTGCAGCTTGACCTTGATACACAATATCCTCTTCTGCGGCCCCCATGTCTCCTTGGACATGTATAGGTTGTCGAACCGGATGAACTTGTCGGCCAACCGCTTAGGGGGCGCCTAAGAAGTTGCATATGCGTGTTAATTGTGCTATAACTTGTCGGTTTGTTTCAGCAGATTGCCTATTAGTTTCGACTGATTCTTGCACTATGGGGTTAAACACATTCCCCATTTGGTGAGTTAACATATTGACTAACTCATGGTTGCTATCATCCATCTGTTGCCTTAACACTGCCACATAGATGGTATTTAAGTGCTGAGCAGGCATTTCCCTATTTCCCCCCATTACAGATCCTTGTAAAGGGGCGTTAGCATTCTGCAAGTTATCAGACACTACTGCTACACTAGGGGTCGACTGATATCCCGTTATTAAAGAATACAACATTCCATAAGGGGGATTTGCAGCAGTACCAAATCTAGGAATTGTTGTGTTCGGAATGGCACTCGTGGCCAGCACAGGCCCTGGACTCACCGGTGTGGTTTGGGGAATGGGAATTGATACTGAAGCAGTTGGCTCAGAGGCAGTTGTTGTGCTGCTTAACGGGGGAAATGACGCTACATGCGACACAACAGTGTCGGCCACACCTAACGTTCTAGATGGAATCTCATCCACGTTCGACGCGGACGCGTGGTTTGTCATCTTAAATGTACGCTTCTTAGTGGGTGGTGGTTTCCTATTTGCTGAATTTCCACTCCTAAGTTTCATGCACTTCTAAGACAAACTCTGATAAAACTTTAACACTGGGTCCCACTAGGTGTGCCAATTTGTTTATTGTGGAAAATGGTAAACAACCGTTGGTCCTCCTTAAGTCCTAAAACTAAGGGTTACTAGCAAGATCGACCAGTTGATCTCAAGACACGTGCTAAGATTTCTAGTAAATTAAACTACTTCTATGAACGAAACTGACCTTGGCCCAAAAACGGTTTTCAGAGCCTAAGGAAATAGTGCAATGGCTTTCCACATAAGAAGGATTCTGACTATTGGTGACTCGTGACCAACAGTTTGCGTAAAGATGTTTTGGTAACTAAAGCTAGTGGTGACTCGTGACCAACAAGCAAATGAACAGAAGTAAAATGAAAAGCAATAAAGACAAAGTTAAACATAAAATGATTGCATTGAAATAAAAGTGTGGTGATTCACGTACATCAAAGCTTGCGTTACTCTTTTTTCCTTTAGCGCGGAATTGAGAAGAGTGTTTAGCAAATAATTTGAGAGTACAAATGAACACACCTAATTCTAAACATTCTAACTTATTTATAGTAATTACAGAAATAAACGCTAAAGCTAATCAACGGATGAGATTTGATCCTTGAAAGTAACTTCTGCCCATGTTTCACCATTCATTTAGAATTCATATCCCACGAACTTCGAGGCAACTACCCACGATCTCTTTATTTGACTTTCCCGCTTCGTGTCTTCAAAAGAAACTGCCTCCAAACTCCGTCTACTTCCTTGAGGCACACCAAAATTTCCTAAGTCCACTAGCGAACCACTTCGACAGCAGCAGCACTTCGACTAGCGTCCTCATTCGCCTTAAATCTCTGTCGATTCGACCATCATATATTGTGTCGACATGGTCTTGTTTTCTTAACGCTGTTTTGCTCTGGTCGACATAGCTTGGCCTTCTGAGCCACATTTCCAACTAACAAGCATTTCTTTTGGAGCTTCTGACTTAGCTTTGTTAAAATATCTCCAGAAGCTATCTCCTTCTAAGATTGGTCCTTAAGCTGTAGGGACTTTTGCCTCTGAATCATGCCCTTAGTTCACTTTACAAAATTTCAGCTAACACCAACCATTTAAAAATATCTATTATCGTTATACTTGTATTTATTTTATTTCAATATATATATATATATATATATATATATATATATATATATATATATATATATATATATATTGGCTTAATAAACTGAATCCTAAGTTATCCAACTAATTTATATCTAGAACATCAGTTCGATCCTCAACCTCCATCCATGAATCATGGAAGCAACCTCGAATTAATTTATAGCCAATCTACTAGTATTCAAGGGAGAACACTATGATAAATTGTGTGCGGAGATGAAATTCATATTTAAATTTCAAGATGTGCTTGAAATCGTGAATGATGACATTTTAGAAATAGAGATAAATGCTACGGAGGCACAATTAATTGCTCATCATGAAACGAGAAAAATGATGGGAAAATATTTTTCTTGATCCCTCAGTGCATGGATTCAAATGTCTTTGAGAAGATAATTGAGCAAGAAACAATAAAAAATGTGTGGGATATTCTTAAGAAGTTGTATGGATGAGATGAAAAATTAGAGAAAGTAAAGTTGCAATCCTCTAGAAAATAATATGATATATGAAGATGAATGACGGCAAAGCAATTGTAGAGCTATTCTCAAGATTGGTAGTTCTGCAATTAAATGATGTACAGTGAAAAAACATATTTAAATTGTAAAAAATGGAGAAGATTCTAAGAGCTCTTCCTTCAGGTTTGGTCACATTGTTGTAGACATTGAAGAGTCCAAAGATTTATGTGAAATGAATATTGAAGAATTTCAAACATCTTTTGAGGTCACGAGTAGAGGATGAAACAAAGAAGGTGCTTGAATAAGCTTTGCAAGCCAAATTGTTTAAAAAAAATGAAAGAAGACTCCTTAGAGAACAACAAAAGAAATAAATGTGGAAGGAGAAGTGGAATTATATTGATGTCGTAGGAAAGAACTCAAGAAGGTAAGTCAGGGTGAGACAAGAAAAAGTGGAGTTCCTCGCAATCAGAAATTCAAAAAAAGAGGGTGGAGATGAAGAAAATATAATGCTATTGTTGTCAAAAATTTGGACATTATTCTAGGGAATGTTGCTTCAACAAATAATTGAATGGAAATGACAAGGGTGTAGCATAATTTGTTCTTACTATAAATAATGATTAAGAAGAGGTCATTTTAATAGACGATACACAATTGAGTCAATACAAAATCAATGTTTTGTATCTTAACATAGGATAAAGCAATCATCTGACTGGCAATAAAACTAGTTCGTCAAGTTTGATAGATTAGTGAGGAGATCCATTAAATTTGTATATAATAGCACAAAGACATAAGAAGGAATGAGATACATTCTTGTGAAGAAAAATACTTTTCTTCAAAGGATCGATTAATCTAATTCAACCCCCTCTCTCTCTTAGATTACTTTCAATACTTTACATTCTTCTCTCATTTTTTCCTCTTAAAATATTCAACATTCACCACTATCATCAACCTTCATTTTCTTCATCTAGATTAATTCTTTAGTTCTAAAAGCCAATTGTTCCTCACACATGGTTTCCTTAAAGAAAATAATTCTTGAAAGGTTCAAATGATTTAGATGATAAAATCAACAAAAATATAGAGTCTTGTTTTCAACATCAAGCTTCACCTCTAAATTTTTTAATTAATCAATTTTTTTATGAAATCAAATTAACTAATTCCCAATGAACTTTAACTTTACTATCTAAATAAGGTGAATTTCTTAATCTATCCTAAAGAGGTGGAGTGCATCCTATTTTGTTCAACCAAGTCAAAATGTGGTGTGGTCCCTGGAATTGTAAAAAAAGGAAACGAAGATGCACTTCCGGTTTGGAATCGGAAGTATACATCCGATTATAGTAGCGGAAACATTGAATTCTATTGCCACTTGGATAATTTGTAACAAACCGGAAGTATAATTTCGGTTTTTCCACGAGGCTGATTGCTATAAGCAGCAACCATAGTGATCACCATAATTACACACTTCCTCCTCCAAACCTCTCCAAAACCCTCTCCATTGTCAATCCATTTTCCACTCCAAATCTGTATTTTTTTAGTTCACCATATCAGAAATTGCACAACAAAGAAGAATTTCAGGTAAACGTTATGCCTTTTATCCGTCATTCACTACATTAATATGTTTGTTTTTGCTAAAAATAAGGTTACGTACAAACCAGATGTATATTTTCGGTTTCTGGTTGAACGAAACCGGAAGTTTATTTCCGGTTTTGTTTATGTTTTAAATTATTCAGGAGATTTCACTGTGATATGTGTATAATTAATTTTTATTATGTTACATAGGTATGGTGCACCCCAATAACATTCCTAAACTCGATGTGATCGAAGTTGTATCGCCGATCGTAATGCTGCCTCTCGTAATTAAGTCGGTCGATGTTTGTGAACATTTTTAAAATGTTCAAGAATTTGAATTACGGTACGATATGTTGTAGTGGATTCATTTAGAGGCAAAAAGGTTAGAATTTGGTATTGTGTTAGCAAGGTCCGATAACGACACTGATAGAAGAAATACCTTTGTTATTTTGACTTGCGAGAGGAGAGGAAAATATGTGGCTCGCATTCAAAGTTTGAAACGCAAGGAAAATGATACAAGAAAATGTGAGTGTCCATTTCGTTTGCATGGTTATCTCATGGAAAAAATAAGTGAAAATTTAATGTGATTAGTGGTGAACACAATCATGATTTAAATCCAAAGTTGGCCAGTCATCCAATAGCATGTCGGCTACTTCCAGATGAGAAAACTTATGTTTTCGACATGACTTTGAATTTGGTACCTCCCGAAAACCTTCTTGCAAATTTGAAGCGCAAAAGATCGGAGAGCACCTCAAATATCAAAAAAGTGTACATTAAGTGGTATCAAACAAAGTTAGCCCTCCGGGAGGATCGAACCGAAATACAACACCTTTTGAAAGTTCTAGATGATAACAATTATGTTTGTAGGCCCTGACGGGGGTGATGATGGAGTAACTGTTAGAGACATTTATTGGACTCATCCTGATTCCATTAAATTGTTCAACATGTTTCCTACCGTGCTCATAATAAATTTTACGTTTAAAACCAACAAGTATAGGCTACCGTTGTTGGAAATTGTTGGTGTTACGTCGACCGAGAAGACGTACTCAATTGGTTTTGCATTTCTTAGGTGCGAAAAAGAAGACAACTTTCAATGGGATTTGGAGGTGTGTAGGTCAATGTTGAAGGACCAAGAGGATACTTCAAAGGTAATTGTTAGCGACTAAGACACCACATTAATGAATGTCGTTGCAACCGTATTTCCGACTTCTTTCTTATTACTTTGTAGGTACCATATTACAAAAAACTTGAGAAGTCGGGTTAAACCTGCTGTGGGGTCAAAACAGGTAGCTGATGAAGATGGAAAGTTGGTAAAGTCTGGTGAAGATGGAAAATTGGTTGGAAAATAACAAGGGTGATTTGATTATGGGTTGGGAAGCTGTGAACCATATGATACTGAACCAACATAGTGAGACAGAAAATACATTTGGTTGTAGTATCACAGTGTTGGAACATAGGTTCAAGCACAATATAATATATTCTCAATTGGTCGGTAACATCTCTCGGGCGACGCTTAATCATCTTTTTCATGAGGCCAAAAGAGCTTCAAATGTGGGTGATGACACCTCAAAGTGTGGGTGCACTATTGTGAATACATATAATATCCTTTGTTCTTGTGTCATAGATAAGAAAATGAGTGGTAATATCCGATACGTATGGAAGAGGTCTCTAGTCATTAAAAGAGACTTAGTTTTTACGATGACGGGAAAATGAAAAGTGATAAATCAAATATCTTCATCTTTACCGAATGGGAAGCGATACAAGCGAGATTTGTAAGAGCCGATGACGCCACCAAACTCCACATCAAAGAAGAGTTGAGGATGATTGAGTTTCAAAAGACCACGAATTTGAAACCACCCTCGAAATCGGTAAAAACAAAAGGTGCATCGAAGAAGTTGAAACCTATACTAGGCGACAATTCTACTATGAGGAGTCCTTCGTATTATGAACATGTTGACAAAGTATTTCCCGACTCACCTACACTGAAATCTCAAAAATATGCTTCTAAAGGTGCCCGTATTAGCAAACCACTGCCTACACCGACTCCATCAAAATTAACATTCATTGATCAAATGCTAGTTTTCAGGCACAAATACGTTGAAAGGATCATCAATGTTGGTGGTGATGATAATTGTGGCTTTCGATCTATTTCTTGTTTGCTTGGTAGACATGAAGAGTATTACAATATTGTGCGAGATACTCTGATCAGAGTTTATAGAACACAGAGAGTTGTACACACGTACCTGCTAAGGTTGGATGTGCACCAGAGGACAAATTGATGCGATTCCCTGAAATGGGCCATCTTATAGCAAATACGTATGATAGGGTGTGTATTAATTTGACAATATACCATTTTTCGGAGACTTATTTTCCTCTGCACACTGCTCATACACCAAATCCCAGTGATCATATCATTTGTGTTGGGTGAATTTCGAATCCACGATATTTTGTTCAAGTCTACTTGAAACTGGGATGCACTATACCACCGACATCACCAGAGTGGGCGCTTCATTTCACAGAACCATCAGAGACATGGCCAAACGAATTCATGGAAAGGATGCAAGAATACAACAAGTTTAACCAAGTAGAAATAGAAAAAAAAAGGGAAAAATCAAAAGGGGTGTCACCGGTGAATTTATCCGGCGATATTTTAATGGTAACTTCATTTTGATAATGTATTATGATGTGGAAATATACTGATTTTTGTAATTTGACAAAATGTAATTTTTTTGAATATATATGAGATTTTGTGGTATACTTGTCATTTCTATTCTGTTTCTAATTTTCCAACCCCAAGCCATTTACCAGAAGTTTACGTCCGGTTTTGGTTAAGTTAGAAACCATAATTTAACTTCCGGTTTTATCACTGACACAAGGATGAGATTTCTGTGGTCCATGTTTACATCCTTCTACTATAAAAATACCCCTCCTCTTATAATTCTTCCTACCACAACACATAAAACCATATATGGACATGAAATTAGACATCACATGGGTTGTTAGAGTTGTTCATTTTCCCAACGACATACCGTCTCGCGAATTCAAGATCACTGTGTACACCCCAATTGAAGAGGTGCGTGAAACATTGCAGGAACTTGTTCCTTACTGCGACGGTCGAAAGGTAGAGAAGATCGAGTACCGCTCGCTATCGATTGACGATGAAGGGAATCTTCAGTTCATGAATCGTGAACTGAAGAACGACGCTGATTTACGGGCTATGTGGTCGACTTATCAAAGTTTTCAAGAGAAAGTTCCAATCGAACTAGATGCGACTTTATCAAGAACCGCTGATGTTGCAACGTCCACCCGAATATTGATTTGTAATATTCGATTTATGTTTAACTTCCGTTTTGTATTTGCTAAGTTTATGTATCTCTATGTTAGACAATGCAATGAAGTTTTCTGGTTTTCTGTTATGAATAAAACCATAAATATAGTTACATTACAAAACCAACTTAATTTCCGATTTAGTTTAAATTTTATCAGATGGTGGTGCACACCAAAAATATACTTCTATTTTTCATAAGCAATTTAAAAAATTTGCATTAGTAGCTAAAAAGATCATGGGGTGGAATAAGAAATTCACCTAAATATGTATAAATATGTATAGTTTGGTATTTCAAGCACAACCTATAGGTGGTGGCCAAGGGTGGATGGTGGCTATAGGGTTTTTGATAATTGAAGAAACGACTCTTTTGTCTCCATATTGTCACTATATAATATGGAGAGGTCCATGCATGTCCATTTAGTTTGCACTATCACAAAACTTTAATAATGCAAAGCACACCACGAAATGACATCCACACTAGCTAGCTAGACGCTCCTCCTTGAGACATATATCTACCCCATAACTTATATTTTTCTCCATCTTTATGTAGCAATATATATCCAAATAAATTAATAAAAAGCATGTAGAAAATAATACAAAACTTGTGTGTGAACTTTTGAAAGGGTCTACAATAAACACTGGGCTACATTGTCTACAGAGTACACAACAAATGTTAAATCCATTGTGTTTTGTGGGATTTATTTTCTTTTGAAAATAACTAAAGCTAGCTGATATGATGATTATCAATATCATATGTGTGCATGCGAAGCTTGATTGTTATGAATTTTATTAATTAATTTAATTAGGAAGAATCAAAATAATCATTTGGTTTGGAATGTACAACATGATATTCATTATTGGGAAAGCTAACACCTTTTTTTTAATGAATAAACATGGCTAATGCCCCAACAACAACAAGAACAATAGGGGAAAAAAAAAAGCTCTTAGGGAAAGATAACAAAATTTGTATTAGCCAAGATTAAGGAGAAGGGAACAATTAAAACTCATCGAAGTTAACTTATGACTGGTGATAGGATTCTTGAAGTGAATAACAAACAACTCTTCAATATTATTGAATAATTGTTACTAAACATAACATATTGTGTAGTATAATAATTATTTTACTATGAATATGCATTTCGATTATATAAGCCTTGTAGTATTCATGTTAGAATCAACGTGTGTTCTTTTCAAGAATTAAATTGAATCTAATCGATTGATGTGAAATCTCGAACAGGTGATGTTGATCTTCAGTGCGGCGGTGTGGGGTGGATTTGTATGGTTATCATTTCAACGTTCAAGTCAGTTCAAGATTCAAGACGAGTGTAGCAAAAAATGGAGATCAGAGAATGTATCTTACTTTCCGTGTGATCCGACTTTATTATACCTTGGGTCAAACAGAGTGGATTTGTGCTTTTGGTCGATCCAAAACAATTGCCCTTAAGACTTTTCGAGAACGGGGAGAGTCTGGGAAGTTTTAAGTGATTTTGGTCAGTCTCCATGTATGTTGTTCAATGCGAGCTAGAAATGAAACACTTTAGGTCACTTGAAAAGTAGTGGGAAGCTACAAGTTACTATTTTCTTTCGACACCCGGGATAATGCAACAAGTTAGGGCATGATGCGACTTATAACGCACTTGAGTTTACATGTATTTATATATAGGACTTTAGTCATTGATTCCATACTCCTTTTCATCGCAAATATAGATTGTTCAATCATCTTTGTCTATAAGTAGAGGGGAGTGGAGTGCTAAAAAACTTTTCACTACCATTGGCTTCAAGTTCATTCATATTCACTTTATTAGTAAACACTTTCATCTCTTCTTTCCTGAGAGCATTAATTAGAGCGATTGCATTTCCTTGATTAGAGTCTGCCTTTCTTAATTCACTATGCTTCATCAATCTCACATAATCAGATACCTTCCTTAACTCAAACTTTTATCTTCATCATTTCTTATTCTTTAACCAGGAAGAGTGATAGTATTCTTAACCTAGTGAGTGATTCTGAGAGTGATATTTCTTATGTTGCGAGAATAGGAGTGTCCCCTGACTCTCATATTTATCCCATTGGTGTTGTATCCCAAAATTTACCCTCTTCATTTCAACCTCCTTTTGCTTATAGTTTCATCGTCATGAGCATGCATGCATATCATTGGTTTCGTGGTTATGAGATCATGGCATCTATTCTCTGCTTTGGCAAATTTTGGAGATGGTTATCTCACTCAGTATCTCAAGTTCAAAAAGAAATTGAGTGTTTCGGCCAATTTTGACTATTTTGAACCGGAAATTGATATTTTGTGGTTTGGGTGTGTAATTCATAACATCTGGTCAGAAGGTTGTCTTGGGTTGGTTATTCAGAATTTAGAACCATTTCATTATTATATCCGATTGTTGTTCTCGAGTCGGGGGCTAGTTCTGTGAAGAAAGTCTCTGAAAAATTGTTATTTTAAGAGTATTAAACTGATTTTTGGACTGAACCGTTTCATGGAGACGTTAGAAAATTCATAACTTTTGTCTGGAATGTTAGAATTAAGTGGCTCCACCGCCCAAAATTCCATTTCGACGTCCTCTTCAAATTTTGTTCTCGGGCCAAGAGCTAATTCCTTATGAATAAGGACCAGACTTTTAATCTTTAAAGGTGTATTTGAGCTGAACCGCGTATCAATTCATCCGATGCGCAATATTCAAAAGTTCATATCTCTCTCAATTTTTATCTGATCGCGACGGAACCGGCGCCAAAAGTTCACAAATTCTGTTGTCTTCGACTTTCGTTCACATCCTGAGTTCAGATTTTGATCAAAAGATTTTAGTTCGGAACATTTTCTCATAGTTGCACAGTGAAAATTATGCATGTGTCGAGGTTTCTCAGCATCAGTGGGAACTTCAAAAATTCGTATCTCCTTCACAGAAATTATGCATGTTGTTGTATGAATTTTTACCTTGCCTTAGAAAGTAGGGAGTATTCACATAATGATGTTGGTTGGATTCAAGTTGGGGAGATGAATGTTTATGCACATATATTGTGGTTGGTACGAGGTTAAGAGAAAAGAAAAGAAAAAAAAATGGGAAAAAGAAAGATTAGAAAAAGAAATAAAAAAGAGAAAAGCTTTGAAAAAGAAAAACAAAAGAGTAGGAATAATGTTATGTTAATAAGTGAGGTGTGTTTGGTGTAAAATTTGTGATGAAGAATAAGTTTGATTGAAATTATATTGTTTGGAACTTTGTGAGTTGATCACTCCCTTAGGTTTAGGCAAGTTTTTGTTTTGATTAGCTTTAGGACTTATCATTTATTTGTTAACCAAGCCACATTACAACCTTGAAAAGCCCTTGTGATTCTTGCATTTGTATTTTCAATACGTTTTTGGATGAATGCATAATTTAGTCTATTGTTTGCAAGATTGTGGAGGAGTGTTTTTTATCCCTCACCTTTGTGTGTTCTTCATCTACCGATGAATTTTTGCTAGGTGTGATTCATGATTGAGCTTGTTTTGCTTTAGAATGTTTTGCATGATTATTGTAGTATAGTGGTAAGTTTGTATTCGTCGTGTACGTTTTCGTTTGAACCATACATTTGTTTTCCGTTTTAAAAACTTGTTGATTCGTGATTCTTTGATTATCATCTTTTGTTTCTTTAGGTTTACTTGACTTTTTTTGAGGACAAACAATGTTTCAAGTTGGGGAGAGTTGATAAGTGCCAAAATTTAGTTATTTTGTATATATGTTTAGTGGCACTTATCGGTTCTTTTGTTGATATTCTTCGAATAAATCCCCCGCTTTTGGTATAAATGTGTACATAATAGAATAATTGAGTTTTTGTATAAATATTTTATCATTTGATAGTTTTTCATCTCTTTTATAGGTATTCATTCATAATTGGAGCACTGAGTAATAAAGTGTCGAAGACACGGCTTCAAACGTGCGATTTGAGCAACTCACAATGAATACGGCTCAAAATCAAAGAACAAAAATTATCAATTTGATTGATATTTATCCATGGTTAGATAGAGCATTGAATAATCTTTCCAGCGCTTCAAACCGGGCGCAATTCCGTGTTACGGTACTAAAGTTATGGCAAAAACAAGATGCTGAGCGCGAAAATACCAGGCTAAGCGCGCCCTGCGATTTCAGAATTCTTTAAAAGGGGCTAAAAATACATTTTTAGGTCATAGGTTAGGTATTTTTGAGTCCCAACACCATCTACATCATTTTTTGATAGGTTTGCTTGGAAAACAACATTGGAGCTTGCATTTGGATGATCCGGAGTCGAATCCCTCGTCGATTGGTGTTGACAAACCAAGAAATGTTTGGTTCCTCTTCTTCTCTTCTCTTTGTAATCTCTTTTGTTGGGTTTTATATGTATATCTACTCTTGCTCATGTATATTTGTCGCCCTTAGCGTTGTATAAAGCTTGTTTTATGAATCTGTGTTGGTGATTGTCTTAGGTTTTTACTCTATGTTAGGGGTTTGAGTTTTACTAGAGATAGATTGCTTAGATTCTTACCTAGGATGATTATCTGTTAGTTTCTGAATGCTATAAATGGGTTTAGAGCTGACATTCACTATAGAGTATCTGATCTTAATGCCTCTGCGTTGGTGAAGTATGCCAAAGATGGGTATGGAGGTGACGCAGTTGACTTCTAGTTGTCGAGGTATGCCAAAAATGGATATTGAGGTGATTCGGGAGGAATCTCAATTTGAGTTAGAAATAACTTAGGTTGCGAGAGGTATGTGATGACACAGACGAGTATCGTAGGCCGAGTATGACATGGGTGATAGATTTAAGTCTGTGACGGGTAGTTTATATTCATTCCGGACAAGTTGTCTATCCTTCTTAATTTTTGTTCATTTACTTTTTGTCTTTTATTTTCAACTCTTTTAATCTCAAACTCATTAACGGTAGAATTGTCGAACGACGAATCAATAACCAATCTCTATGGACACGATAAGATATAACCTAACTAGTATATATCACCCGGTAAAAATAAATACCAAACTCTTTGCTTGTCGCTTTACCGCAGCAACAATATGTACGACACATATTCCTTGTCTTGTGTAGACATCGTTGTGCGCATTATTTGCTTACATGTCTTGGATGGTTATTCAGTGTAGGTTTTCTGTTGATAAATTCCTCCCTTTCACCTTTCAGTCGATTAAGCAATTGATCCAGTCGTTGACGTTGCAGGTGATTCTTATGATTCCCGTCCCGGCCACCACCTTTTTATTTCAAATCTGGATCCATAATTATGGCCGGTTAGCCCACGCGTGGCACACTGACTTATGCCATTGAGACAAGGACAACCCCAGGATCAGATGACCCAGCTGTAGAAGTTATGGTCGGAGTCTCACCCATGTCGCCATTCGGATGTGTCTACCACACATTCCGATCTTGCTTATTGATGCTCGATGCATATGCTTACTGGATTTTCTTTATTGCTGTTGGCAGTTTACGAAGTTTTCCGGGTTTCCCTGCTATTTGCTTGGATTTTACGGATTGATATCCGTTTGGTATTTTCTTGTACCCTTTTACTGCATTTTGTTACCGCTTTCTAGAGAGCATGAGAAGTAGTGTGTAACTCCCGTTAATTTAATTAATTAATTAAGTTATTTTTGGATTATTTGTTGGTATGTTGTTAAATGTTGTGTTAAGGTTGCTACGTTGTGATGTAGTTGAGTTACTTAGTAGCATTGGTATTAGAAATAATATTAATATAGACATAGAATTATTTGTGGGCTTTGTTATGTGGTGGTATGTAGAAAAGGCGGGGTGTGAGAAATTAGGCCCAACAGGTTTAATGAGAATTATTATAATAATTTTAATAAAATTATAAGCTTAAGTTAATTTTATGAAAAATTAGGGTAATTGAGTGAAGTCTTGGAGATTGATCCTGAGAAAAGTTGCAGAGAAGAGGAATAAGGAAAAGAGGCACAAGACTAGGATTCAATCGGAGAGTTAGAGCGAACTTCAATCTAAGGTAAGGATGGAGTTCTGACTCTATAATGATATTTATGATAGATATTATGTAGGGATTTGGGTTGTGTAAAATTGTTGCTGTGTGTGTCGATTTGTTGTGGTTGTTTCTAAAATTGATGAAATTGTTCTACTGACAATGAACTTGTTGTCAAAAATTGTTCTAGGTTGATTTTAGTATAGTTGTTATGTTGTTGTATTTAATTGTTGTGTTGGTCTGAGATGTGGATCGGAGGAAACTGGGTAATTGTTAAAGTCTGTGTGGCTGGAAAATAGGGTGCCGACCGGAGGGACATATGTTGAGCGACACATGTTGGTTTGAGAAAGGGTGCTGGATGGAAGCAATTGGGTGCCGATCGACACATGCATGGTGGGGGTGGGTGTGCCGCTAGGCACAAAATAAGTGTGCTTACCGACAAGCTTTTGTGATGAGGAGCACGTCATTTTTGTCTTATGTGTGTCTAGGGGCACAAAAGTGTGCCGAGGGACATGTTAGTGGAATTAGTTGAAACAAATTAGGTAGTATATATATATATATATATATATATATATATATATATATATACACACACACGTGTGTGTGTGTCTGTAAATTTCGTGTTGTTGTTTAAGTTAAGTAGCATAATTTTCAAGTAGCATAGTTAATTAGTATGTAAACGTAGAAAACATCAAATAATCATTTAGTCCATTTAATTACAGTTAGCATATATGTGTATCTAGCAAAGTTCCAGTAGTAGTTTAATAATAAAAATAACAGAGAATTTATTAGTTAAAAAGTATATATAATTAGCAGAATGATTAAATAGCAGAGCAAGTAATTGGCAGAAATAGTAGTAATGTATGTACACAATTAGCAGATATAATTTAGTAGAATAATTTAGCAGAAGATTAATTAACCGAAAATAGTTTGGTTGACGGAATAATTTCGCGGAGCGTTTGTAGTATATTTTTGTTGGTGCGGTGTATTATATGCCTTACTGTACTATGTGAAATTTGTAGGTGGTGTTGAATTTGTTGAATTGTCTCTATTTTTTGGCAAGATAAAGTTGTAGGTTTTTAGCCAGTGTTGGATTGTTGTCGAGTGTTGTTGAAATAATTGTTGTTGCTATTATTATATTCATATTGTTGTCACATACATAGCATATCAAGTTTGGAGCCGATGCTCGGTAAGTTGGCATGGATTGGCAAAATTAAAGTTGAAGGATTATGCCTTGTTGCTACCTCTATTAATTGACAAATTTTTAAGTTGGGAGTTCTTCTCCGATTGGTACGACATGCATGTGAATAGTAACAATTCACATTTCATGATGAATCTTTATGTCAAGTTGTTGTGATGATGATTGTGTTGTAATATAGTATTTACCATACATTTGATTATATTGTTTGATATGTCATTTCTTCTGTTTGAATGTTACCCATATATTGGTAACGTGCAGGTAATCCATAGTGAAGGTTGTCTACATTCATTAGTTCGAGTAGGTGTCGTTTCTCTAATAGGTAGCACTCAGGGGGATGAACGCATGTCTTCTTTATTGTTATTTTTATTCCAAATGCTAAATTTTCAAGTTGTTTCCAATAAGTACTTTGTTTTTTGAAGTTGTTTTAAGTTGGTAAATATGTTAAATATATTTGAAGTTAAACATTGTGAATCCACTACTTATTTTTAAAATTTGATTGATTTTAAAGACTAATCAGGTTATTATTGGTTCATCCAAGTTAAGTGTTATGTATCTGTTCTATGTGACATTAAATGTCATTATTTATCAGTTGAAAGTGTGACATCCCATATGTATCTTAAAATTTTGGAACTATGATTTTATCATTATTCGTCGGGTAGAAATGAAGTGTTACATGAGAAATAGGAATAGATTACGCATGACGGGGATCTCTGTTGCTAATTATGCCAGGAATCCCTCTGGTCTATTTAAAGACCTTGGTTAAGCAATTCTGCATATTGTGTGCTATTTATGTGTGATTTGTTTAAAATTCTACCTTGGTAGTAGGTATTCTGCAGGTGTATTTACATTTGTGCTCAAAGATCTTATAGATGGAAATTTCCCCCCATTGAAGTCCTCAGAGAAGGCAAGCGGAAAGGATCCGCAATCGACCCTGCACTTTCGTCTGTGTCATCTTTAACTCGCGATGCATCACGATGCTTCTTGTTAGCGAGTTGTCTCGTGGGAAATGGTCCACCTTTCTGACCCTCCACGCTTTGTACTAGAGATTGCACCAGCACGCGTTGACACTCCCATTATACTCATGTACTCTTCCCGCTTGATGACATGATACCAAGGCGTGGACATTTTATCCAAACACAAGGGTTGGTTATTTCGACTAAAGCCCTCTCGTGTTTCCCCTTTCCCTCCCCGTATTTGATTGTGCATTGCATTTTTTGTGTGCTTTTTGCCAAAGCACTTGTTTGTTTTCCCTTAGGATTCACCTGGTTCTTCAACCAAGGTAGACATTAGGATAGTTATCTAGGCATGCTAACAGAGGTAGATATTACCTTTTCATCCTTGACTTAGGGCCACCTTTGTATGATAACATTAAGGATAAAACTTGATAATTCCCCTTAGATGTTTTCCGTCCCCTGTTTGCATATTAATACTAAAATCTTTTCTTTATCAAATCTCAAAACACATTAATAAAACTTAAATCCTTTTGCCAAGGTAAAAACAATCCACCAATGCAAATCATTTTGTCTTCGGACCTTTTCCTTTTGAAAACCTTTTTGATAAGGGTATTTTATTTCAAATCCGAGTGAGTTGCTAAGTGTGCGAGTGGTCGAGCATGGCTCTCTCGATAAGCTGCAACGCCAAGCATGAATTGCAATCCTAATCACAAGGATGCGAAACAGTATTACTCATAAAAAGCATTGCAACCCACCAAATATTTTGAGGAGAACTACATAGTGTTTTGTTCCTTAATTGCACGAATGAGGTACATAGGCACTAAAGGTTCGCAACCGCGACAAGCATAACTAAAAAACCTTTCTTTTTTGTACATAATACTTCACATTCATTTATTTTATCTTAAGAATAAGCTATAAATAGAAACCCACACCCTTTAGATAGAAGATAAAAGTGGATAATATAGAGTACTACGGGTGTGTGGAGTGCTAACACCTTTCCATCGCGTAATCGACTCCCTTTTAACTGAGGTTCCTATCCACACCCCCATTTTAACTGAGGATGAAATATAAGCTAAGAAGCAGATGATATAACGGGTTGATGATTTTATTTAACTTTACTTGAGAACAAATACTTAGGAACCCAACGATGCTGAAGTGATGACCCATTTGGAGCTTTAGAGTAGGTCAGATATGGTGTCTAGGATCATCATTGATGAACATTCTAAAGTTTATCACTTGGCCTATAGAGGCGTAACGTTGGTGGAGCATGTCAAGGCTTATTGACTTACAGCTGGATGATCCTTGGTTTGAACATTTTACTCGTGATTAGGGTGATTTTCCGAGGCATTTTGGTGGTAAAGCCCCTTTCATCAGAGGCTCATCTTACTTTATGTTACCCCCTGACCGCATCTTCTAAATTTTGTAAAGGTAGATTATCGAATTATTGGTCCTAGCCTCACTTCCATTGTGATGTCCATTTCTACCGCACCAAGCCATGTCCTCTTTCCCCCAACGGGGTAACGATGAATGTGGTTGTGCGCTCTTGGTTCAAAGGACTTAGTTATGAAGAAGATTTTGACCCCTTTGAGGTTCCTTCTTCCCAGGCGAGGAAGGGGCTAATTGACACTTACGCCATTGTGAGTGTGGTCATCCAGGAGTATAATTGTTAAAAAAAAATAATGGACCAAAGCAAACCACCAAACTGAACCAAACTAACGTGAAAATAAACTAAAATGTTATGTTTGGTTAATGAACTGAACAATATTATACAAACGATTTTAGAGCCTGTTGTAGGATTTTTCCGTAAACAAGTATTTTTAATTATCGATTCCACATGGATTGGTGCATGTTATAGTCTTTCAATAGAAAGGTATGTTTTAAGATGATGTAACCAATGGGTTTATTATCTACTCTACTAGAACCATGAGTTTCCAAACAACAACTAAATTAATTCTTTCAAAGAGAGTTATAGTTTGGATTAGAGAGAGAGTTTGAGATTGTTTTCAAATTATGAAGGCATGTCAAGATTAGTTTCATTGATCTAGTTTCATACATATTCATTTAATCAAGTGATGAACATAATAGATGATTTCTACAAATACATATCCTCTCAATCTTGTAGATTTCCCACCAAGATTGTGAATGTTATCATGTTAATCCTTGCATGATTCCTCACTACAACTATTAGCATGATAATCATTAAGTTCAATATTTTGTAAACTCTAACACACAAATCTATTCCTAGCATTTGTTTATTAGAGGATGAATATCCTAGGTCACTTTGAAATATTCTTTTCCAAGCAAAACTCAAAGCATAAAGATGAAGAACAAAGATATTCAACTATATTAATCATCAACCATGTTCATACACAAATGGATTAATAGAAATACATACTATATAGATCAACTACCTCTAATCTTGACACAAAAAGAGCTTAGCCACTCATTCCCATGGTTGCTTGCTCTCAAGATTGTTGGTAGTGATGATGAAAATCCAAGAAATCAAGAAGAAAAAGCTATGGTGTTTTTTCCTTCCTTTGCCCTAGATTTTTACAAAGATGAAAAGATAATGATGGTGTGTGTTTTCTTCCTTCCTTTACAAGCCAAAAAGATCAGGTGAAGTGATGGGTTGGTGGCTCAAAAGGTGAAAGCATGGGCTGTCCTTTTTTCTGAATTTCGCAGACCGCGCTGAGCGCGGGTAAGTCGCGCTGAGCGCACTCATGCTGGCACCGCGCTGAGCGCGACCTGTAGCTTGCTTCCTTCACCCAAAATTATCTTCAAAAGAATCATCCCTAAAGCTCTTCAAGTGGCCTTGAATCCAAGCTTGGGAGAATTAGTCAATAACTTCCTACAAATAAGAGTAAAATAAGTTAAATAATATATTTTAAACGAAAACTAAATAAAAACCTAATTAAAACAAAATACTAGAATAAATATACAAATTAAATAAAAAGACATTGTTAAGGACCACAAAATAATGTACAAAATAGCTACAATTTGGTCCTTAACAACTCTCCCCAACTTACTTCTTTGTTTGTCCCCAAACAAAAGTCAATAATCTTACAAAGCTAGCAGAAACAAAATGCAAGCATGCAAACTCACACAAGAGTAATGGTTCAAACTCGACATACCAGGCAAAAGCACACATCAATCGCTTCTTCTAAACACAACATGGCCATGAATTAAGTTCTAAACACAATATCTCAAAACATATAACAAAATAAAAGATATGTTCACACTTGAATCACCTAATCATTTCTTCAAAATTCAAGAAGAACAAAATGTATATTCACAAAGGACCAAACACTCTCACTAATAATTATGCACATCCAGAATAATTCATGCATTCATCGAAACAAGTCAAATGATGAAATGGAAACGAAGGCCATTTTGTTGTAGGATTTTTCCGTAAACAAGTATTTTTAATTATCGATTCCACAGGGATTGGTGCATGTTATAGTCTTTCAATAGAAAAGTATGTTTTAAGATGATGTAACCAATGGGTTTGTTATCTACTCTACTAGAACCATGAGTTTCCAAACAACAACTAAATTAATTCTTTCAAAGAGAGTTATAGTTTGGATTAGAGAGAGAGTTTGAGATTGTTTACAAATTATGAAGGCATGTCAAGATTAGTTTCATTGATCTAGTTTCATACATATTCATTTAATTAAGTGATGAACATAATAGATGATTTCTACAAATACATATCCTCTCAATCTTGTAGATTTCCCACCAAGATTGTGAATGTTATCATGTTAATCCTTGCATGATTCCTCACTACAACTATTAGCATGATAATCATTAAGTTCAATATTTTGTAAACTCTAACACACAAATCTATTCCTAGCATTTGTTTATTAGAGGATGAATATCCTAGGTCACTTTGAAATATTCTTTTCCAAGCAAAACTCAAAGCATAAAGATGAAGAACAAAGATATTCAACTATATTAATCATCAACCATGTTCATACACAAATGAATTAATAGAAATACATACTATATAGATCAACTACCTCTAATCTTGACACAAAAAGAGCTTAGCCACTCATTCCCATGGTTGCTTGCTCTCAAGATTGTTGGTAGTGATGATGAAAATCCAAGAAATCAAGAAGAAAAAGCTATGGTGTTTTTTCCTTCCTTTGCCCTAGATTTTTACAAAGATGAAAAGATAATGATGGTGTGTGTTTTCTTCCTTCCTTTACAAGCCAAAAAGATCAGGTGAAGTGATGGGTTGGTGGCTCAAAAGGTGAAAGCATGGGCTGTCCTTTTTCTGATTTCGCAGATCACGCTGGTAAGTCGCTACCGAGCGCACTCATGCCGGCACACCGAGCGCCCTGTAGCTTGCTTCCTTCACCCAAAATTATCTTCAAAAGAATCATCCCTAAAGCTCTTCAAGTGGCCTTGAATCCAAGCTTGGGAGAATTAGTCAATAACTTCCTACAAATAAGAGTAAAATAAGTTAAATAATATATTTTAAACGAAAACTAAATAAAAACCAAATTAAAACAAAATACTAGAATAAATATACAAATTAAATAAAAAGACATTGTTAAGGACCACAAAATAATGTACAAAATAGCTACAATTTGGTCCTTAACAACTCTCCCCAACTTACTTCTTTGTTTGTCCCCAAACAAAAGTCAATAATCTTACAAAGCTAGCAGAAACAAAATGCAAGCATGCAAACTCACACAAGAGTAATGGTTCAAACTCGACATACTTGGCAAAAGCACACATCAATCGCTTCTTCAAGTCTCTGGTTTTAGAATCACAGCAGCTTGTATCGATACATAATCCTATGAGTCGACTCATGCTGCGCAAATTCACCCAAAAACCAATTTCAACATAATTTCATAACCCAATAGATATTATTTTCAATCAGTAACAGCAACATATCATATAACAGCAGAATTACGCATTCTTTTCAATCAACAACAACAACTTATCATAGAATAGCAAAATTATATATTTGAATTGGGGTTTTTACGATCAATCAACATCGACATGACACAACCTAGCGAAATTACACATCCCTAACTACCTATCATCCATCATATTCCTAATTAGAGAGCAAGAACCCCACCCTTACCTTGGATTGAAGGTTGCTCTATGAATTCTTGATCGTTCCAATTTTTCTCTCTTCTCTGCAAGCTCTACGTATCGTTTTGTTCCTTTTTCCAAAACCCTTGTTTTTCCTCTTTCTGTACTGACAACCAAATATTCTAATTTCTATTTATTTTTAGTTAAATAAAAATCCTTATAATTTGTTTTTGGCCTATACTTCATACCCCCATCAATGTTACTACTATCACCATAACTTAAGCCCACTAACACTAACCTTATAGTTATAGCATCATTTATAGTATTATTCTACGATCAAACCAACTTAAATACCAACGCAAAAACTTAAATCTCAGCAACATAATATCAACCAATAATTCACAAGTAAATCGCTAAATATTTAATTAAAGAAATAATTAAATATTCGGGCGTTATAATTCTCCCCTACTAGAATATTTACGTCCTCGAAAATGAAAATTTACCTGCTTCAAATAGCTCGGGATAGGAGTCTCGCATCTTGCTCTTCAACTCCCAGGTCAAGCTTTCACCAACAGCTCCTAACCAAACAACTTTCACCAACGCAATCTCCTTGCCTCTAAGAATCTTCATCTCGCGATCCACAATTCGCACAGGCATCGTCTCCACTATGAGATTATCACACACTTGCACATTGTCCATCTGAATCATATGAGACGGATCGAGAACATACTTGCGAAGTTGCGATACATGAAACACATCGTGAAAATTAGCAAGATTTGGCGGTAACTCCACATGGTAAGCAACTTTTCCAACACGTTCTGATATCTGATACGGACCAATAAAACGAGGAGTGAGCTTCTTAGACTTTAGAGCTCGTCCAACACCAGTCACAGGCGTGACTCTAAAACATACATGCTCGCCAGCCTGAAATTCTAAACTTTTTCTTCTCTTATCATGGTAACTTTTCTGTCTACTCTGGGCAGCCTTCATCTTCTCCCGAATAAACTTCACTTTCTCTGCAGTCTCTCTAATGATTTCTGGTCCAACTACCACACTCTCACCAGATTCATGCCAACATAGCGGAGTCCTACACCTCCGTCCATACAATTCCTCAAAAGGTTCCATCCCAATACTAGAACGATAACTGTTATTATAAGTTAACTTGATCAATGGAAGATAAGTATCCCATGAGCCTCTTTGATCAAGAACACAAGCTCTCAACAAGTCCTCCAATGATTAAATGGTCCTCTCGGTCTGACCATCCGTCTGTGGATGATACGCCAAACTCAACCTCAATTTAGATCCCAAGGCTCCCTGCAAACTCTTCCAAAAATCAGAAGTAAACCTCGAATCTCTATCCGACATAATACACACAGGAACACCATGCAACTTCACAATCACTCTAACAAAAATCTCAGCCAAATTCGCAATCGGATAAGTAATGTTAATAGGTATAAATTGTGTCGACTTCGTAAGCCTATCAATAATCACCAAAATTGAATCATGTCCTCTTAAGGTATTAGGTAAACCTGTCACAAAGTCCATCGAAATGCTGTCCCACATCCATTCTGGAACTTCCAACGGTTGCATCAACCCTGCAGGCTTCTGATGTTCGAACTTTGACTTCTGGCAAGTCAAACAAGCATACACAAACTGTGCCACATCACAATACATGCCAGGCCACCAAAACAAACCCTTCAAATCTTGATACATTTTAGTAGCTTCTAGATGAATACTCAAATTGGTTCTATGACTTTCTTCAAGGATCACTTTCTTAATTGTTTCATCATCAGGAATACAAATACGATCTCGGAATCTCAACACACCTTGCGCATCCAACTTGAAATCATCATTCTCGGGTCGATCAGTTCCTACCGTCAAATCTACCAACTTCACATCTCGCTTCTGAGCCTCTCTAATATTGTCAAGAAAGTAATTGTTAATCTTTAATATTCCCAACATAACACTATGCGGTGTCACTTCACAAACCAAACTCAAATCTAGGAATTGCTCGATCAACTCCAACTCCTTAACTATCATGGCCGACATATGCAAAGTCTTTCGGCTCAAAGCATCGGCTACAAAATTAACTTTTCCAGGATGATAATTCAAACCGAAATCATAATCCTTCAACAACTCTAACCACCTTCGCTGCCTCATACTCAACTCTTTTTGATCAAAAAGGTACTTCAAACTCTTATGATCACTAAACACTTCAAATCTAGAACCATAAAGATAATGCCTCCAAATTTTCAATACAAAAACCACTACAGCCAATTCAAGGTCATGCATAGGATAATTCTTTTCGCGAGTCCTCAATTGCCTAGACGCATAAGCAACCACTTTGCCATTTTGCATAAACACACCACCTAACCCCATCAGACAAGCGTCACAGTACACAACAAAAGACTCTTCTAGATTAGGTAAATTCAAAATTGGAGTCGACGTCAACCTCTTTTTCAACTCATTAAAACTTTCTTCGCATCGAACATCCCACATAAAGGCTTTCTCTTTGCAATTCAACTTAGTCAATGGAAGTGCTAACTTAGAAAACCCTTCGATAAACCGTCTATAATTACCGGCTAATCCTAAGAAGCTTATAATCTCAGTAACTGACTTTGGAGTTTCTCATTGCAACACAACATCAACTTTAGAAGGATCCACGGTAATGCCACTACCATAAATGACATGGCTAAGAAAACTAACCTCCTTCAACCAAAATTCACACTTGGACAACTTCGCATACAACTCCTTCTCTTTCAAAACTTGCAATACGACTCTCAGGTGTTCTGCATGTTCTTCTTCCGATTTAGAGTAAATCAGAATGTCATCAACAAATACCACCACAAATCGATCCAAGTAAATATGAAAAATACGATTCATGTACTCCATGAATACTCCCGACGCATTAGTAACACCGAAAGGCATCACCGAATACTCGTAGTGTCCATACCGAGTCCTGAACGCGGTTTTCTGAATATCATCTTCTTTCACTCTAATCTGGTGATATCCAGATCTCAAATCAATTTTAGAAAACACACAAGCACCCACCAGTTGATCCATCAAATCATCAATTCTTGTAAGCAGATACTTATTCTTAATCGTCACTTTATTCAACTATCGATAATCAACACAAATTCTCATACTCCCATCTTTCTTCTTTACTAACAACACAGGCACTCCCCATGGAGATACACTTAGTCTCACAAACTTTGTCTCAAGCAACTCTTCTAATTGCTTCTTCAATTCAGACAACTCAGATGCATACATCATGTACGGTGCCATAGAAACAGGTCTGGTACCAGGTACAAGATCAATCGCAAATTCAACATCTTTCTCAGGAGGTACATCAGGAATTTCACAGGAAACACTTCAGGAAATTCTCGCACCACCTGTAACTCATCCAATCTAACTTGATTCTTAACAGACAACGTCGCCATCAACGAGAATATTCGTGCTTCGTCTTGCATCACTCGCTTTAACTACTTACTAGTCAACAAACCAACTTCTTCCTCTTCAGGGGTAGAAAAACTCAAAGACTTGTCATAACAATTGATATGAACATAGTTACATTCTAAACAATTTATACCCAAAATCACATCTAGTCCGCTTAACGGAAAACAAATCAAATCAACAACAAAGTCTCTGTCAAAGATCGACAAAAGGCAATTCAAACATACAAGAGAAGTAATCAGCGATCCCTTAGCCGGAACTTCGACGACCATTTCCCCATTAATAGAGGATAACATAAGTCACAATATCTTAACACAATCAGCAGCAACAAATCAATGAGTAGAACCAGTATCAATAATAGTAATTAAAGGCGTATTATTAATGAAACATGTACCTCTAATGAGCTTATCCTCACTAGCTAACGGAATCCCAGCCAAAGTAAATGTCTTCCCACTAGCTTGTCCCTTCTTTGGTTTTGAACACCGACTACTAGGGTGTCCCTCTTCACCACAGTTAAAATATACCATACTCTTACGTGGGCTGTCAGAAATTGCATGTCCAGACTTACCACAACGGAAACATCTCCTCGCATTAGCAGTACAAGCATAACTCTTTTGACCAGCTTGCCCACATTTGAAACATATGACATTAGAATGAGCATCTCCCCCACTAGTTCTTTGGCCCTGAGCAGCTCTTTGTTTACCCTTACCCGTATCATAAGGCTTACTACGGTTCTGTTGATTCTTGCCTCTCTTATCATTAACAATCTTGTGATGAGCATTACTATCCTCCTCAAATATTCTACAACTATCAACCAAATCAGAAAAGACACGAATCTTCTGGTAGCCAACAGCCTTCTTGATTTCCGAGCGTAACCCGTTGTCAAACTAGATGCACTTAGAAAATTCAGCACCTTCTCCATCAAAATGCGGATAAAACTTAGCCAATTCAACAAACTTTGCAGCATAGTCAGTCAAACACATATTACCCTGCTTTAGCTCAAGGAATTCAATTTCCTTCTTACCCCGAACATCTTTAGGATTATACTTCCTCAGAAATTCCCTACGGAACACAGCCCAAGTGACCTCTTCACCTTCAGCTTCCACTCTCTGATGCATTTCTAACCACCAGTCATCGGCCTCACTTGCTAACATATGAGTTCCATACTGAACCTTCTACGTTGTAGAGCAATCCATCACGCGAAAGATCCTCTCGATTTCCTTCAACCACTCCAAAGCACCATCGGGATCATGCTTGGACTTGAACACTGGCGGATTCTCCTTCTGGAAAATTGCCAAACTTCGGGATCCAGCATCCCCGCCTGCATTCGGTTGGTTCTCCATAGCATGAGCTATTGCTTCCAAAGTAGCAACAATCACAGCATCGTTCCTTCCATCCATTTCAACTAAGAACTACAACATAAACAACAGTCAGATAAAAGTAATTAACAATACTTCATTGCTAACGACACAACGACCTGGTCGGACGGACCGACCTGCTCTGATACCACTAATGTAACACCCCAATTCTACCCCAAGTATTTATTCAAGAAATCAGATTATTTATATTTTTCAACATATCTGGATGTCACATTTTCAACGTAAACACATGCATATGTCATCTTTACTCACACAGATACATAACACTTTAAAAAGGATAAATCTTCCAACGGAAACAACTTCATTAATTATGCAGCGGAATTAAAATAGTTATACAATCTTCAATTCAAGAATCCAAGTTTCAATATTGAAAGCAGCAAAATAACCCAAATGCGCATTTCCCCCGAGTGCTACGTATCAGAGAAAATGATATTGAACTTGGACTACGACAGTAACGACTACTCATGCTGGTTACCTGCACGTTACCAATATAAAGGCAATGGTGAAAACAAGTAAAGGGTGAGATATCAAACCATATAATTGAGATTATGATAAACAATATATAGTTCGAATTATACAAAATCACTATTTTGCAATCACACCACTATTCCACAACAACATAATTTCAATCACAAGAACAACATCAACGTAAACGTCGGAGTAAAACTCCCAACGTAAACAATTGCCAGTAATTTTGAGGCATCAAGGCGTAAGCCTTCAACGTAATCATTCTTCCCCCAACGGCTCAACGTGCATTGCCAACATAGGCCAACATAATATGCAATGTATGTATGTGATGAACTCAAATAGCATACAAAAACGACAACGTAAATCACAACTCAACCGTTCAACATTAGCTATCAAGCCTCAACAACAATGTTCAACAACAACGGATTCACATACGAAAACAAAATCGGAGTTACGGTCGCAAAGATACAACCAAAACTGTTTTCAGAAGTTATTTTTCACTTCCTACCCAGTATGAGTCGATAAAAACCTCATGTATCGATCCATATGCAGCTTGTATCGACACAATCATCATATGAGTCAACTCATATGTTATTTAATTTTATGTTTTTCTAATTTTCAATAGTATGAGTCGATACATACGCCTATGTATCGATACAAAACTGACTTGTATCGATACATACCTCGTATGAGTCGATACAAGCCTTCCAAATTATCCCCATGAGTCGATACAAGGTTGTTTGTATCAATGCAAGTTGTTTTCAAGTCTCTGGTTTTAAAATCACAGCAGCTTGTATCGATACATAATCCTATGAGTCGACTCATGCTGCGCAAATTCACCCAAAAACCAGTTTCAACATAATTTCATAACCCAATAGATATTATTTTCAATCAGTAACAGCAACATATCATATAACAGCAGAATTACGCATTCTTTTCAATCAACAACAACAACTTATCATAGAATAGCAAAATTATATATTTCAATTGGGGTTTTTACGATCAATCAACATCGACATGACACAACCTAGTGAAATTACACATCCCTAACTACCTACCATCCATCATATTCCTAATTAGAGAGCAAGAACCCCACCCTTACCTTAGATTGAAGTTGCTCTATGAATTCTTGATCGTTCCAATTTTTCTCTCTTCTCTGCAAGCTCTACGTATCGTTCTGTTCCTTTTCCCAAAACCCTTGTTTTTCCTCTTTCTCTACTGACAACCAAATATTCTAATTTCTATTTATTTTTAATTAAATAAAAATCCTTATAATTTGTTTTGGGGCTAGACTTCATACCCCCCATCAATGATACTACTATCACCACAACTTAAATACCAACGCAACAACTTAAATCTCTGCAACATAATATCAACCAATAATTCACAAATAAATTGCTAAATGTGTAATTAAAGAAATAATTAAATATTCGGGCGTTACAATACCCTAGAGCATGCAAGTGTGTTAAGTTCAGATATTTATCTTGATTATTAGAGTGATATAACTGCTGATTTTAGATCTTGGCATGTAATCCTATTAACCATACATCTAAGTAGTGTATATATGTACAGAAAATAAAGGTGTAGAAAGTAAAAGTGCAGAAAGGTAAAGTCCAAAGCTATTACATGGCTTTGGGGCAGTTACATAGTAGAGGTGCGGAAAATAAAGGCAGAAAGTAAATCTACGCTATTACAAAAATATCCTTGCGACCTATACATCGATTTCTAGAATTTAAATGCGAGAAATAGTAAATAAATAAAAGAAAAATGTTTTAAATGAAGACATAAGTATACTAAGCCCTAATAAAAAGGAAAAAAAATATATTTGGAGTTTTTGTGGTTGATTTTAATTAAGAAAATCCTAATTCCAATTAATTAGAAATTAATTATGAAAAATATATAAAATGTAAATAAAAATTAAATGTTTTTATGTCAAAAATTAAATAAAGGTTTTTAAAACCTAAATCTTAAATTAAAACATTTTTTAGGATTTTAGAAAATAGTTTGAAAAGAAATTAAATTGGTTATAAAATAAAAGAAATAGAAAAATATGAAGGAAATAGGTGCTAAAAAATAAGGATGGTCCTGCCAAGGCTTGAACCCAGGACCTGTAGGTCATTGGTCCAAACTCAGACCACTGCGCCATCTGTATGTGTTGTAAATAACACGCCTCCAATTGTATGTATCTGGTACCTGTGAAAAGCAAAAACTATTGAAAAATTTAGCAAAAGGCAGGGATCAAACCCACGCCTTGAGAGGCAAAGAGGACTAGCGCGCGTATGGTTAACCATTGGGGTGGTGATACATTCATGTATTTAGATACAAAGATTAATATATATATATATATATATATATATATATATATATATATATATGTGTGTGTGTGTGTGTGTGTGTGTGTGTGTGTGTGTGTGTGAATATTGCTTCCAAAAATCATATTACAAAATGCGCGTGGGACCCATGGCTGTTTGAATGAACCAATCAAATCGTGCCACGCTTGAGTCAGAGATTCAACGCTGGAGTCCCTCGCCGGAGCTAGGGCTCTGGTCGTATTCTCCGATTTCTCCAAACCTGAAAAACCTGTAAACTCAATCAATTAATGCAGACCAAAAGCCCAGATCGATTATCTTGGACCTTGCGATCACAATAGTGGGGTTATTTCACCCTAAAAGTGGCTGTGAGTTGAGTTTCGAAGATCACAAACAGTTCTGCCCTAACAATGATAGAACCTGATTCCTGTGTCAAAACTCATGCACGATGGTTCTAAACATTCACAAACATCAGTATGAACATGTATATATGAATCGAAATCATTTACATTGCATGAAATAAAAGTTTAAGATTCATGATGTCCTCTAAACACTCCCTTTGGTTTAATCTTCATTGAAGCTTCCATGTTCATGTACATTTCTTTGGAAAAAGATGACTTTTTGTTGACTTTTAGAAGGACCTATAATGTCTTGATCCATAACTCTCAAATGAAGAATTTTTTGCCAAAGCTTGTGAGACACAAAGTTGTAGAGAATTTAATTCTTTTCAAAATGAGCTTTGGTGGAAAAATTTATGATAAAGTATGTGAAAGTTATGCCTGGTCAAAGTTCTGTTGACTTTTTATCAAGAAACCCTAATTTAGAAACTTTGACCTTTTGCTCAAATCTTGAGTTTTCTTGATGAATCATGATCAAACCTTGATCAAATGATGAATGTGACTTTAAAATCTTGATGTTGACCAAAATGATGATGTTTAACTGTATGTTGACCACAGATGACTTTTTGTTCAATACAATTGATTTTCAACCATCTGAGCAATTGACCGAGCAAACTTGAGCTGTGAGGCTTGAAACTTAACATGGTGATCCCTTGAGACATATGGGGAGGTAATATGATCACCTGTGGCAATGGAACTCATCCTTGACTTGAGAGAATCAAAACCCAAGTTGTGGGTTGATTGCTTAGGGAGGGTTACTTGGTCACCCCTTGAGAAATTCTTGAGTATGGAGATGTGGATTGACTTTGAGAAGTAGTAGGGAAAATTTTGGGGTATAACAAAGTGAAATAAATTTTGTATAATAAATATGATACTCTGATGTGTATTATTCTCATTTCAGATGATGTTCTGACTCAAGCATTCTAGAATAAAGAAATATCAAATTATGTTGAGTAAACAAGTAATAGAAGTTCCAATGATGAATGGAACTTTTGAGCACGCATGCTGAAAGAAACTTCTGAAGGAAGCATGCTAACGCTACCTCTGATAGAAGCACCAAGGAAACCTCTGTTAGAAGATACTTTGAACAAGGCTTGCAGAAGATCATGATTTATCAATACGTCATCTTTTAAGACAAAGTCTACTACAGTACATTTACTAATTAAAGTTAACACGGCTTAAGTACTTGAGTGGATCAACTTTCAAGGCTCATTGAGAAAACAAAGCACATACAGACAAGCAACATTTATTACGTTTCTCATCATACAAGACACGCAACAGAATGCAACAGAATAGTTTACTAGAAGCTATATAAAGAGCAAACATTCCAAGAAGAAAATTGTTATTCATAAACAATCATTCATAAACAAATTCTAGAAAGAAAACTTACGCTGTCAAAATCAAATACTATCTTGTTAAGTTTATTTTCTGTACTGAGCTTAAACATTCTTGTGTAAAAATCATGTTTGTGATAAAGCTTTTTAGAAGCAACGTTATACACCTTGTTAGAAGTTCATTTGTAATTGTTCCTTGAGAGACTAGTTGGGTCATATTTCTCGAGAGGGCTAGGACTAGAGAGTCTTAGAGGTGTTAGTCACTTGAACTTGGCTAGTGCATTGTTTGTTAGTCACAACAGTTGGTCGTGCAATTGTAATCAGATTAATTATAGTGAATTAAGTCCTCGTTGAGAGAGGCAAAATCACCTTGACGGGTGGACTGGAGTAGTTTGAGTTTCAAACGAACCAGGATAAAAATCATTGACTGTTTAGATTGTTGATTAAAAGAAAATTTTAAAAGGGAAAAACTTGTCCAACTCACTCCCCTTTTAAGTGTTTTCTAAGCCTTCACTTCTATATCGATTTGAAAATGATTTTCTCAATAAACTTTTTTTTTGTGGTGGGTAGTAGTTCTGAAGGATTGAGTATTAAAGAAAAAAATGCCATCTGACATAAATTTAGAAATTGGATGTTGTTTAATTCTTCTGAACTTCAAGGATTCATTAAGGAAAACATTGTTGAGATTGTTGTGCACCTACATCGTCCTCCATTTCTTCTGCTTCCTGCTCCGAGAGTGATTGTGGCTGAAGAGGGTGCTTATAAACAACATAATCTCACCTTGACTGAGATTTCTTTTGAACATGAAGAATGAACCACTTCAGGTGTTAAAAATTCACAAGTTTTTGGCTCTGGGGAGTTTTCTACTTTGCTTCAAGAAACTCTGGAACAGTTCAAAACTGAGAAGGCTCTGGTCAGAGAACGCTTGGATGTGTCTGATAAAAGGTATGAAAAATAGAAGGTCATCAAGGTCGGGATTATGCAGTTATTGCAACAGATTTCTTCAGAGCTATTTGAGAAGTCGAATCCCTAGCCTTTTCTGTTTTTAACTTTGTTTTTGGGTAACTTAGTTTCGTTTGTTTTTCTTATTTTTTTTCAAAATTTTGTACTTTATATTTTTGATCAATAAAGTTTATCTTTCTGTTTACTGTGGAAAATGGTAAACAAATGTTGGTCCTCCCTAAGTCTTAAAACTAAGGGTTACTTGCAAGATCGACCAGTTGATCTCAAGACACGTGCTAAGATTTTGTATATTATACTGATTCTGTAAGTAAAAAGACCTTGGCCCAGAAACGGTTTTCAGAGCCTAAGGAAAACAACACAATGGCTTTCCACACAGACTTGATTCTGACTACCTGCTAGCCGACTGCAGGCACTGGGTAAATAAGACTCAACAAAATGCTAATTAGTGACTCGTGACCAATAGTTTACGTTGAAATATTTTGGTAAATGATTTGTTCAAAGATAAGCAAAAATAAACAAAAAGTAAAGACAAACTTAAATGTAAATTGATTGCATTGAAATAGAAATA
The DNA here is from genome assembly GCA_021764765.1 of Vicia sativa. NCBI lineage: Eukaryota > Viridiplantae > Streptophyta > Magnoliopsida > Fabales > Fabaceae > Vicia > Vicia sativa. The sequence continues at coordinate 168,748,670 of CM038796.1, forward strand.
TGGTGATTCACGTACATCAAAGGCTTGAGTGACTCTTTCTTCCTTTAGCGCAAAATTGGGAAGAGTTTTGGCAAGCAATTTGAAGATACAAATGAACACCTCTAAAATTCTAACATACTAACTTATTTATAGTACTTTACAAGGTAAGTGCTAAAAGTAATCAACGGACGACATCTAAACTAAAGACAATTGTTGCACACGATTTCGCCATACATTTAACGCTTCGAATCCATGATCTTCTAAGACAACTGCCCACGTTCTCCTTATTCTGACTTTTTCCTGCTTCATGACTCCAGAAGGAAACTGCTTTTGGTTTCGATATATTCTTAAGGCGTAATAATATTTCCTAAGTCCCCTGGCCTATATCTTCGACAGTACGACCATTTCGACTGACGCCTTTATTTGACCCAAACTTATGTCGAATCGACCAATATATCACTTTGTCGATTTAGTTTTATTTTCGACGCAATTTCATTCTGGTTGTTTGGTCGATTGGGTTGGTTTTCTGACTCAGCTTCTCAGTCGACATGTGTTTCTCTGGTACTTCCAACTCAGCTTTGTAAAGCATTTCAAAAACTATCTTCATTTAAGACTGGTCCTTAACCTGTAGGGACCTTTGCCTTCAAGCAATGCCCTTAAACATACTTTACAAATTTCCAATTAACACTTTCTTGATTATTTTGTTTAAAGTCTTTTTTATTTTTGACAAAGGGGAATAAAGTAAGACGATTTTGATATACCTATTCTCAAGATTTATTCCCATACATGTTCTGATATTTTTGCTTCTAACCAATGTTTGACTCGGGAACTTTGTAAAATTTCACTGAATTTATCTAGACATGCAAAGTTCAGAAATTCTGAAGGACATTCGGAAGACTTGGTCAAGATCTATGAGAAACCAGACAAAATTTAGAAGTTCTAAACATGATCAAGATTCATGACGAACTATGTTCTTGATTCTAGATGCATCTTCACAACTCAATTCTAATACTACATTGTGTTCTGGTAGCAAGCTAAAATCTGAGATGACGAACCAGGTATTTCTAGTTAGAATCTTATGAAATTGAAAACATGAAAGTATTCCTTTCCTGCAACCTTTTTATAATTCAAAATTATTTTTTAAGTCTTGAGCTCCGGGGGAGCCTCCAAACAATCTAAAATGAATTTGGGGAGTATAGAACTCAGGGGAAGCTAGTTATCTAACTTTGAATATGTTTTATGTGATTAAACCTAGTATAATTATTTTAAATCAAAATACATAGTTTTGTCATCAACAAAAGGGGGAGATTGTAAGAATAAGATTTGGTTCGACATTTGGTCTTAAGTTTTAATGATAACATTACTGCATATCCTAGAGAATAATTTAGTGCTTTAACTTGGGGTGTTCAAATCCAAACCAATCCAAATAAAAAACCGAAAACCGATCCAAAAAACTCAAAATCATCAAAACTGAAATTTATTGGATGCGTTTGGATGTCATTTGGTGAAAATCGATCGGTTCGGATCAGATTTCAGATTAATTTTTTAAAACTGATCCAAACCAAACTGAACCGCATACATATATTTTTATACTTATATACTTTTTATTAGTATGATATGATACATGAATCTATTATTAGATGATAATTATATTTTTAATAATATTTGTTAGCTTAGTATAATCTATTTATATTTATTATTTCAACCATAATCGATCACTCTCATTGTGTAATATTAATTTTTAATATGCTATATATTATATATTATATCAAATCTATGATTTATTAATAGTTTTGTAATATTTATGAAAGTATAATGTGTAATTTGGATATTCAAAAATCGATCCAAATTAAACCGCATAAAATTGGATCGGATTAGATTGGATTTTTTTTAATATATCATCCAAAATCGAACCGAACCACAAGTAAATTTGTCTTTGGATCAGATGATTTTTTCCTTATAATCGATCCAAACTGAACCGCAAACACCTCTAAGTCTCTAACGATTTCTGTCTAGTATGTAGCTTTTGCTAACATGTTCTGACTCTAAAGATATGGCGTATAACGTCATCAGGTTCTGGACACTACACACTCTAACTCTGAAAGAAATCAGTGGTGTTTACAATGATCTAGCCAAGTTATAGAATGCTTCTATAACAATGGTTCTGATGAATGTTTGTGATAGAGCTTCTGATCGTGACTATATTTAAAGAGATTCTTAAGACTTCTCAAGCTATGATACTCTATATGTCAAAGTTTTGAAGATTCTGTAGACAAGGTTCTGAAGAACAAGTCTCGAAGATTCTAAAAACAAAGATTATGAAGACCAAGTGCTAAAGTCTCTAAAGACAAGATTCTAGATGAACAAGTTCTGAAGACTCTGAAGACTTAGGTTCTAAAGATTCTAGTTTTGGTTCTTCTAAGCATGCTTCACCATCAACCGTCAGAAGCATCTGAAAATTAGAAGATAAGATCAAAATTGGTTCACATGAGAGAATAGTACAAGGTACAAACATTCCCACTACCCTGATATGGTGGTGCAAGGACTATACTATGGTACTATTATTGCCTACCACTCCTTCACTGACCGTTGTGGACAAAAAAACTGGAATTAAGTATTCTTATTCTACCGTGCAACGAATTTCTTTCTGGCTATGAAGGAAGACTTGGAAGAATGAAGACAACAACTCATTCTCTGCAAAACACATATACTGAAACGCTGCTCAACTCTATTTCAAATATTCATTTGTAAAGTTTTGTAAACGCAAGAAACTTTTGTTCGTTAACTTACAAGCAATGAGTTTTTGTTCATTCAACTTTCTATTAACACTTTTGTTGCTTTAGACTTTCTCGTTTTTGGTAGTTTTGTCCGTCTTTTGGGTTGGATCCTAATGACCACCTTGTACTCATTGGATTTTTGAATTAATACAATCACCTTTTGATTAAAAAAAACATGTGTAATCTACTTTCAAGAAGCAACTTTGTAAACACACTTATTATATTTCAAAGTTTAAGTTGATTGTTCTTAGAAAGACTAAGTGTTAGTCAGAATTTCTCAAGAAGACATTGATGGGTAGTCTTTGTGATTTGTAACATTGAAAGTTGGTCTTTGTTGTGTCTGTAATTAGTCTGGTTATAGTGTATTAAGTTCTTGTTTGAGAAAGCAAAGTTACTTAAGCAATTGGGCTGAATTAACTTAATTAATAGTGAACTATAATAAAAATAATTATATCATTTATTTTTGTTCTTGTGTTTTTTGTTGTCTTGAAAAAAAAATTAAATCTAAAAATTCAGTTCAAATCCCACTTTACTTTCTCGTGTTTCTCACACCTTTATTAAATTCGTCTACTTGCAAATTTCAACTAGTAATTTATTTTTAGGTGTAACCAAGAAGCATAGTTTAGGATTAACCATGTAATTAGTTAAATGAATCACTTAAATTCATCAAATGATACGTGCAAATGTGTTATGGAATGGGGATAATGAGTGCCTGAAGGACTTGACACTAGTGCTATCTCTTGTATTCAACATCAAATCCTCAAAAACCATATATAGAAATTCACATCATTCTCACTTTTGAACCATTAACTCTCAAGGGGCCAGCCTTAACATAACTTTTAGCAGCCACACCATGGCTCATTATACAACCAAATGATTTGATTTAATTTCCAATATATGTTGCTCCTCATCCTTGCCATATGGCCAACAAAAGCTGAAAATTCCAAATTCCTATATAACAAAAAGAAGGGATAGATTCTACATTTCTAGAGAGTGGAAAAGTATTGTTGTCTTTTTAGTTATATACTTAGGATTCCTCACTCATTCTGCCTTTAAGGCTATTTTACTTTTCAAATAAATGAAGCTTAATTCTTTAATGCAAGAAAAGGTTGCAAGAGGTGTAAAGGAACCTTAGTGTACACATTTATAAGACAAAAATAAAAAGGAAGCAATCTTAGTGCTTAATTGGTCCCCATTACTATGTTGGTGCACATGGCATCTTCTAATAGGTATGCAAAATACTTATGATTAGTTGTACAAATTTATAAAATTCGAAAGATTAAGTGACCATTATTACTATATATAGTCATTTCCACACATGCCATAATAATAAGTAAATTATAAGGTAGAGAAAGTCGTGATCAAAATAACTCAAACTCTAATGTAAACTATTTGGCCCTCATGATATGGAGGATTTTGGTGGGAGCCAAATGGCATTACAAATCCAAATTCTCATTCTCTCAATTTTTGTGGCCAATGAAATGGCATCACGTCTGGCCTCAGGCCCCAATTTGTGGAATTTGTAGCAACCATTCATATCTTGTATGTCATTCATATCATATCTAAAAGGGAAAAGCATTGTTTTGGTAGTGAAGGTCCAATTAAATTGGAGGCATGGTTCAAATTTAAAAAATAGGTTTATACTTTTTTTTAATTATAATAATTAAAAATGATATATTAAAAAGATAATTCTATTAATAAAAAGTATTGATTATAATTATTTTAATTTTGATCAATCTAATTTTTTAATATATTATTGCATTTTTATTATATATTTTTATATTTATTAATATTATATACAAAATTGAATATTTTAAAAATTTAGGAACCTTTTAAATTTAAGCACAAAAATTTGTTGCTGGACCGAGTGAAGGCATATGAGTGTTCCTCTATAAGCTTTTTTCGGAGTTAGTTTATATAAGTTTTGTTCTGATTTTAATCAAGTTGCTAACTTCAAGATTTAGGAAAAAGGTCTTAAGATTTGAAGTTTAGTTTTAAAATTAAAAATACTAATAAAAAATTATCTATATCAAGATTTAAATTTAAAATTGTTTGATTAATTTAACTATGTGATAGCTATATAATTTTGATGGTCATTTATTTAATAATGATTAGTTTTTTTTTAGAAATACAAATGTACACAATTGAATTGTTGGACTATTTTGGTGTATAAGAACAATTATAAATCTTAAATTTCACGATGAGCATCTACTAATTAGAACAATTATAATTTGAGTATTTAACTGCTTGCATGCTCAACCCTAATCGGAACTAGAGACTAGGATTCCAATCAAGCGTCGTCGTTGAAACTTTTTTTGAATAACTATTTCAAAAAAAAAAAATTAATATTTCAAAAAAAATTTATACATAAATGGCCATTTTTTGGCCACATTAATACAATATGGTCACTCCAATTGGCGATTATCCTTATTTGGAGGGCAAGTCGCCACTCCCATTGGCGACTTCTCTTAATTTGAGGGCAAGTCGCCACTCCCATTAGCGACTTGTGTTTAAAATTTATTTTTTTTTTGCCTTTTTTTAATTAAATAATTTAATTATTGAATAAAGAAAAAAATAAACACATATTAAATTATTTAATTATTGAATAAAGAAAAATAAACACATATTAAATTATTGAATAAAGAAAAAATACTACAATTTAAAATCAATAAGATATTTTACATATTTGGGGGCCTTGGAGGCCTCTGGTACAATCTGCAAGGCGGGGCTCTAACTACACGTGTAGATGGCTCACGAGGTGGTAGTGCTACCCTAATCGTACCCCTAGTCCTACGATGTCCCCTTATTTGTTCTTGTTGTGTTTAGGTCGATGTCCCTTCTTGTTGTGTCTTGGTTGTGTTGGAAGTTTTGGGATTGTTCTTGGTATTGGAGTTGAGTTTGTGGTTAGTAGTGTTGGTATGGTTAGAGGTGGACATGTGTTGGTATGGTCGGGGGTGGATATGTGTTGGTATGGTCGGGCGGTGGACTTGTGTTGGGGGTGGACATGTGTTGGTATAGTTGGGGGGTGGACATGTGTTGGTATGGTTGGGGTGTTGTTCTTGGTAATATTGTGGTTCTTGTTGTTGTTCGCAATATTGTTCTTGTTGTTGTTCGTAATGTTGTTGTTGTTGTGGTGGTTGGTAATTTGGTGGTTGTTGTTGTTGAAAATATGGTTGTTGTTGTCGGGGGTCGTCCAAATAGAACGGGTCAGACACAATCATTTTTGGATTGGTATTTGATTTGTACCAATCCACATATTCCCTTGTCGGTTTCATTTTGTTGGACACAACCGGGAATTGTAGGACATAGTGGGCACACTCTTTCCACATTTTACGGAACTCCATTGCATAAGCCTTCCAATTCTTTTGATACCACTGGTGGCTGAATTTTATAAAATTCCAAGAATCCAAACACATCGGGGGACATGGGATTTCTTGATGCATGCCGAATTGCAATTTCACACGGTCACTGGGGTGCATCTCCACAATGGTGAACCGTATGATAGGCGTTTTTTCTGTCCAAACAGCTGCATCTTCGGGGTTGGGTACATGTTCCAATCCCAAATATGATCTCCAAATAAACTGCAAAGCAAAAGATAAATATATTATTTAAAGAGAATACTTTATAATAAAAATTTAGTTAGAAGAAGAATAGTTTAGTGGTAATACATCTTGTGCTCGAAGACGATCCAAGAGTTGGTAATATTCCTCCTAGTTCCTCGGTGGGATTCATCCATGGTAAGAAGAGACATGACTGAAAATCTGAAAGTAAGAAAAAGCTCTGCAAAAGGTATGTATTGCACTAATGAAAAGTGTTTGTTGATGATGGAAATGAAGAGAAATGTGTTTCTATTTATAAGCTTTTTCAAATACTTAAATAATATTAAACATTTGACAAGACTATTGCATGCATTGGCTATGCTATGTCGTGGAAGCAAGTCGCCACTTGCCTTGGCGATAACATGCAAAATTAAGAGAAGTCTCCACTCACTTAGGCGACTTGCTTTGGGACTGCAAATGCTGAAACTTTTTGACTTGGGAAGGCATGCGTGGGAGAGAGGCATGCATGAGCCTATGTGTAATAGTTAGGCCCATGAATGGCTATGTTGCATGCAATTGTCACTTTGGTTTCTTACATGAATTCACTATTGTGTCTTGTCTTGTTTCCTTGTTTTTTTTGTATGCATTCAATGTGTTGTCTTGCTATTTATTCAATGTTGTATCTTGCAATTCATTCACACTTATACTCACATTATTTGCACCCTCAATACTCACATTATTGCTCACAAAAACTTAATCCTCAATACTCACAGTACTCACATTTCATGGCATCCTCAACACAATACAAAATCAATGCTCACATAAATAGTGAAACTTATGAATGTGATACATCCGAATTTCTATTTAGAAACACTGATTCTACTCGATTTTGTCTAAATAGAGAAGTTGATATCTCGTATTTGGAAAAAATTGAGTCCAAAATTAGACAACCGGTATCCCAAATTTTCTACCAAAATCCCCATTTTTATGACAATAACTCAGTCAAGTATTATCAGTCACATATTCAAAATGATATAGAGGTTCAAAACATGTTTCGTAACCACGAGTATTCTGGTTACGATTATATTGAGTTGTACATTATGCTGGAACAATTTCAACTGTCCCAGAATATTCAGTCATGGGTTATTGATCTCGTTGTTGATAACGAACAAGAACCCGAAAATCTAGTTGAAGAAGATGTGGTTGATGACGTAGAAGATGTGGTTGATGACTTGGTAAGTCGTGATTCCGAAGATGAAGACCATGTTCAAATACCAGAGGCGCAACACTACTCACCGCCTATCCACTTCACAACCCTTAACTTCGGAGAGGATGAGCCTTCGTCGGACATGTTCTACAACCCCTATATTAGGTTTGACAAGGAGTTAAAAAAAGGTGACAAATTTTGTACAAAGGAAGATTGTATGCTAGCAATCAAAAATTGGCACTTAGCAAACTGTGTTGATTACAAAGCTGGTCGGTTGAATCCATAAAGGTATGTCATTTTGTGCAAAAACTCAGAGTGTGGTTACAGACTGATGGCATCATTTAAGAAGAAATATAATGCTTAAGTGATAGGTTCCATTACTTAAGCCCACACTTGTGTTAACATAAATGTGGCGCATGATCATAGCAAACTAAGCCATGATATGATATGTCATACCATATTACCTCTCGTAGAAGCTGATCCGTCGCTTAAGGTCAAGACAATTATCTCCCATTGTGCTTCTGTGTTCAAATATACACCGTCGTACAGAAAGGCTTGGTTAGCGAAAACCAAGGCACTTGAAGTGGTCTACGATAACTGGGAAGAATCCTACAAACAACTTCCACGCTACTTGGCTGCACTTAAATTATATTCACCTGGGACGGTTCAAATAATGGAGACCTTGCTGGCACAATCCCCATACATAACCCGTCTCGAAGGTAATGGAATATTCCATAGACTTTTCTGGGCGTTTCGTCCATGCATCATCAGATTTTCTTTTTGCAAACCGATTATTCAAATTGATGGAACTTGGTTATACGTAAAATACAAAGGAACGTTACTGATGGCAATCACACAAGATGGAAATAGTAATATTTTCCCCATAGCCTTTGCTCTGGTAGAAGGAGAAACAACTACTACTTGGAGTTTCTTTCTCAAAAATCTCCGAACTTATGTGGCTCCACAACCTGGACTCTGTTTAATTTCTAACAGGCACGCTTCCATTGAAAGTGCATACAACAATCCAGCAAATGGCTAGCACGATCCCCCATCTACGCATGTCTACTACGTTAGGCATATTGCTCAAAATTTTATTCGGGAGATAAAAGATAAATTTTTGCATAACAAGCTCATAGACGTGTGGTATGCTTTAAACCAACCAGGATTCCACTACTACCGCCGGGAAATAGTGTTGCCAAATTTAGATGTGGGGAGGTGTATTTATAATCTTGATAGAGAGGAGTGGACTAGATCGTACGAAAATGGGGTGGGGTGGGGCCACATGACAACAAATCTTGTGGAATCGATGAACGACGTCTTCAAAGGCCTATGAAACCTGCCTGTAACCGCTTTAGTGAGCGCAACCTATTTTTGGATGGCAACGTTATTCGCGACAAGAGTCAAGCATTGGAGTGCAGTGTTACAGACACAACAAGTGTACAATGATATGTGCATGAAATGTTTATAATAGGAATCTGCCAAAGCCAACAGCCATCGAGTTACAGAATTCGACCGCCATGGCCACACTCTCAGTGTCAAAGAAACAATTGACCATAACCAGAGGCTCCCAATGCAAGAGTATCAGGTCTTAATACCCGATCGTTGGTGCGACTGTGGCCAATTTAAAGCCTATCATATGCCTTGCTCCCATGTCATTGCAGTCTGTTCACATTCCCACTTTGATGCATTGTCACTAGTATCTCATATCTACAAGGTTGTAACATTGCTCAATGTATACAACAACAACTTTCCAATGGTAGCAATGGAGGCATATTGGCCAGAGTTGACGGGGAAATTATTTGGCACAACGATTTGATGCGGCGGAATAAAAAAGGTCGACCAAACAATAAGTGCATAAGAACCAAAATGGACGCCGCTGATAAACTGTAGAGGAAGTGTAGTGTATGTCGTCAGGTCGGGCATAATAAAAACAAGTGCCCACATCGTGGCTCTAGTTCCACGATATAGATTTTAGATTCACAACTCTTTGTAATTTTTTTATCAATGAAATGTACTTTTTTATTCCAAATATCAGATGAGTTACAACATCGCAAACTCCTACAAGACTTAAACAACAACACGAACAAGACTAAAATATAAGAACAATGAAATTACAACAATACAAATACTAAAACAAAAACACAAACAACCATTAAAATCTAAGAAATTACAACAGTTAACACTATGTCATCTGATCCATGCATCATTTGGATGGCATCAATTTTGTTTTCAACTTTATCCCACCAACGTACTATTTCTCCGGTTTCAAGTGAGGTACTTTTTCTAAGCCTTTGAATCCTTCTGATGACTTCTACAGGTTTGTATTCCCCCTCTAACCAAGACATGATCTCTCTTTTTAGTTGGTCTAATGAATGGATGTGCCAAAATTTCATTTGCAAGGGAGGTTTGACAGGAGAGAAACAAACATGCCCATCCCTTCTTAAAATAACTAGTTCAGGATGAGGTCGCTTTGGTTCGCTTCCATGATGGTGGTCTAGGGGATGCCATGAGAACAAATATATGGAGAAACTGATGATCTTGGTGAAGTTATGAGTGAGCATTATGGTTTGGCTTGTATTGCTATTTATAGGGCAAAAACATTTTTAAACACAAGTCGCCAATGGGAGTGGCGAATTTCCCTCAAATTAAGAGAAGTCGTCAATGGGAGTGGCGACTTGCCCTCTAAATAAGGGTAGTCACCAATTGGAGTGGCAACATTGTGTTAATCTGGCCAAAAAATGGTTATTTCTGTAATTTTTTTGAAATATTGGTTATTTTTGAATTTTTTTTATAAAATTGGTTATTAAAAAAAAAATTCCGTCGTTGACCATGACCCTTTTGTTTGTTGTCTCTTTTGCGAACCTGGTTTATATATTAAAATATTCCGCATTTGTGGGAACAAGCAACTGTTCTCATTTTTCTGTTCACAACATGGTGTATCAGAGATGAAATATTCTCAATTTATATGTATTATGAACTGCACCTAAATGAAGCAATCTTGTTGTCTTTGATCATACTTATCTTTACGACCTTACTCGAATCACATTGCACATAACTTTTTGAAAGTGATGCTTCTAAAAACTCTAGAAGAACTGTCATTAAAAACAACATCATCATTTTCTCAACAAAAAAAGTAAAGCTCTTCGATGAGATATCAATCATAACTTCAAAATCTTATATATTCATGGAGCTTACCCCGTACCTTGATGTATTTAATACGGTTTTCATCATTTTCTCAACGACACTCGTATTTTGTTTGATAAAATTCTAAAACAAAAAAAAACATTAAAACTCTTCAAAGTTTACCTATTTTTTTCACGATAAATCCTTCTTAGGATCATTTTAAAGCCATAGAGATTTAGGATCCTTCATGATTAATCTTTAAATGTTGATTAAAACTAAATTTCCTCATAAAACGTCTTGATGACCAAAAACATGGATAATCGAACCTAACAAATGAATTTTATTGTTTGGGTATTCTTCAGGGAGAAAGGAGAAACATAGGGCGACTAAGCATATGCATGTGTTACAAATATGAATGGGACATTATAAAGCTAACAAAATATTCGTTAAACAAACATACCTAAAAAGTCATCTTTAGCCTTTATTAAAATGACTTTGGAGTTTTGCAAAGATAATCATCATTTGACCCTTTAGGTATGAGGAGATGATTTAATCCCCTTATGGATATTTTTCCATTCTGAAACCAGAAATGGAGTAAGGATGGGTGGTAAGGGAATATCATAGCTTTTGGTACGATGGAGAGAGGTTTTTTGTAAGGTTAGGACTCTAACGCTCACGTCATTCTATTAGGGATATTTGTGAACTGAAATTTGATTTGAAACTTAGTAGTTGAATTGGTTAATTCTCTATATGTAGTAGAGAGGGAATAACAAACTCGATATTTGTAAAGTGTGGATCGTAGGGAGTTGTTGGATTTACTTGAAGTTAAGATACTATGAGGTCATTTGTAGAGTATTCCTCGTGCACTTAGAAGATTCTAGAAGGATTGTGACTCATTTAGAGTGGTCGATCGGGACCACTATGGTCGTCCCAAAATAGACCCCCTAAGCTTTTTGCCCTGCATAACAAGGCACGGGCGTGTCGTATCAGTCTCAACTATGGACCACTCTCTTATTTACCTTTTGGAAGAACAAAAGAAAATGTTTTAGTATCTTGGGGATTCACGCCTGCATCTGAGAAAGTTAGCATATCATGGGTAAAAAATCATAATAAAGCACAAAAATCCCAAAAGAATGCTCAATCTATATGGGTGAATCCTATTTTATCTCCAACCCTTTCTGTTTTTGGATCGAGATATCTTGACCCCTAGCGGTAATGATAGAACATACAACAAGTATGATGATTACACTATTCCTTTTTATGAGTGCATTTTCTAAGATATGGACCTTCACCTTCCCTTTACTTTTTTTAAGGTGGAAATTCTTACGCACCTAGTAATGGCTCCACTGCAACTTCCTCCAACAAGTTGGGCGTCCATGAAAGTCTTCTAACATTGGTGTTAATACTTAAATGGGAAGACTTCTCTGGCCTTTTTCTTTCATCTTTTCTGATAATGTTGTGGCCCTGCGACTCAAATGCAAAGTAGAGGATTGATATCTATGGTGCCTACCATCTAGGGCTTTGGGATTTTCCCCGAGTTTCAACCTTTTAAAGATTGGTTCTTTTTGGTTAATCCTATCCAACCAGAGTCTTACACTATAATATGCAATATTGAGGATGGAGTGGAGCATATATGTGTTGATTAATGCCTCAACTACTAGACTGAGAGTCATTTCCTCATGGGAGACAAGGTGTATATATACAAGTAAGAATACATTTCTACAAAATATTTCTACTAGAAGAAGAGGCTTATGGGATTTATTGATGACCTGGGCTATCTTACGGGTGGTACTCCCCAATATGAGGGAGACCGAAAACGTTTGAAGTGCCTCATTGATAACCAATTATTTATGGAATTCCGAATTGAGGAATAAAAAAAAATTATTGTTGGTAAGTTCTTGGACCCTTTATTTTTTATTTACTTTTTCATGACATATTTATTCTGATAATGATTGTGTGCATATTCAATAAAGGATGGGGTAAAGCTTCAGCTCTTGAGGTGGCCATATGGACATTAGGGAACAAAGTAAATCCTTATACTATATTAGATGCTTCTGAAAGTGTCGTTTCTTTGACTGCTCTTCAGGGCCCACTAAATGCTTTGAGGTCGGGCCCCCGCTCCTCTAGAAAATGTTAGGCTTGTACTCTTAAGAAGGATTACTTGTATATGGCCAATATGTTCAATCGTTCCGTGAAGGAAGAATTGGAAACTCAGGCTTAGTATACTCGGCGTGCCTCTACTACTTTGGCTCTCAAAGGATCCAGTTTCTAGGATTCTCTTTGGTCTGACAAGTGACACAAGGAAAAGTGTCAGCTATGAGAAAGTGTTCACATTCTGACGCTTTAGTGGTTTAGGTACATGCAAAATTTACATACATCTTCTACCTCTCTTATTGGTTATAAGGGGATTTTTACTCCCCTTAATCTATCTGGTTAGGTGTGCCCTGTGACAATGCGAATCAGTATACTCAACGTGCTTATGCTACTTTGGGATATTCTTTAGCTTGAGCAACAACACAAGAAAAAGTGTTGGTTGAAAGAAAGGGTTCATATTCTAACGCTTCAGTAGGATAGAAACCTACAGGAAATACATACATATTATAATTTTATTATTGGTATGAGGGACGATTTGCTCCCCCTTAATCTCATTGGTTATCTAACATATCATATGACTCATCGGGTAAGGACCGTGGGGAGGAAGAACCAAGGTTTAGTTTCTTCTCAGGGAAATTTATCATTAGGAAATTTAGCATCTCTTTCAATAGCTCCAAGAGTATCAGAGTCTCTTTACCTTGTACGACTTCTATCCTTGGGGCGGTTTTGCAGTATTTAGAAATTGCCTTGCAGTAAGCTAAGCACTTTCACTATCATCTTCGTGTCTCAAGGGAAAAGATTCAGCTGGATCAGATACTCTAATTTACTATATGTGAATTACTTTGTTATGGAAGAATATGCATTTATATTTTCTATTTTGGAATGAATTTCTTTTTTACTTGTATAAGGTGATATGTGTGATGTTGAGTGCAGAGATCTGAATTATGGGCGAACTTACGAGGTTTTCCATCTATGTTTATTGGATGTCATAGGGGTTGGTCACGGGAAACAATCATTTCCCCTTCCCCTAGGTGAAAACCTTATTCGAAGTAGACGTGTGGCAGACCCATCACCTACAATAGCACCCGAAACTATGGAAAATTGATTGATGTATTCGCACACTCGAGGCGTTTACAACATCACCCCTAAACGTTTTAGTGAGTTATTTATGCTAAGGGGAATTGATTGTTATAGTCACACAAGCAAAGCTTCTACGACACCACTCCTGAAATTCTTCGTGTCGGGCTTTAATCTTATTGGTCATACCTCGGGCTTGCTGCCAATATGCACAATCACAAAGATACAAATATTTTAGAAATAGTCACATTTCATTTGTAATTAATTTTTCTTGTACATGGGGAAAGTGATTATACAAACATAACATTTTATACAAATAGGAAAGAAAACATAACTGTACGGGAAAGTATTTTCTTATTCTCCCTATTTTCTTTCTTGTAACTAAGCCCCGTCTTGGTGGATGAATGTTCATGCTTCAGAATTGTTTCTAAACACCAATTCTAAACAGAATTGTTTCTTAGAGATTACAAGAGTGCTTCTTAACAAGCAGATTACTCCTAGTTTAAGTACATGATAAAACACAAAAGTGTTTAGAAAGATATGAGCAACAACTCCTTGATTTTACATAAATCTACAAAGATGAATATAATCTAAGTTTGAGTGAATCATCTACTAGAGTTCTTCATCTTTATCTCCTTATTCTTCTTTCTTTTCATGTCTTCATTTTTTCTCTCTTTTCCATTGTAGTTGTTTTCAATATGAATAACAACTTTGAACTCCATTGTAGCTAACATCGTCAAATTGCATCTATTCATTGATCTTCTTAAATAACCTTCAAAAAGAGTCATTGTAAGGATATAAAGGTCATTTCTCCTTCCAATGGTTGATTCCCAATAAATAGATTCAAGAGAGGTTTGGAATAGTATGAAACGTCACTTTCCTTAGCATGCTGCTTGCATTTGTTAGCGTAAGAATGTGGGAAACAACTTCTGTGAATAATAAAACCAATATAATGATAGTTGAATTTGTATTGTATTCTTCTTGACTAAGTTTCTTGATCTTTATCTTTTGATGATGTACTTCTGATTCTGAAGTATTAAGCTTGAAATAGATCAATTGCTTTTTCTTTGATCTTCTGATGAATAACTGATGAGTAGTTCAAAGACTACTTTTTTGTTGTAGCATAGAAGCTCAGAGTTGTTAGAACCATGACTTGTCTTCAGAAATAATAACAACATCTTTTCCGAAACACGAAGCTTGACTTCTGATCTTAGAACTAGTCTTGAAGGCTTATTTCTTATCTGATCTGAGAGATGAAGATTACGTGAGAAGATGTTTCATTTCATAATCTTTCATTAGTGGATTCATGTATTCAGATATATATGAAACAACTTATTTGAGAAACAATTTTTGCCGTTGTAGGGGAAAGCTTTTCTGATGTTTGGATCTTGAAATCAAATATTGTGGCAATAGCCTTTATAATTCTCAAGTCTTTGAATTCTTGAGTTTTGATTTTTTATTCTTACTGGATTGATTCTGATTAAAGAATGAAAGTGTTCCAGAAGATACTCCATTATTGTAGAGTCAGAGTCTTTCATATATTTGAACATTGTCTTTAGATATACAAGCAACAGCTAATCTGAGAAACAACTTCTTTGTTCATGAGTGAAAGCTTTTCTGATCCACTATGTCTTGATCTGTTCTTGATTTCTAATGACAGCTTTTCTGAGCTGCTTAGCTGATATCTGATTTCTAAAGCAAAAGATTATATCAATACATATGATTTTGACGATGAATTCATTCATTCTGATCTCTTGAATTCTTATTTTGGATTGAGCTGAAAGCAACAACTTATGTCAGCTACATCTATGTTTCTGATATTGAATTCTTTCTTTCTGAGGTCTTTGTTTCTGATATCTTGAGATCTTCAATTCTAAGCTCTGATTTCTAATATCTTTGTTTCTGAGAATCTTCATTTATGATATCTTCATTCTTGATATAGAGCTGTAAGCAAAAGCTTTTATCAGCTACTTTTTTTATTTCTGATATCTTGACTTCATAGCTCTTGATTTTGATGTTAAGCTGATCTTTAAATCTTGACTTCGTGGCTCTTTGATTTCTGATCTTTTAAAGATTGAACTTTTCTTAGAAACTCAATGAGATTCTTTTCTTTTCGAAAATTCAACATTCAACAGAACTATTGATGTTTCTTTAGAAACGAACTAAATGGTTTTCTTTTTGAGTGCTAAAGAGATTCTGAGGATATCTTGATTAAGACTATCCAGAATTCTAATATCTGATTACTCAATGACACAATTAGAACTAAAATTGTTCTACATAAAATATATGCATTGTTTTCATCAAAACATAAAGATTTAAACACAGATCCAAATCTTGTTCTAACAAGTGCTCCTTGCTCCTTTACTGATTTCTTGACTTATGAGCTTTTTCTTTTTTCGCCATAGACGTCTTAGTGCCAACAACTTGAGTTCTCCTTAATATAGCCTCTTGAATGGTATTTTCTTTTGGAGAAGTGTTGTGAAGTCTTTCTTCGAGGTGCAACAAGGTTTTCTCTAATGCTTGTGAATATTGTTGCCAAATAGTATTGTGCATGTTGCTCAGCATCTCGTTAGCACCTTGCAATCTAAGCTTTGATCGTAGTAGTTGGTAACCATGTAAGGCTTTAGGTTGTGCAACTAGAGGTGGAATTAGAGGTCCAACATGAGGCAATTGAATTGGTCCAACTATATACCGAGTAAGGGGAAAATTTACGCAGATGAATTTTTGTTTCTAGATTCGCAATGTCTTACAAAAGAGTTTGAGGTGATTGATTGATCATTGATTGAGTTGAGGCAGCGGCGACAGCTTCTCGCACAATAACAAAATGAGTAGTTTTGGATCCACTTATTACTTGGAAGTGTAGGAATCAGAGATCTTGAAATTCAAGGAATCAAAGTCAAAACGATGCTTAATTGGATCGAACGCGACAAATCTTTGTGTTCAATTTTGAATGATATTGATTCGATGACCCGAGAAGGTTTCAGACCGACGAATCAAATAGCAAACATGAAATCATGGAAAACGCAAGAATTAAAAGTTGTGATAATAGCATATCAGAGCTTTTGGTATAGCAGAGTGGAGATATTATGCAAGGTTACTACTACAATGCTCAAATTAGCATGTGAAGGAGAAGAGTGAATTAAAATGGGACTTGAAACTTAGTATTTGAACCGGCGCCTTATATAGGACTCCCTCCACCCGAAATTATAAGTCACTTTGTCAAAAATATTTGTCCCAAATTATAAGTCACTTTACAATCCCAATACATCACTAATGACTTTTTCCATAATCTATCCTCAATTATTCATTTCTCTTTCTTCTTTCTATTCTTTAAATTTGCTTTCCAAGATAATTATTAAAAGGCATTTTTGTAAAGTCCTACATCATTTCACTTTCTCATAAAGTAATAATTGTATTTTTTTAATTTGTGTGAAATGGGCAAAACGTCCTATAATTCGGGACAGATGGAGTATATTTCAATGTCTCTATCCCTCTCATACTTTTTCATTTCATACACTTACATGAATTTCAATAATACACTACTACACCTAAAAATTGCATTTAACACCTAAATTTGAATATCCAAATATCATTTCTCATTTCAAAATTATAATTCATTTTTACAAAAGGGTGACCCTTTACTTAGCAAGAGGAGCAGTCACTCTTTATATTAATCAAATTTATATTGATATTATTGTGATTCCGCCCAATGTTTGTCTTAATATCTGTCCAATTAGTCTTATAATTCAAAAGCACGCTTGTTTGTCTCACATGAATCTCTAATTTAAGTTAAAAAAATTGTATTTGTTAACGTGTAGATATCATCACCAATCCATTTCAATTGTTTGATTTTTCACAATTAACCATTTATATCTAAATTTAAATTTCAATGGACCCAAGCCAGAGCGTCTGTCTGATAAGCGAAAGCAATATTATTGATTGAATAAGCAGCAGCCAACTTTAATTAATTGGCGTTTCTTATTAAAATTGACAAGTGCACTAGGACACGTTGGGTTGGGGGAGCCACATTTGGACTTAACTAGAAAGCAGTTACATTTACATATTGTTGTCATGCAAACGTAAGGGAGATAATTAAGATTGCATAAGAAATGACAACATGCATTGTTGTTACTTTTCTGCAAAGACACTCTGGGAGAAAAGAAAAAGCTATGGTGGAAAGTGTTAGTGTTACTGCTTGCAAAAATAATATACCTTGTGTCGGGGAAATGGGGCTAAATAACAAGCTCTGTTTATTCTCTACTTAAAAGCATCCTTTATGATATTGTGTATGTTCTTTTTTATGCTTTTGCTCTTATAACTTTACACGTTCATGCAGTTGAATGTTCTTACACGAACTGCATTAACGAGACTTTAATTTGTTGTTCTAACTTTCCCATGCATTAGTAGGTGCTAATAGTCTTCTTCCTTTTGGTGTAAAAGCCAGCTCTTTAGTAGTTGCCAAGGTTTTCAAAAACGGTCCGCGACTGCGAATACCGCCACGACAAAACGGTTTTGGCACATACCAATACTGATACGTTATTACCGTTTTTTATACTAAAGAACAAAATTGTGGTTAATTCACACCACAATGACCACAATACACCTATACCGATCGAAATTGTAAAAATCTTTACGTGATCGTTACTATTTTTTAAACCCTTGGTACTATCTTCCACTTCATAATTAATAAACAGTGATTGTTTTAAGAAAAATGTTTGTGGTATGGTAAATAATCCACACATGAAGATCCTCATCAGAGTGAATAAATATGGATATGCAAATACTTGATAAAATGACATGGAATCATAACTGTTATTGGCCATCTTATAGGTAGTGGGACCAAATAGTTAATCCACTTCAGAATTTTGCTTCACTAGATTCCATAAAGTGTTTTATAGTTAACTTTTGAGTCAGTAATAAAACAAATGGCAAAACAACAAAGTACTTAATTCAGAATCATGTGCTAAAGCTAGCAAAACCCAATAATTTACAAGATATTCTTCAGTGGGAAGCAAGTAGAACAAATAATTCAAATTGTACATTTTGAGATACATATGGATGTAGCATCGTATCTTATCATATACTATAACCTCCATACTTCATTGGGGTCACAATGAGCCCATGAAGCACATGATTCATTTAAGAGTGAGAAAAGAAATTGAAAAAAATCAGAAATGTATCAAATCCATATTGATATTATTATTGAATTGAATACAAAATGCACAAGGATCAGGCCCCAAAGACCTTTTCAAAGCCAATTAGGCCACTATGTAAAGAGAGTTCACCTCTTTTTTGAAAACCAATAAAAAAATTAAAAGTATATATAAAAAAAACTATATACACGTGTTTCCCATCACACGCGTTGACACCAAATAATGGAGTCTTGTATAGTTAGGCCAAACCTCTTGGCCAAAAAAAGAAGTAAAAAATCACACAAACACCAGTGATTGGTACGTGCCAGATCCATCTTCACATGAACCATAGGAAAAGTCCATAGAAATGTAGTAGATGTTTTGTTTTGTTGAGACTTGAGAGTGAGTGGCGCCAAGAAAAGAAACTTCACTCATAAATCTCTTTACATAACAAGTCAAAAACAGCTCAAATTTTCAGAGTTTTCATCCCCCATTTGATGCATGCTCTGCTTTTTTTCTTCGACTGACCCACCATCTTTCACCTCATTCACCTATAATCAATGTAACCTTTGAATTCTTATCACCAACATGGAATTCATCTATCTCTATTTTCTTCACTGTCACACACTCTTTTTCATGTAACAATAAATGTTTGCTCCAAAATCAACCTCCCCTAGGGAATCTAGGCAAATCCATGGAATTGGAATACATACCCTCAAAACATAAATGAAAAAATACTAGTTAAATACTAGTACTCTCCAAACCCATCAAACTCTCATACATTATACATACATATACTTATTATATTGTCAACTTTCCATTGCAAAAATCCTCTAAAAAATGTTGAGGCTTCTGGACAGACTGGTCCACCTTATTCCCTCTTGTTCCTTTATTATTTTTGTTTCTTTTCTCTTCACTCGGAGTTTCCTTTGTCATCATCTACCCAGAAGCAGTTACTATTTAATTTCCTTTTTTTGTAAGATAATGAGAAAGAGAGTGAAGAGGAGGAAGAGGGAGATGATAATGATGAGACATTGGACCACCTTCGGGTTCGAGTTGTAACTCGCAGCTGTGGCAACACTTTAGGTGGATTTCTTTGGTTATTGCTTATCACAATTTCTTGCATTAACTCATAGCACCCTATAATTTTTTCCTGTAACAAACAGATATGTATTTTAGTAAACATATAAATAAACCCATAATTTTCTATTTTGAGTCATAATTTACTATACATACTTTTCTTAGTCCCTCACACCATGACTCAGCATGTTCAGGCTTAACAAAAGACCAATTAGGAATTTCATTAGCAGCAGAGAGAATTGCAGCTGCAGCAATGCATGATGGCCTGTAGGCAAGAAAGCCAGCTTCTGCAGACAAAATATTCAAACAAGAAACTCATTAACATTGAAAACTCCCAACATAGAGATCCTCTTAGTTTTTAATTGAGGTCTGCAATCGTAACTCATAAGTAATGTTACAAAATATTCAATCAGGGAACTCATTAACCTTGACACCTCACAAAAAGAGATCAAGACTATCATAATTGTGACCACATTATTACCATAATATCGAGAGTAACAAACAAACTATTTTCCTAACTACCTTTTGAAAGGCTAAAAGGGAATAACTACCTTGGATATTAGATAAGATGATTTCTGTAGCACGTGAAATAAGGAAGTCAGTGAATGCTCCAGTTGAATCTAGTTTGCATGCAAAGAAACTAAGGAAACTAAGTGGGGTGACTGATCTTAGCCTCCAATCCAACACAGTTAGAACAAGTAGCTCCATTCTTAAAATCGTTCTCGGTTGAAATATGTATTTGGCACCTTCAACCTGCAGTAGTTCATATAACATCCATTATTACTAATGAATCATCACTACATGCATTGACATGCCAAATGAACATTAATTAGTTTATACCTGCAGATCCAAGAGAGAAGGAACAAGGGGTTCCTCCATCTTTGCTGCTAAAGACAAACATGCAACTGATAAAAGTTGCAAAGGCCATCCATTTGATTCCTGTTAACATGGTAATCATTGTTCAATTAATAGTAGAATTAGAAATCCACTAATTCTTGTCAAGCTTTATGGCTCAAATACATTCACGTGACATGCATGTCAAAAAGAAGGAAGCATTAGCAGCTTCTGCTAGCTGTCATACTCCAGTATGTATTCCTAAAATACACTCAGTATTTGTATATTTATTTATACAGTATTTTTTGTAGTATCAATACTTGTACGCATTTTCCATAAAAATAGTATTAAATCATTGGGCATAACTCAACATCCAAACTTTTATCAACATCACATGCTTAATTATATTTAGCATTCCTTTTAAGGCGGCTCGTGTTGGAAGTGTCAACAAACACACCGAGACCATCATTTTCTCGAAAATATGTCAAAGTCGCATTATAATGATATTTGGAGCGTCCTTCAATTTTCAACACTCATTATGACCTCATTTTCGGCCAAGATGCCTCCAAAAAGACAAAAGGAGTTGTGAAAATTTATTGATTCAAACATTTATAGACTTTCTAAGTTTGAAAAGTCAACACCGCATTGCATAATTTCTCTAGCAATCTAGAAATCAATAGTAGCAGTGACTGCTGCCACAATACGATATCAAAAATTGATAGCTCACCGGTAAAGTTCTAGAATCCAAAAACCGATCCATATAGTTAACGGAAAGGTACCCCGTCAACGGCTGAAAACGATAGTACGAGTGTACCTGTAAACCACCAAATTCACATGAAATAATAAGTAATAAAAATAATAATATAAAATAATATATAACGATGATTTATTGACGCCGTGAATCGGTAATGATAAGATGCAAAACTCCGATGCGAAAAAACGGTTACGGCAGCGCATGCGGTGCATTTTAGCGTGAAGTACCAGTGCGGTGGGTGGCATTAATATAAAATGAGTGAAACAGAGTGTTAAAGTGATATTGATTTGGTTTACCTTGAGAATCCATGCAATAGTTTCTTCTCTGGCGTTGGCATCTAGAGAACGAGATTGGAATCTCGCGACGTAATCGAAACCAGGGACGAACTTACGTTCGTGTTCGATGAATACGGCAATGGACTCTTCCTCCTCCGCGAATAATGATGACAACAGCGACGGTGACTCGAGATCGGAAGAGTATTCCGTTGACTCTCCGGTGAGGATTTCGGATGTGTCCTCTCCGCAGAGGAGGTCGCAGTCAGAGTTGCAAGAGAGTGGCATGAGGATAGCCGGTGATGGCTCTTCATTCATTGCTTTGACATTTCGAGTCGCCGGGGACGATCGGGAAATCGCCGGCGGGATGGTGAGTTTGCAGGAGGAGGGGGAGTGGGTGTTTGAGTATGGAAGGGAGTGGTTGGTGAGGAGAGATAGTGTCTTGGTTGCAAGGCTATGCATCAGTTTGTTACACTATAAATATATGCGCGGCCTCCCTCGGATTTTTATTTTATATTTTTCAAAAAGGAAACAATTGATTTTTTTAATTTATTATTATTCTTATTAATTTAAAATATTTGTTGATAACTTGTCAAAAATAATTATTACTTAACAAATTTACGGTATGATATTAAAAATAGTTTAAAATTGTACATTTTGTTCTCACAACTAAAATATTTAGATTCTCTAGTATGAATTTTGTTATGGATTCATGTAACATAAATGGATCAAAGTGAACAGTTCGACCCAAGACAAACACAAGTTGATATATTTCAATATGCTGATATAATTTTAAGAACATATTAACGACTATAAGTGATTAGTCTCGTAAAAATGAATAAGGGGTTTGATGGTCATTTATTATCTTTATATAGACAGTGACACATGCACCATAATAATAATTAAATTAGTCATAAATGAATCAGACTATATGAAACCTTATATATAACAACAATATATATTAAAAACGGACTCTACAAACCATTCTCACTCAGATAAACATTGTGAATATTACTATCCTAGCACTGGTATAATTAAGGGTGGATAAAATCTGCTAACCCAATTCAAATCGCATGAAATTAGGAAAAAAAAGAAGGGAAATGGACGAGTTGAAACGGTTCAATGGGTCCATAAGTGAAAAAATTGGTTTATGGTGGTTTCTATTGTGTGGGCTAGGTAACAATGACTGAACCACGTATACCCAGATCTTCCCGAACCCATTAGCTTGGACAATGTCGTTTTGTCTCAGCCCCTAAATGGTAATACCTCGATGACTTAGTTTATTCACTCATTTCACCAAACGAGTCCAACGACTTTCTCTCTCTCTCTCTCTCTCTCTCTCTCTCTCTCTCTCTCTCTCTATCTATCTATCTATCTCCATATGAAATCCTAGCAAAAACCATAGTTACTCACTTTCATCACCACCACGAAGAAACACCATACAACCACTGTCAGTCACTATTACTCATAATCTCCATCAGTCAACATCTCTCTCACCAACCATCATCTTTCTCACTAACCATCATTACTCCTTTTCACATTGACCGTCACGAAAACCTGAAAGATTTTGTTGTTTTAAAAGTAAATCAACATGAAATATCCTTTTCATTTGCAAGGTTGGTGGTTTTAATTCAGTTTTTAATTTTGTTTCGTTAGGGTTTGCTTAGGGATTTGAATTATGACTTAGTTTTTTTATTTTGAGGTTGTGATTGTTGTTCTACCATTGTTCTACTATTGTTCTGCACTACATCCTAAATGGCCAGGATGAGTTATATGTTCTACAGCCACTCAGCTTCGCTAGTTCCCTTGAAAGCAAAAATGTCTTCGCAATTAACTTGCTAAACACAATTACCCCCCAAAACACCTCCATTGACCGTAGGATCTCAAATTAACTTATTAAGGAATGAGACTCCTCGTAAGTTAATAGGACTATACCCCCACCTAATTCTTAAAATGTTTCTTAAGTCCGGGTTAGGATTTTTTCCAACAGATGAAATCGCGAGTAACGGAACCAAACACGCAATAAAGAAAAACAAACATATGCACAAATGTAGCTTAACCTTTTTTTTCTTTTTTGAAAACAAAGAAAAGCTTGGCGCTCCGCAGCAGAGTCACCATTTTTCTGTGCGCGGTAAAAATTGACGACGAGGAAATCAAATCGGAATTCGAATCTCAGACTCAAAATGATTTACTCTTTTTATTTTTTAAAAAAAAAAGATGCCGCGAGCACCAAGCATTATTGTTTCTAAACAAGAAAAGAAGATGGAAAAGGGGAAAGCTGAAATACCCTAAATATGATATGTGATGCGACTAGCGTGAACTAGACGTGACGCATTAAGGAGAGATCAGGGTAAGAGGGTTGGTTATATAAAGGGAAGGTATTAGCACCCTATATATCAATAGTTTTCTATAGGAACTTTTTTATGCATATTTTGTATGTTTGTGTGTTTTATTTGCTACGCTATTTAGGAAAAGTTTCTCCTTTAGATTTAAGAAAGGAAGGTTAGGCAGGATCCTAAGTTTTGTTATTATTATGCTCGCGAGGATCATTGAGATCCTCTGCATACATATCCCCTAGTGGAAATCAGAGCATCTGTAGCTCGGATCTAAAGGAACTAAGATTTGTTTGGTTTTAGGGAGAAAGAAGTATGCTCTCCAAGGATGAGACCTTGTGCCAACGTATTCTCAAAGGGAGGTTGAGAAAGTCAGAGCAATCATAGTTCCCACTTATGCTAGTGGAAGAAAAGGGTGATTTTATTAAGAGACAAATACAAATGTCATCTTAATGAAAAATGTATCTAATTTATTTCATCACATACATTTTTGAAAATTTGATTGATTAAATCTTTCATTGTAAGTATTAGGTGTTTTGCTTGAGTGTACAAGCGTTATCACTTACAAGTTAAGAAAGATGTTTGAAAAATGTTTGAATCTTTCATTGTAAGCATTCGGCATTTTGCTTGAGTGTACAAGCGTTATCACTTACAATTAAAATATGTTTTGTTTTAAAAAAGTGTTTGAAAAAGTGTTGATTTGTATGTGATGTTATAGATGAGATATTTCTTCCATAGAGATGATACATGTCTAAATCTCTAGGAGAAATTGATTATTGATTAGGGGAATACTTTTAAGAAGTCTGTGGGTCCTTGTATTGTAAGCCCAAGAGGAGGCATTCCGAGGGTTATCGAGGGTCCTTGTATTGTGAGCCCAAGAGGAGGCATTCCGAGGGACATAGAAGGTCCTTGTATGAAGCCCAAGAAAAAGCTATAGGGTATGGCTGGCTTCGTTTTAAGAGTGATTTCACCGAGAAACCATCCTCTTAGGATTCAAGATTGATTTCACCGCGAAATCATACTCTTAGGGTTCTATCCTAGCGAAGGTGATTCTTTGTATTGGAAGCCCAATGGGAGGCTGTTAGATATTTCCAGGTCTCTTTCTTGTATGATGCCCAAGAGAAGGCTAAACTCAACAAGGGAGTTATTTTGTACGAAGCCCAAGAGGAGGCTAACTCAATAGGGGAGTTCTTTTATACGAAGCCCAAGAGGAGGCTAACTCAAGAGGTGAGTTATCTTGTACAAAGCCCAAGAGGAGGCTATGGGAAACCTAGTTGTTATACTAGTTATTGTGTTATAAGTGAAAAAATATATGAACAAGTACATATGATAAAGTGTATGGTGTGCATTCATAGGAGTTTATGAAGGAAATATATAAACAAGTGTATAAAACATGCAATTAAAGCAAGTGTAACTTGAATATATACAAATGATGTGTGAAAATATAAAAAAGTGTTTAAAACGAGCGAATAAGCTAGTATACTTGGATATATACAAAGGAGTTTGGACTTACACCTTAAGGGAGGCCCATTGGCTTAAGAGCAGTTTCACCGAGAATAATGTTCCTCTTAATACCAATGAGAACGGTGTATAAACAAGTGAATAAAATTAGCAAAACAGAGCTAATTATACTTGAATATTTGAAATGATGATTGAATATGTACAAGGAATTGGATATGTACACAAAATGGTGGATATGTACAAGTAAATAAATATGTACATAGGAGGGTTAGGACTTACACAGTAAGGGAGGCCCATGATCAATTTGATTTTGAATTTGAAAGAAATTCGAGAAAAAACCTAGTTCGGTTTGTATTTTTAAAGATTAATCAAATCGGTTATAAAAAAGAGGTGCGTAAGTCAATTGAAATGTTTTTGAAAGGTTTGAAATGATTTTGAAAAGTGAAGAATATTCACAAGAGGTTTAAAAAATATTAGGTTTAAAAAAGATTAGGTTTAAAAATTGGAAAGAAAACATTTTTGAAAAGTATTTAAAATACTTAAAAATGTTTCATTTTTTACCTAATAAAATGTACCGAAAGAAAATATTTTTTGGTATTTTTTGACATAATCATAAAATAGATATATTAAATGACAAGTGTGCAAAAAATAATATAAAAATGAGAAGTTTTGATTGGTTTTTAAAAATGTTGAAGTTTGTTGAAAATGTGAAGAAAACAAGTGATAAAATTTTGATTTTGGTCCTAAGGATGTTTAAACTTAGGACCTGAGGCTCAAAGGTGAAAAGGGTTTCGAACCCTAGACCTATGGCATGGCAAGAGACTTAAATGCGCGCTGGCTACCACTGGGGTGGCTATACATCCGTTTATTTATTTCACTCCATATAATTATATTATAAACAAATATTTGAATTTTTCTAAAAAAAAACAAAAACGCGCACAATGTTCTTCTTCAACCTCCAATCCTCATCAATCCACAACTCCTTCGTTTTTTGATGAAATTAAAAGATGTAAAAACGAAACTTGCTCGTTTTGAGCCCAGGAACACGATGGTGGCCTTTAATTTCATTTATTTTGAGCTTAAGATGATTAATTTCTGAGAAAACCAGATGAACCCTAATTCTAAGAATTGATCATGAAATCGTGTTTGGACAAGAAATCAAGCAATTTATTGAGAGTTATTACTCAGTGAAGGTGCAGAAACAAGATGGCATAGCAATATTTGAACTGGAATTTGAAAATCATAGAGTTCAAAGTTCAAGTGACTTACCTCTTCAAGTGAGAATCGGATTCTTGCTTAGAGTGTTTCCAGAAGTTGATTAATGATTAATATAGCTTCACTGGACCCTATGGAAGGTATCTGAATGCTTAGCTTGAATTGAAATGGTCTAGTTCATTCCACTCAAGTCCAACTGCAGCCACTTCGAGTGAGTTTCAAATTTGGTGTTGGAGATGTTACGGGTCAGGGATGAGTGTTTGGATAATTCATATGAAGTGTATGGAAGGTGTTTGAAGTGGAAGATTGAAGCTTGCACGAGTGGAATGGAAGTTTGGATGTTAAGGCTCAATTTGCAAGTTTATGGAGTTTGAAAATGATTTCTGAGTTTGGCTTAGTTTTGGGATGGCTTAAGGATTCTAACAAATTTCTAATGATGTATAGAAAGTATTTGAAGCCTAAGATTTCTCAGAAATTGCAAGGCTTGGAGTTTTGCAAATTCTCCCACTTGGAAACTTGAAACTTGAAAAACAAGAAAGAAAGAAGGAAAGCTTTGTTTATGATGCTTTGGTGTATTTTGAGAGTGAAGTAGAAACCTCTATTTATAGGCCAAGATCTCTGAATGGCAAGGGCAAGGATTGGGTTGAAAAATTAACAACTTGCCTTAAAGGGTAAGAAAGGCATTTTTGCATTTAATGCACACAGTTAACTTCTTTAACCATGGTTAAAATTTACTCTTGATCCTATCATTCTCTTAATCAATGTAATCAGATATTTTCAAGTTAGAATCTATCTATTTTGGTGACAAAGCTTCTAGAAGAAAGAAGTTTGCAAAAATGACTTAAAAACTTGGAAAAATGACCTATAATTTATGGTTATGGATCATTATGTTTCAAATTCAAAACCATAGCTACACAAAATGTATTTCCAAGTTCTTGGACATTTTGGAAATCTTGTAACAATATCTACAACTTTCGTGTTTTGAGTTTTTCTTAAATCAAAATGGTTCTAGGTGAAAAATAGCCATGAAAGTGATGAAAAACCATGTTTTTAACACTTGAAAATTTTTCTAAGTGTTAGAAAAAAATTCAATCTTGACTTTTTCACACATTTTGATTTTTTATGATCATGATGGATAATTTGAAATTATTTCATGATTGAAAAAATTTGGACTTCAAAAAAGTTGACCAAAAGTCAAAGTTTGACTTTTCTGAACAGTTGAATTTTTATCAGATGATTCAAAATTTCTCTAATGATCAATCATGATGTTTGGAATATTTTGAACCAAGAAATTAGGTCAATATGTTGCATTAATGATTTTAATATCAAACTCCAAGCAATTATGTCATTCATTGAGCAAAAAGTCAATGATACACCATCCTCGATCAAAACCCTAATTGGTCGATTCATGATAGATCTTGAGGAAATGATGGGAATTTGAAGGTCAAATATTGATGATTGATGAAGATAGATCATTTGAGGTAAGTGAATTCTCAAACCCTAATTTGATCATACTTTGAACAAATGAAAATTTTGATCAAAACCCTAATTTGGCTGAAGGAGCACAAATGTAACACCCCATCTAAATACCCCGAATATATTAATTAAATTAATATTCTAAATCATCTTTAATCAGAGTTAACACGGTATAATACGGGATGTCACAATTAATAATTAAAACAACTTCATTCAAACAGTAGCCATGCTACACTGAGGATCATCATTCAACAATTTAATCATTATAAGACCATGTCTTACACAGCGGAAAATATCTTCAGCAAAACCGGAATAATTTCAATCAACATTATTCCCACTAAGTTTTAAATAAATAATAGACTAAGTCTAATTCCTCATCTAACGTTCCCCAGTGTTACAATCTAATCAGAGCATGACACTGACACGCGGACTAAACGATGAGCTCTAGAGCCATCCTCACCGACTCCTCAGCTGCTAATTTAATCTGAAATGGTAAAGTAAGGGTGAGACTTCTCATAATTAAAGCATATTATAAGCTTCTCAATTAACAATATATTTCAAGCATATTAATCCACCCATTTCAACACAACTCCAGATTCAATACACAAGTACAACCATATAATCATCATGCACAACAATCATCAATCAAAGAATAGTAACACTGGAAGACATCCTAACATGTTACTATTCCATACAAATATAATGCAGACTCAATGCATGCGGTACCGACTGTGACCAAGTCACCAACACCGATCCATTCATCAACCGGATACAGTACCATCGATTCGTCCATAACCACTCGGACACGAATCCAGCCTAACCACCCATCCTCACTCGTATCGGTTATCGGCAATCCAAGTCAAATTCGCACAATGGGAATTAACTTCACCAAACAATGCATATGCACGCACATCATTAGCATGCAACATCAATCGCCTATGTATACATTCATTGAACATAACTGAATCTCAACAATCAACATGATATATCAACTAATCATGCATACATCTAACATCAGCATAACATGCAAACCAATCCACATGATATATCAACCAATCATGCATACATCAACACAGGTTATGACCACATCAGACATCATAAACCCTCATCAACCACCACATGATATAATCACCTATCATGAAACAATTCATCACAAAGCATAAATATGCCAACCACTTACCCTTCAATTGGTAAGCCTATTACCAGTATATATCACAACAATGATAACTAAGATCAACAACCATCAGGCATATACAACACCAACAAACACATGATATCAATACAATCATAATTACATCAATCATCATAAACTGAATCAACCCCAAAACATGATATTCCAACTATCATGCATACAATAACAACAGCGTAACACGCTTTACATTCCTCAAGATCAATACATCCATCAACATGGTCTCTATATACGCATCAACATGCGTCAGTCAAAAGTCACCTATCTCGAAATTTGGCTCATTTTCAAAATAATTTCAGGTTTTAGAAAATATTTTCAGTTCACAAAATAGAGCATTAAATTTAGAAAATAACGTCCAAAACGGCGCTCAAAACGGACTTACGGTTTGAAAGTTATGAATTTTTGAAGTTTTGAAAATTGAAAATGCACGGAACCGGTTCCTACCCAGAACGGAACCGGTTCCTGAAAGTTTAAAATACCCCGTCCCTGATTTTTGAATGGGGAACCGGTTCCGTCATATACAGGAACCGGTTCCTACGTGTTAAAATGTCATTTTCTGCACTTTTGACAGCATCCTTCCATTTTCAATTAAACCCATTTTTACCCATACGAACTCCATCATGGGAAACACTAAAATACATCATTTGGCATCATCTATCTCATCAAACAACATATTTCCATCATCTATTTTCATCTACTGACACTCTAATCATATTCCATACATATTCTGACACAATCTGACACCCTCTGACACTCTTAGGGACACATTCATGGAACCCTAGAATTTCACAAACACAATTTCCTAACATGCTATGATCTATAGAATCAACATCAAAACCTATAATAAGCATTAATCACGAAATCACCCTTACCTTGTGGGTTCTTGAGATTCGACGCTTCTAGGTTTTCCTTCTTCTTTCTCCTTCTCACTTCTACGTAGTCTTGTTTTCTCCAAATGATTCTATTTTTCCTCTTTTTCCTTATTTAATTCCTTTTATTCCTTTTAACATAAATAAAATAATTATTTATTTCTCATTCTCCAATTAATTCCATAATTAATCTCAATAATTCAATATATTAAATAAATTATATTCTTAATTAATTTAATAATTAAAAATCATAATTATTTAATTACCGAATTATTTTCGGGGTGTCACAACAAACACGATCTAACTTGTTCTGAGATTATTAGTGATGCAATGATGCATATGTGGTGATATGAAATGGTATCTTAGGTCAAAAATTGGGGTATGACATATGCCCCTATTTAAGTTTCTTCAACCTGAGATATGAAGATGAAAATCTTTGTCTCGATAGGTGTGAAGAGACTTAAATATCATAATACGCAAATTTTGGACCTAAGAAACCAAAAAATGCAAATATTGCAAAGTGATTGCAGAAAGTTTACCCAGAAAGTACTAAAGAGTGACATGCTGGGGAAGAAAGACAATTGTGAAGATTCCTCAATCTTTCTAAGAAAGGAGAATCATGTTTGTTGGGAAACAAGTATATGTTTCACTAGGAAAATAGATTCACAGAGAGAGTGAATATCTGTTTCGCTTTGGGAAACGAGGAGATTACCTTCTGTCAGCCTTGCGACAATGTTCAAGGTAAGCAAAGGTGATATTACCAATTATCAGCCTAGTGATAGTTTATGGTAACTTAGAATGAAGACTCATTTACCGATTATCAGCCTTGTGATTGTAAATGGTACGAGTTCTGAAGATATTACCAATTATCAGCAATGTGATAACTATAACAAGGTAATTCTTGAGATAATTTTACTGAGTATTCGGCCTTGTGAATAACAGACAATGATGGAAACAGATCTCAAATGAGTTTCTATTTTCACAGTTACAATCGTGTCGAGGATCTTTTTGAGAAGATGTGGGCATTTTGATTGTAAAGATATAGGTTTCTCAGAGAGAAAGACAATTGTGGGGATTTCTTGAAATTTTATGATTGGACTTGTTAATAAGAACAATCATTTTATGAGAAGTTCAAAGGAAATAAGCGGCTCAGGTGACGAGGCTAATGCTTATTGTTTGCAGGTAGTGTTTTTTTTTGTAAAATCTGGACCTGAATTGGTTAGAGACGAGGTTCTATCCGGGAATGAACTGGAAATAAATGGTCAATCAAGATTTTGTACCCTAATGAGGAATGATGTCGATTGGGGATATGGAGAAAATAATGTATTCTTTCTGCTTGGGGATAATCTACTGGAAAAATGACACACCCATACTTGTTTTTGGGAATAAATGCAACCTAAACAAGTGATATAGAAGCAAACATTGAGAAATGCAAGAATGCATTAATGATATAATTATATCTCAATGATGAATGTCATGAATGTCATATGTATGCTGATAATACTTGACAAGACAACAAAGTGTATTTGGAAAAGGACTACGTCACAGTTCAATCAAATACTCAGCAAAATCTTAAGTAGGGATGGCAACGGGGCGGGTTTAAGCACACCCAGACCCGCACCCGCCTCCCAGACCCAGACTCGCACCCGCACCTGCACCCATTCGGGGCTAAAATTTGTTCACCCGCCCCCACCCCCAACAAGAAACGGGTTCACCCGCACCCGCCCGAATAAATTTTTTATTTTATTTTTAAATTTATATTTTTTTCAATAAAGTTAAAAATAAATAATTAAACTAAATACTTAATTATTTTAAAAGTATTTTTCAAGTTTGATAGTTTTATTTAAATTTTATTTTCAAAAAAATAAATAATAATTCTAATAAACATAATATTATAACATTAAATAGTATAAAAAAGTGTAAATAAGTAATAAAAATATTAAAAACAAATAAAATAAAATAAATTTAGTTGGCGGGGCGGGGGTGGCGGTATTACCATCACCCGCCCCGCACCAGACCAGAATTAAAACGGTTTTACCGACCCCCGCCTTAAACCGGTTTTCCCGCTAATTTGGGGGGGGCCGGTTTATTTGCCATGCCTAATCTTCAGCAATGGTGTAGATGTCACTGGTGATAAATCTGAGTTGCATGCTTTAGACTTCTCTGGGGAGAAAAAGAATTTTCACTGGCAACCTTGTTGGGGATTCTTTTTCGGATAAGAATACCGTCTTTGATGATCTCTTTTGGGGAAGAGAAAACTTCTCAGCAGTTGTTTATCTTTCAAAGGTCAAAACGCTCATGGAGATAACTGTAACACCCCAAATCTACCCGGTAATTATAATTAAAATCAGAGTTTCAAAATTTCCACAAACATGAGGCATTACATTACCAACTTGAAAACCAACAACATGATATCTTCACAGAACAAATATATAGCACTTAATAATTCATAGAACTCATAACAATTTATTAGTCTTCAAAATACTTCAACTTTATTTAATAACTACGCAGCGGATTCATAATTTTTGAAAACTTCAAAAGCAACATGGCATCTTTTAAACAACTTAATTCAAAGGAAAACAACTTCTTGAAATTACAACTTAAGTTCAACCGAAAAGAAGACAACATAAAACAATTAAGCGTTTATTCCCCCCGAGTGTTACTTATCAGAGCGATGACACTGACACGCTACTAAGTCTTTACTCCTCGTTACCTGCATGTTACCAGTATAAATGCAATGACAAAACAAATAAAGGGTGAGATATCTACCAATATAAATAAGTGTATGGTGAATAATATATTAGAATTAAATCATACATAAATTATCAATTCGCAGTTACAACATCAATAATCAATTCACTTCACAACTACAACCTCATTAATCAATTCACTTCACGACATTCAATTTATGTCAATTCAAATGAGACGCAACAATGCATATGCATGTGGTACCAACAGAGCTTCAGCTCCCTTCACTATTGCCAATTAATAGAGGCACAACGCATAAGTCTTCTTCATAATTCCGCCAATATAGGCCTTCACAATGATGCAAATGTAATGTAACACTAGCAACATGCAACAACAACATAAATTCACTTCACGAGGCATACACCTATATCACTGATATTACCAAATATTAGAGGTAATTATCGTCACTAAAAACACCCTGCAACTTCGCATAAATAACAACAATATACAGTAACATATTTCTCGCCAATAATTCACAAACAATTCAACAACACGATACATTCAACATAATTTCAACAAAATAAAACAATCGTAATCACCTAATAAAATATACGAACTGTCCCGACAATTTTCAATTAATTACGGACAACTAATTATACCGCTTAATTTACTAACTCGATTAATTCAGTACTGGTTTTACTATACTTCCATAGCCTATCCATTCTGAAATTAAATTATAAATACCAGTAGTATAAATTTCTACCTCTAACTTTACTATCATCAAATTTTGCTAGTACTGCTATCTTATGATTCTGCTAAAGGCATCATTGCTGCTAAAATAACTAAATTCATGTTACTTTATTTCTACTGCTATTTTAAATTAACCTGCTAAATTATTTATCTACTGTTCCTGTTATTGATTTGTTAATACATATACTGCTAATTTTCTACTATCATTTAATTATTAATAATTTTTCTATTGTTACTTCGACAATTAAAACTTGTTGAATACTAACCACTTCTTCCACTGCTACCAATTACTCACTAATATATATTTCTACTAAATTGTCTTCTACCAATATTTGTTATTAATTACTTATCCATGTGTCCTTACTTTTTACTAACACCGTGGTCACTAATTACTAATAAAAGTATATAAAGCAAGGGTAGTGTAAGCTGTACCAGAGAAACAAGAAAAACGAAACAAAATTGTCCCAAGAGGGGGTGAGGCGCCCACCTCACAATACCATGTGGCCCCCACCTTCTACAGGGGAATCCTTCTATAGGCAATATCAGAAGTCTCGCCGACCATCGAACTTCGACCATCACTTATTATCACTTCTCGACCATTAGAACTTCTGACCATCGTTTATACTCGCTATACTTGACCATCGAACTTCGATCATCATTGCTCGATCATCGCTTTTACTTCTGACCATCGCTTCTACTTCTGACCATCACTTCTACTTATGACCATCAGAACTTTTGACCATTGCTTCTACTTCTGACCATCAAAACTTCGACCATTCTACCGACCATTTGACCATCACTGACCATCATAACTTCGACCATCGAACTCATCACTTCTTCTGACTATCAAAACTTCTGACCATCGCTTCTACTTCTGACTATCAGAACTCCTGACCATCGCTTCTACTTCTGACCATCAGAACGTCTGACCATCATTTCTACTTCTGTATCACTGTTACTACTATTTAATAATACTCTGTTATTCACTTCCACTATACTTTATTGCTAACTCTACTGCTACATAAACACGTACAGTCCTTTTAATTGCATACGAACTACTAAATTATTTAAATAGGATATAGCCGTCTTGCTGTAATAATTAGACTAACTATTTAATTAACTTAAGTTATCTAATTAACTTAATTATTTAATTCTTATATTATTAAACTATTATTATACCAATACTTCTATTACTGACTTAGGTTGATTTCTACACATATGTTATAGTATGCCAAGTATTAACAGACACATACAGTATCACAAAACAAATAAAAAGGCAAGAAATATGAGTGTGCCCCACGACGGACTCTTTCCAAGTATCCAGGTGTCGATCAGCACCCCTCATTCTCCCAGCCATGTCGTTCGGTAGGCATAGTGTGCCCCTCTGCACACTTGTCCAAAATGTGTCGTTCAACACTTCTCTGTGACAGTTGGTACGACGCGAGTTTCTGTGATTTCTTTTTGTTAGCATTGTTTCTATTCCAGAATAATATATAATTACAATAGCATAATTTTTCTCAGCGACAACAACTTCACAGAAAAAAATTTCAACAACCAATTTATCGATTGAATTTCTGCAACTTTAAAAAAATACAACATTGCAGTAGCAACAAAACAACAACTTTTCACACAGAATCAAACATACACACACGATAATTTCATATAAACCAATCCCCACATACCATCCATCATAAACCTAGTTATAGAGTTAGAACCCCACCCCTTACCTGGATTCAAAGACAGTTCAACCCCCGATCGAAATCTTAATCTCCGGTTCTGGCACTTCTCGTATCCTCTCTTCCAAACCCTCGTGCTTCCCAATTCCTTGTTCTTGTTTTGTTTTGTTTTCTACGTGAAAACTTAATTCCTATTACTACTACTATTATATAAAACCTAATATTTTATCATTAATTAATAAATCAATTATTACTTCTCCCATGAATTCTTATTGGGCCAATTCTACACCTCATTTCTAATACTTCTAACACCAAATAGATCCAGCTAAATAACTTATTAATCTATACTTATTTCTAATATTATTTCCAATAATATTCTACAACTAAAATTAATTCATCACTTAATTAATTCCAACTTCCTATAATCCACTTAATCAATTTGGCTATAATTTAATTAAATAATTAATTAAATTTTCGGGCGTTACAATAATCGTTGACGTTCCTTCTATGTTCACAGTTCGAAGGAAAATTTCGCTTTTATTTCAAAAGTTTTGAAGTAAAAATTCATTTAAAACTTTTTTTTTAGTTTCAAAAGTGATTTTCGCAAGAAAAATCGTTATTTTGCAAAACAGAATAAAGCAAGAATTGTAAACAAATGGGCACAAGGCTCAAATTTTATTGATAGAATGGTAATCAGCCAAAGGCGTGATTCCATGGACTATTTACAAAAGTTGGAAATGGTAATATATTAGGAAAAGGCTACATTGAAAGCAATAACTGATATCCTCCCTAAAACTTTGAATTCCAACTATGCTTGTTGCTTCAGAAGATTTGATTGAAGATCCGCTGATGGAAGATTCTTCAGATTGACGAAGTACGGACTAATGCAGTTACTTTGTCATTTTAATCCTTAATTTTTGCCTAGATTTCCTTTTTTCAATCTACCAGATAAATTTTTTTATTGTCTCTAATTTTTCTGGACCGTTTTTAGGTTTTCAGAGACGCTCATTTTGCCGCCGCCTTTTCTTTTCGACTTACCGAGTTGTTCTTTTATTTATTTAGACAAAGTATTTCTTGACTGCATCAGCATTTACAAGATGTGGGAGTTCATCACCGTCCATAGTTGTGAGAGTCATAGCACCGCCAGAAAAGCTTCTTTTGACGATGTATGGGCCTTCGTAATTAGGAATCCATTTGTCCCTAGAATCTGGTTGAAAAGACAAAATCTTTTTAAGCATGAGGTCGCCTTCTTGAAATTCACGAGGTCGAACCTTTTTGTCGAAGGCTTTCTTCATCCTTCTTTGATATAGTTGTGCATGACACAAAGCGGTCAGATATTTTTCTTTGATTAAGTTTAACTGATCGTATTTACTTTGACACCATTCAACCTCAGATAACTTAGCCTCCATGAGGATTCTCATTGATCGAATTTCAACTTCCACGGGAAGCACTGCTTCCATGCCATACACTAAAGAGAAAGGGGTTTCCCCTGTCGAAGTGCGTACTGAAGTGCGATACCAATGTAAAGCAAATGGCAACATTTCATGCCAGTCTTTGTAAGTGATGACCATTTTCTGGACGATCTTCTTGACGTTCTTGTTGGCGGCTTCCACAGCGCCGTTTATCTTTGGTCGGTAAGGAGACGAGTTATGATGCTCAATCTTGAATTCCTCACACGGTTCTTTCATCATTTTGTTGTTCAAGTTCGATCCATTGTCTGTAACGATCTTGCTTGGAACTCCATATCGGCAAATGAGGTTGTTCTTGATGGACCTCACAACCACTTGTCTTGTAACGTTGGCGTAAGATGCTGCTTCGACCCATTTGGTGAAGTAATCAATGGTCACTAAGATGAAGCGATGACCGTTCAAAGCTTTTGGTTCAATCATTCCAATCATGTTGATACCCCACATGATGACGTCACACCTTTTCTTACCAGAGTCAAAACTTGTTTAGCAAAAGCTACATATTAGACATAAATTATTAGAGTATACAGTTTTTCTTTCAGATAACATGTAAAGTTATCATTAAAATATAAGGCCAGATGTAGAATCAGTCTTGATGGACCTCACAACCACTTGTCTTGTAACGTTGGCGTAAGATGCTGCTTCGACCCATTTGGTGAAGTAATCAATGGTCACTAAGATGAAGCGATGACCGTTCAAAGCTTTTGGTTCAATCATTCCAATCATGTTGATACCCCACATGATGACGTCACACCTTTTCTTACCAGAGTCAAAACTTGTTTAGCAAAAGCTACACATTAGACATAAATTATTAGAGTATACAGTTTTTCTTTCAGATAACATGTAAAGTTATCATTAAAATATAAGGCCAGATGTAGAATCAGTCTTATTCTTACACCTATGTGCGCTGAAGTGAGTATTTTTAATATTTTTTTAATGTTTAGTTATTTGTTATTAGAATTATTTATGTTCAAACTATTATTCTTAATGTGCTTATGGGCTATCTATTATTATTCTTAACTTGTAGTTTTATTTTGGAGTTTTTTTACTGTCACTACCTATGTTGTTTCTAAAAGCCATAGTATTATCAATTCTGAAACTACCAACATTGCATATTTAGTTGTTGAAGGAGATCTCTTTGTGAATTTATGTATGTCATGTACTTATTTTATGTTGAACCCAATCTAGAGAAATTTAAGATTAATTAGTTGGAGTGCTCTTCGCCCGTATCAAACTTTTTACATATGGCTTTCTTTTTGGTGGCTCAACAGAAGGAAGATCTATGTGTAGATTGTAAGGAGGTTAGTTAATTTTATGCATGATTTGTCTTTTTATTGGGGTCAAGATGCAACTTCTATGTTAAGCAATGATGCAAAAATCTGTGTAGAATATGATAGTTCTCTTAACATTATTGAGAAGGCAAATATCTCTCTTAATATACCACAGGTTCACGTGTCCTGATATGTGGCTTTATGTCCTGATATTATGAATCCATTGTTTCATTTGATTTATTCTGCTTCTATTGAACTTAACCATAGTCATGGATATTTGTCTCTAATTGTTTGGCTCTTTGTGCCCATATGCCATGTCATGAACCTCTAAATGTGATGTTCTGTTTGTAGGAGGATACTTATGGAGAAGTCTGTGTGCCATCAGGTTCTCACACTCTTTCTCTCTTCACTTTGTTGCAATGTTTTATTTTTAGGTTTAGTTGGATAACTCCAAAGTATCTTGTAAAACTTATGGAATTTTAAACAATAGTTTCTCAACTATTTCATAAATGCAACACAAAACGATTTAAATTTAATTGAGAAGTTCTCATGAATAATTAACCAATCTAAGATGGACCTACTTTATTGTTATTTTTGGAGTTTCTATCAATAGATTGATTTTCATTGGAATAGTACATTGGTTAGAGAGGACTATTGCTGTGGGAATTATCAATTATTGTGCCCAAATGCCAAATCACGAGCTTTCAAATGTAGTGCCTTGAAGTCTATAGATGGTGAGAGTAACTCATATACAGTTTGATCACCATTTAAGAAATTATTTATGATTAGTGTAAGCTCAAACCATTTAAGAAATTATTTATGATTAGTGTAAGCTCAAAGGAGAAGAAATTTATTCACTATTTACAACATTAACGCTCATGTTCCTTATCGGGCAGTAAAATAAGAGAATATTTGTCTACAAAACGTTATACTTTTTGAATTGTCCATTTAGTGATGTGATATCTAAGTTTCTTTTAATAGATAGTTATGGTCATTCTAAAGATCATATACAAGTGAATAATGTTATTGAAGCTATTATTTTGTTATGTAATTTTTAAATTTAAGATCATATTAAAACTTTATATGAATAATAAAGTATTCAAAGTATTGTTCTTTAAGTGTAATAATAATTATTTATACAATTTGTATAATTAATTTATACAATAATAATGACAATAAATTAATTATTCAAATACAATATTTATATCATATGTATTCACTAAAGATATCAGTTGAATTTGGATATATTAGAACGGTTTTGATGAACAACGGTGACAAACTATTGTGATAATATATAACAGATGAGTCTCTAAAATATACCAATCAGAACAGTTTTATGTTGAGAAATGATAAAAGTCGTTGTTGTTGGAGACTCAGGAGATTGTTTATTTTCTTAAAAGAAAATCAAACATGGTTCTCCCGTAACCCATACTCTTGATTTTTAGCATGTTCCAGGTGAAAGATTCATCATAAAAAGTGTTATTTATAATAGTGTTTTTTGTATTGCTCTCAATGTCACAGAGGACTATTCCTCGACCAAAGGTTTAATCCCCGCCCATGCCCTCAAACCTTACTCATTATAATCTCTGATTTAATGGTTAAAAATTGTAATTCAGAGTCAGCCAAAACTCATTTAGGTGCATATTTAAGAACTGTATGAAGTATACACAATTAAAAGCATACAATTGACTCACTATATACTATAATGAATTTGAAAAAGGCTCTAGAATTTGGTATTAGTTCCAATCTGAGTTAAACCTCCCAAGAGAAACTCATGTATAGGGCCCATTATTTGCTTTTAAAATTTAGGTCGTTTTTGAGATTGAGACTCACTTCTTTAGATAACTCATTCTCAATCCCTACTAAGCATTGAATTTGAATATTAGTTCAAACATGATTGATGTTAGTGTACAATCTGGATCAATAGTTAGTGTATAATAGTTTATCATGTACAAACATTAAAAGGTGTTGATCTAAAACTATTTGATTAAAGGAGAATTCTTATTTATCCAAGATAAAATTATTTTTCATGTAAAATCCTTTGAAAACAACGACACTTATACTATTTAATAAATAAATATGTAAAAATTAAATGGCAACATGAAAGAAAAATAGAATAGTCATCACTAAATTAAATTTGTATGTTTATACTTATTAAATTTTAATAAAGCCAGAATACAAATTCATATCTTGTCAAATGTCTTCTTCAAACTTTCTTTCTTTTGTGGTTTTGGCACAGTGGACATGTAGATAATGTTTATAAAAATTAAAATGAACTGACCCCATGATTTCAAATTTCAATGGGAAAAAAAACTAAAGAAAATAAAATAGTATATATGTCTATAAATATGGAAAATACAGAACGTGGGATGGAACAAGACAAATCGGTTTGTCCATGGTGGTAACACTTTCCCTTAATTTCTCATTAAATTAAATTGAAGTGGTATGTCTCTAAATTAAATTGTAGTAGTTTATACAATAATGTACTTATTACAAATATCTATGTTTCTTTTATGTTTACTTGTATCCCAAAAAAGCTTTAAGCACTTATTATTTATTAATAAGTAAAGACATTGTGAAGTCAATCACAAATAATTTTATTTTTGTATTAGAATAGTTTTTATTTCAAAACTTATATAAACTGTACCACGAAGAATCCTAATGATACCCGCATATAATTCGGATGCATAAGAGAAAGAGTGCATGTAGCTAAAATTTTCAAAGATAGCAACCTCAAAGTTAAGTGAAATTTGTGATTCTGCAAGAAAGAAGCATTGAATTGCAATGCTCTTGTCCTGTTACCAAACAGAACCCAAGTGGGCTCACTAATCGGTGAAGTTCTTAACTTCTCCCATTGACTTATGTTTAGTACATAAAAATCAAATGATGTTAAACTCTACCTAACCTTTAAATATATGAAATATTATACTTGTTTATAAAAATGAATAAAACCAATGCCCCAAAAATCAGCATATATTATGCTTTGATGTTGTTCACTAGTCAATTAGAAATGGTTACTCATCAAACATTTAATTAGTTTTGTATAGGTTTCTTGAAGTAAAGGAAACTAAGGTGTCTTAAAAACAAGTTGTTACGAGTATTGTGTTTGATATGTATCAAAATCAAGAAGGAAAAAAAAGGTATAGGATTCAAGGTAATGATGACCAGAATAGTCTTTGGTAGGGAGCAAAAATTGAATGCCAAATCTTATGTTTATGTTACCAGCCGACAAAGGATTATGGCATAGTTTTGGTTTGAAGATTATAGGAAGGATGAGTACATTATGTTTGGCAGATATGTACACAACACAAGGAGAGGGAGATACTGCTTAAGGAAAAAAAAGCTTTGATATGATGTGTTAGATACTAGGTGTCTAAATCAACACTAATTTAAATAAAAATCATAAATCAATTAAAAAGATTGAAAATTCTATAAAACCAATGACTTAAATTATTTAGATTTTAATTAATGAAAATTATTTCGAACTGATCGGATTTAGAATTGTTTTTTCAAAATTAATACAAACCTAACAATACCAAATGAATATATTTCTATTTTATTATTTCTAAAATGTGGGTGCAAGTCTTTGAAGTTTGAACTCAAACACCAAAAGTTAATGCACAATGTGTCTACTACTGCTTCAACTAAATTTTCAGTATAATTAGTTGAATTTTTTTTTATAGTTTTCAAGGATACCAATCGTCAAAAAATAGTGGGTTGATTTAAGATTTTAGGTATATTGTTCACTAAAATCCGTCCCGACAATACTCTCGCTCGTTAATATCTGCTCTGCTAAAATTCATCATTAATTATAGTCTGTCGTGTCTATTTATTCAACTTGTCTAAACTTAAACCCACACTTTTTAAATTAATTTTAGTGATCTCAAGTCTTAAAAGTTTTATTTTATACAATTATTTATAAATATATGTAATATTTTATAAGTAAATTTTGTTAAAATATATTTTATAAAAAATTATTTTAAAAAATAAAGGAAAATTTTAATTGAAATATATAAAAAAATTAATCTATTAAAAATAATAAAAAAATAAATAGGTGGACAAATCCGCCGTCCATCAACCCGTCATTTTAGTGGAGTAAACTAAATTTTTATGTCTACTTCTACTTGGTGGACTTGTCTTCCCTACTCTTTTTTTGATCGACTTAAAATGAGATAGAATGGACGGTGTGTTTTGACACCTTATCTATTGTTATTTACTTTAAATATAAATAATAGATCTATTTATACATCAGTTCGTAGTAACTCTTTCAG
The DNA here is from genome assembly GCA_021764765.1 of Vicia sativa. Taxonomy (NCBI): domain Eukaryota; kingdom Viridiplantae; phylum Streptophyta; class Magnoliopsida; order Fabales; family Fabaceae; genus Vicia; species Vicia sativa. The sequence continues at coordinate 168,791,203 of CM038796.1, forward strand.
TTTTTTAATTTTTTTTATAAATTTTAAATATTATTTATAAATTATAATTAAATATTTAAATCTTTATCATATAACCAACTCATTTATTATTAAATTTTTATAATAAAATAAAACAAATTATTATATGTGGCATGACATAATGTTTTTCTTTCATTTTTTATATTGAAATATATAATGTTAAATTTTATTTTGTAATAATAAATTTAAAAAGTTAGTAAATCAATATTATTTTTATTTAATCTAATTATAATTAAATAGACAACACAGTGTTGTAATAATGATAAGATGTGAGGCAAAGAATAAGAGCAACCGAAATAAATAGTCTTCAACAATAATAATCAACAAGCAGAAATTATAATAGAATAAACCGAAAAAAGATAGAAGATTTGTTTACCCAATTTAATCAAATGATCTACTCTGAAAAGGGAATCAACTCCAATTCACTACAGTCAAAAAAGTCGTTACAAAAGATTACATTTGAGTTACAAGAAAATAATTTTCGACTTTAAAGTCTCCAAGAGCAACTTTGAAGGCGTCCAAGAACAAACCATATTTTTTATTGTCTTCAAATTTATCGAATCTCGAAACATATTTTCTTTCTCTTCATAAATTTTTTTTAGACATACTTTGATACATAGTATTTATAAGGTTTTATGATTTATCTAAATAGTTCATCTTCTTTCTTACTATTTGTTCTTGCTAAACACCAAATAGGTGACTTCCCTAGTAATTGAGGGATATCAAAGGAAACCTCCAGTAAGCAGATTGAGTTATGGTTGATATTTAGGGATTCATAGGTTTATACATGTATGCATAAACTCCAAATGATGTGTCTTGCTTACCCCTCAGTCGTGAGCCCTATTTATAGAGGTGCATGGACCTCGCTGATCATTGCTTGTAACCGCTATGACGCTTCACTTGAATGTAATTGAGATGCTATAAAGGCAATTAATGTTTGTCGTTATCAATGATGGTCGGTAACATAACGTGCGTCGTCACGCATAAATAAGCGCTTACGCGGCTTACGTCTTTAATGAGTTGGTCACCCCGTAAGAGTTGCATCATGGTCGGGCTCGGAGTAACGCTTGGAACCGAGGATGATGTCCGAGCATAAACCCGTCTAATGCCCCTTCACCTTCTAATATGGTCGGCCACTTGCTTCAAGTCATTACACTTTACACCCGACTCTGATTTTGTTGGAATAATATAACAAGTGTGAGTAAGTGAGGAAATAGTCTCACATTGAATAGGAATGTGGAGACTTAAGCATATATAAGTGGGAGAACCCACTCACCTATATCACCTTAAAGTTTTAGGTGGACAAGTGGTGTGTCTCTCACAAGGGTGTTTGTTCCTCAACTTTATATCAATACTCCTACTAATAACTCCCTCTAACAGTTTAGGGTCCCGCCGAGATGCTGCTCGGCCATCTATTTATAAGACTTTTTTAATCTCTTTTATCTCTCCTAACCCACACACTAGATTTATGTATAAATACTACTATATCAATTTTAATAAAATCTTAAGTTTTAGTACAATTTTTATAGTTTTGAGTATCTCATATGTAAAGAGTTCATCTTCTTTCTTACTACTATATCAATTTTATTAAAATCTTAAGTTTTTAAGTACAATTTTTAAAACTTTGAGTATCTCATAATTTTATAAATATTTTTAAAATAAATTTTGATTTTTATATATTTTTATCAAAATTAATTAACACATAATTATAATTGAGTTGTTGTGAAATCGGACGAAAATAAAGGGTCGCAAAGTACTCTCATATTTTATAGTTTTAATCTTTAATTATTTATTAATTAAAATATTTTGTTATTGTTTAAAAAACTATTTTCATTTAAAAAATGATAAATTATTCTATAAATAAATAAATTCAACTAAAATAAATAAAAAAACACAAAAATCATACGATTTCTTTTTATTTCTGTATTCAATTTTAATAGAGATGTATTTTTAAAATTAGAACACAAATTCTAAATTATTTGAAAATCATGGTTTGTTATTGTTGTTGGTAGAACTTGAATCATAGTTTAAGGGAGACAAAATTGTCTCTCTGTAAAATTTTATCCAAATTTCAAAACTTAGCACACTACAAAGTTGTAGAAATGGACATGTGAAAGGCAAAAGCTTTTCAATGTTTGTTAGCTGGCACATATATAAAGCTATGACTTTAGATTGTGGCTATTGTGGAAGCATTGAGATATATGTTGAAATCAAGATCCTTATAATTTCTATGTTGATTACTCGGCGTGTTGAATAATTGTGCTGGCATCATCGAAACAATTCTCGGTGGTTAATTTGCTGTTGGCCCAGCAGAAGAAAAAATAAATGGGACAGTCCAATACTTGAAAAAAAGCACAAAATGTTTCAAAGAATGGCTTCGCCCGGACTCGAACCGGAGACCTTCAGTGTGTTAGACTGACGTGATAACCAACTACACCACGAAACCAATCATGTTACAATCCATCAGCCATGATAGTAGTACATCATGTTTCTGCCAAAAGACTACAGCAAGAATCTGCCAACAATTGAACATTCTTTTTCATATCAAACAGTAGATTAGTTCTCATAACATGATAATTTGGCCCTTTATAACGAAGTCCAAAAGATCCAATTGCATCAATCATCCGCTGATAAGAAATTGAATTTAAAGCATTCATAGGGATGAATTTTTCAAAGAAAAATGTTGCAATAGCAAGATCAACCTTATGCATAGCTTCCTTATCTGCAAACACACTCATAGGGATTAATTGTTTTATTCTATTGATTCCTCCACCTCTAAACTCTTTTGCACAATGCACACATGTATAAACTTTCTTCCCTCCTTCGTCTATGGTCATCTTGCAATGGTTCCAAGCGGGTTTCTTTGTTGTCTAGTGGACTAGACATTTTGTGGTTGAGTACATGATTGTGAAGATTGAGTTGCCAATGATTGGCCAACAGACCCTGATGTTGATGTTGACATGATTTCTAAAATAAAAACATGAAACTATTAGTATTATAAAATGAGAATATGTATGCTTCATGCACTACTTCATACAACAGGAAAAAAAATTCATAAACAACAACAAGCATTAGTATTCCATAATCATAACTTTTTGTTAAAACTTATGTATCTTCACACACTTAAATTTATCACACTTTGACTTTGCCATAATCATTTCAAATTTCAATTTAGTTCATGAGTGAATAGAGAAATTGTTCCAATCGATGTCATGTTTATCATCTGTTTGCCTAAAGAAATTAGACCATGCATAGAGATACATAATGCTGCATAACTCAATAAACTAATAGAATCTCAATTTTTCTACCACTGTCTGTATTCTTTTTCATGCATAAAAAGGTAAAAATTAAAATTTTACGCAGCATTTAGTATGTTAGATTCAACAACTACAAAAACTATAATAGAAAATTGTCAATGTTTGTATTCTTTCTCATGCATACAAATATAAAACTACAATTTAATTCCATATTTTACTACTTCTCAAGATTTATATATTATAGTCATATACCATTGGAAGTGGTCAATGGATGTAACGTTCACCTAAAATTTTTTAAACAAATTACTTTAAATTACATATGCAATAATATTACTACTTTTTTAAAACAAATTACTTTAGGTTCCATATGTAGTATTACTATTAATAGTATTAAGATTAAGACATAAACAACTTACTTTGAAGTACTGTAGCTGAATAAATATTGTGATTTGTGAATGTTTGGTGTAGTGGCTACGACGGAATAACGGATAGCAAGTGCCTCTGCGGTTACAAGAACAATGAATGAATAAAGAGAGAATAAAGAGAGACGCAAGAAAATAGGAGTTTTGCTTTCTATTTTACGTTTTTTATTTAAAATAAGTCATTTGAGTTTGACCCGCCCGATTTCATAAAATCGATTTCAGTCCAACGGTTTGAGCGGTTTGAAGCAGGTTTTTCTAATTTTTCTGGGTTTTTAGCGGTTTTAGCCCATCGGCAAATTTTTAAGCATAATCAGACCGATTTCAACTCCGGTTCCCGGGTCAACCGATTGAACCGATCGGTCCGGTTCGATTTTTAAAACATTGGTACAAACTACAAGCATGGTTCTCCGAAGGAAAATCCTTAAACAAATAATGAAAAAGAGGTATAAACCTAAGAGAGACTTGAGAACTTCTTGAGATATGTATAGTCTTCAAGAGGTGACTCCAGTCGCACCATAGCTCAGCAGCAGGTACAAAATTGAATGAGAAGAAGAACACTCTTTCTGCAGTCCATTTTTCCCACACTTAATATCTGTGTATTTTCTCTTAAAATTTCTAAAATCCTCTATCAATCTCATTAAGGTCTTATTCATAAACTTGAGCAAGGGTTTGTGTTGCATTGGGTCATGTGCCTAAAACGATAAAATTACATTAAGCCCAAGTAGAAATTAGCGCCGACACAATATTTCTTCTGCTTAGATAATAAAAAATTGGGTACAGGGGGACAATGGTTGGGGACAAGGTGTAGTCTGCCAGGTTGTGGTGGCAGAGGTGTAGGCGGTGTTGCATATTGTACGATTGTACCTTCTTTTGTTTGTTAGTGCCTAGGAACCTTATCTTTTTGTATTCAAATAATTATCTATTTTTCTCAGCAAAGATTCCCTCCATTTTCATGTCTTTTACGTGTTTGTTGAAGTCAATTGCATTCATTTTCGTTTTCTCATTTCGTCTAAGTTCATCTTCTTTCTTCAGCTTGTTCTTCACAAAGTAGACTAGTGCAGTCATATGCCCCGACTTAGCAATGTTAATCTTCACACAAAAACACATTAAAACAATAAAAGGGAACACTTATTGTGCTCCAAGCTAAACTTGCAAAAAATAACTAATAATGCAATAAAATAACAATTAAGAAGCAATTTAAAACCTAATAAAGACAAAAAAAGGTATGTATTAACTCACAAAATGTGAGTTAACACACCCCCAAACTTGAATTATTACTTGTCCTTAGGCGATGCGACAAGTCTTGACACTGAAACTTCTTCTAGTGACAACCCTTTAACATAATCATTCTCATCAAGAACTCAAAAATTATCTCAAAGGACTTGTTTCAATAATTGGCACAATTTAGTTCAAAGGCACAATCACAATTGTTTGGACTCTTTAGATCTCTTGTGCACCATGTCACACTAAAACTCTTCAGTCAAGTGAGTCCGTCTAGTTTTAACTTTGGTTTCCTTTTTCTATGGTCCAAAAATTTCAGATTCCAGTTTCAGCAAAGGGTTTTTGAATAATCATTTTATGACTTCACACTTAGGACTCACACATGCATTTATTGATTAATTAAATAATATATAGTTTCTCCACATTTTCACCTGATGGGATTTCATTTGTAATGAGTCCAACCTGTTACTAATAGTGAAACAACTATTGTTCCTCCAATTTCAGGCACGGGAACTATTCCTTCACACACGGGCACATGAACTTATTTAGTAATGAAGTGCACTTTGGCTTTACTTCATTCATACACTTTGGTGTGTTTATTTATTAAGTATATATAATGTGTCCATTGTACTCAGTCTTAGACATCAACATTTTACCTCCTCTAACTAATTCCTCCAATTACTTTCTTATTCCATACTAAAAAACAATTCCATTTTAGCAAAAGGCTGCTAACTTTTCTAACTACTTGAGTTATGACATGGATTATCATAAACTAAATAATTCACAATAGAAACTCCTCAAGACTTTATTTCCTGAAATTTTTAAAGTCCCACAGATTTTTCTCTAAGTCCTTCTTATTTTGATTGTCTTAAAGGAATTTCTTATCTGTTGTTTCTCTATTTTTATTCTATTTATGTTTTTAAGCATAAAAATGAAATAACAAAACTAATTAAACCTGATAAAAGAAACATGCAAGTGATTCACTAACCCAAGGCTGTAAGTAGCCAACAAAATAAAAGCAAAAGGTTGTAAACAACCAACAGAAACAACAATAAAAAGACTTTTAATTAAACTTAAAGAAAAATTACCATATATGATATAATTGATTGATTTATTGATTGAGAGTGACAAATGGAGTCACGATACTAGCCACCACTCCCCCATACTTAAAGTAAGGATATTTTCCTCACTATCAGCAGATGGAATGAGGCGTGCCAACGGTTGTCTTTTCTTACCAGCTCGGCCTTACGCTTGATGATTTTATTGACAAGGTCTTCTCTTGCCTTTTTTATAGCCTATGTCTTGGTAGGCTCATGTGCAAATTATTTCTTAGCATGATTTGGTGCACTAAGGGAAAACTCAGTCACAATCGTGGTAGGCACCCTTGATGATTTAGCAAGAGCTTTCTTGGGGAAGCTTGGGCTTTGGCTTTTGTAGGGGAAACTTTCTTCTGGATTATCTTTTTTGGGATAAGAGTGCTCACCTTTGCAGGTTTCTTGATCTTATCTGGAGAGACTTCTAAAGTCTTATCAGCATTTACCCCGTCTTTAGATTCTTTAGTCGGCCCACATTTGTGTCGTCTATCTGAAGAGTCTTCATCCTCTCCACCTTCCCCCTCTTCATCTTCATCGTCTTCCACAACAATTTTGTTGTCAACTTCTTGCACACCCATATCCTCCTCATCCAGATTCTTATTGTTTTCTTTCTCCTCCTCCTCAATGTCATCCTCGGTCTTGTCACCCTTCTCTCGCATCTTTGCAATTCTTCACTTTTTCAGCTTTTTCAACTTCTACCAGTTTTTATATTTTCATCTCTTAATCAAATTTCTGTTCAATCACAACTTATTAAAAATAAAATAAACTAAAAACAAAAGTCATTTTGGGCTGCCTCATAGTAGCGCTATTTTATAGTCTTATAACTTGACTACAACAAAAATCAAGAAGAAGAATTTAAGTTCATGGTGACCCTTATGTTGTTCAAGGATTCACCATGATAAGCTTTCACTCTTTGTCCGTTCACTTTAAATATCTCACATGTTTTTTCATTCATTAAGTTAACAACCCCATGAGGATAAATCTTAATTAATTTGAAGGGGCCAGACCATCTAGACTTAAGTTTTCCAAGGAAAAGCTTTAGTCTAGAATTAAATAAAAGAACAAGTCATCCTTCAATTAGTTCCATATTCAGGCCCTTCGTGTCGTGCCACCTTTCGGCCTTTTTTTGTATAACTCAACATTTTCATAAGAGAATAACTTATGCTCCTCTAGCTTATTGAGTTAAAGCATTCTAGCTTGACCAACCTTAAATAAGTCAAAATTCAGAGTCTTGGATTCCAAAAAGCCTTGTGTTCTAACTCAATTGGAAAGTGGCATGCTTTTTCATAGATAAGTCCATAAGGAGACATGCCTAAGGGGATCTTATAAGTTATTATATATGCCAACAAAGCATCATCCAAATGCTTAGACCAATATTTCTAGAGGGGTTAACAACTTTCTTTAAAATCATTTTTATTTCTCTATTTGAAATTCCAGCTTGTCCACTACCTTGTGGGTGGTAGGCTGTAGAAAATCTATGTTTCACTCCATACTTTGTCATCAAATTTTCAAAGATTTTGTTGCAAAAATGGGTTCTTCCATCACTAATGATTGCTCTAGGAGTGCCATGTCTATAAAAGATATTTTTAACCAAAAATTTGGTCACCAGCCTAGCATCATTAATGGGAGTTTCTACTGCCTATATCCACTTAGAGACATACTTCACAAACTACCATATATATATATATATATATATATATATATATATATATATATATATATATATATATATTCCCAAAATATTAGGGAAATGGACCAATGAAGTCAATGTCCCACACATAAAAATTTCAATTTCAAGGATGTTGGTGAGAGGCACTTCTTACCTCATGGAGATATTTCCCACTCTTCGGCATCTATCACATTTCCTAACCAGGTCATGAGCATCTTTAAAAATAGAGGGCCAGAAAATAACCTGATTGAAGAACCTCTGTAGTATTTTTTGTTCCTCCAAAATGTCCTCCATAAGGAGCCTCATGACAGGAAAGAAATATATGTCGTGCCTTTGGTTGATCCACACATCTTCTAAGCAATTGGTCAATGCATCTTTTGTAAAGGAGTGGCTCATCCCAAAAATAAATTTTGGTCATGTGGAAGAACCTTTACCTCTGCTGACCAGGTAGTTAACAATATCAACATACCAAGGAGTCACCCATGTGGTGGTCAATTGTAATTGCTCATTAGAAAAAAGTTTAATGAATATCTCCACAACTCTTGTCTCGTACTTCCTGTGTTAGCCTTGAGAGATGGTCAACGACCAAGTTCTCAATACCTTTCTTGTATATGATCTCCAGATCAAACTCTTGCAATAATAACACACACCTAATAAGTCTTGGCTTAGCATTTTTTGCAATTAGGTACTTAATGGAAGCATGATCAATGTACATTATGACCTTGGTTCCTACCAAGTAGGATATGAACTTGTCAAAAGCAAAGACAACAGCTAGAAACTCCTTGTCAATTGTGGTATAATTGACTTGTGCTTCAATTAAGGTTCTACTATCACAGTAGATTGTATGAAAGAACTTGTTGTGTTTTTTCCAAAGCCCTTGTTATGTCTTTTCCCAAGCACAACCCCAATATTAATAATTCATTCTTACATATCTCTTATTCATTTTTCTGGGATGGATCATTTCTCACTTCCCCCGCATTCATGGTTTTGATTTTGATCTACAATATAGTGAGGAGACATCGAGGGTTGTCATGTATATCCTCCAGAGATAATCATGTTATGTCTCCATTTTGGGTGCATCTTGATCGGATTATTCATAATGACATCATCTGGAATCTGTTTGAGGATCGCATGGAGATTACTCCCTTTCGACCCTATCTCATTATACTTAGGGTGGCTAGCATGTGGGACTAACACTATGGTCATGTATCTTTCGGAGCAATGCATCTGAAATTTTGGCTATATGCAGACCACACCCATATCTCCCTTTCAGGCTGCTACTACTGACACCATTGTCCGCCGAGAGCTTGATGTCATCTTCCAATATTGGTAGAATGATATGGTTCCAGAGGAGTGTTAGATGATGCGGGCATCCATCAGTTGATATTATGTAGAGGGATATGTGACATGGTTCAACATAATGTCACGCCTTATTATGACACCAGATGCTCCTAAACGTCCACTTAGGCCAGCTCATTAGGAGATATTGAAGAACCAGAAGACCTATAACGACCATGCCACTAATGTCTTGCTGATATGTCAGTGGATACAATTGATTGGAAAAAAAGGCTTTGGACTTAGGGATCATTGAGATGAGCGGTCTCGAGGCGGTGACCATCATAGAGAGGATGGCTAGGGAGATATCAAGTGTTACTGGTTATAGGAGATAGATGGGGGACTAAGGGGTTAGGATTAGGCATACACAATATACTATGCCTTTTTAATTTACCGATGTAATTGTTTTACATTTCTTACTTTCTAAACAATTTATGTTCGTATCATTTTCGTTTTTTCGGTATTTGGATATTATTTAAACGAATTACGTACCAAATCATTGTGATTATTAGGTACCGATAATAATGTTTTATAAAATATTATGCCGCAAAACAATTCTGCCCAGGGTATTAGAGATGCATATCCGAACGAGCCCCTAATTCAATTTTCAAGGTGTTTAAGATATGCATAATTTAAAATACTACTAAATATTTAAATTCAACGTTCAAATAATAATAACATGAAAACATGAGATTTTCATAGATGCATCTTGAAAACACCTCAAAAATGATTTTCATAAGTTTTCTTCACCCATATAAAAGGATGTCCTAAGAAATTCTTAAAACAGATGGGCACTTATAGCAAAAGCAGCTTCCACGTGAAAAAGGGCCCAAAACAAAGCCCGATTCAAGCAACCAAAAAAAATCACGGCCGTAGAGGTTAACAGTAACACCATTCTTCAAGCTTCAACTCCCAATTCAGCTACTAAACCACTAACATCCGCAATTCAAATTCGACACTCCATTCCACAATGCATTAACCCAAAAATTTCTGATTCCTCCCTCCTTCAATCTGGATAACTCTTCTGTCATGAACGGTTTGTTTTCACAGCTCTCATCATTCACAGCCACCATACTCGGAAGAACCACTCGATTCGTCTCAAACAACGCAACTCCTTCCAATTTCTCGTTCCCAATAAAATCACTCCATTCTCGTGTTAGGTCTGAATTCGCGTTGACGCGCTCTCGCTGCTACTCCACTAGAAAATCACGCAAAACTAGTTCTTCTCAGCCTGAAACCACCATGGATCATGAAAAGGGTGCTTTCTATGTTGTCCGGAAAGGGGATGTTGTTGGAATTTATAATAGTCTCGCTGATTCTCAGGCTCAAGTTGGATCTTCTGTAATTTTTTTACGAATTTCGTTTTTTTTGGTGCTTTTCAGTTTTCATTGTTTAAAGTTTTTATTTTTATTATTATGGAAGTTGATGGTGAGCAGAAAAGTGTTTAGTTGAAAATGTAGATAGTGGTATGAGTGGGTGAGAGGTGTTGCTCACCTGACTTGAAGCGGTTGAGGTAAGGGTTAATAGGAGTTGGAGGTACAGGTTAAAGTCCTGCCAATAGCACCAATTCCTCTGAAAAAGTGTTTCAGTGTTTGTTCAAACTGACGCCAATACTTCTGATTACCTTTAATTAATTTAATTTTTTTAATTATTTCTGGTATCAGTGTCGTGTTTATGGTGTCTGTCTTTAATAGGTGAATATATACTAACAATTGACCACTAAGTGAGACAATAACTTCGATGTTTAACCTAGTTCGCATACATGGTTAATGGATATATAGCAAGGTCTAGAAATTTATTTACCATTCACTGAAAAGAATAATCCCGATTTTCACGTATCATGTATGTTTGAACTTCTGAGAATCATGTATACTTGGACACAATTTGGATGGTCTGTGTATATTTGAACACCTATAAATTGTTGTTAATTTTAGTCTGTGGATGATTGATGAATTGTTAACCACCTATTGAATATAGTTAACCATATATTTCAAGTGTGATAAGATAACCATCCAAATTATTGTCTAATATGTGTTGAAATATCATTTCTTATGCTTATGATGGTTGTGGGCATGACTTTCTGGTGCTACTGCTCGTATTGAAATTGCATTTTTCTTTATTGCTGAAACTTAGCTTTTTGATTCGATGTAGTAGTTATATGTGCAGTTATTGATTTGAGAATTGAGAGCATTTTTATGGTGTTTTCTGTTTCCATTTCCTTGTTTCAAAATCAAAAAATAATCCTCAAAGGTTCTTAATGACATTTTTGGTGTTTCTGTTGTGTTAGGTATGTGATCCTCCTGTTAGTGTATTTAAGGGATATTCGTTGTCGACCGAAACAGAGGAATATCTTCTCTCGCATGGACTAAAGAATGCTTTATACACAATTAGAGCCTCTGATTTGAAAGAGGATTTGTTTGGATCACTTGTTCCATGTCCTTTCAAGGTAAACAGCACTTTCAACGTGTTTGATTTTGCTGTTTTTTTTATGAGTAATATTCTCAAGAATAATAGGAAGGAAAAATGTTATCTGTGAGTTGAAGAACGAAGATGTTTAATTTTCTGAAAACTTGTATCAACTTCTAAAGGTTTTATTTTTTTCTTGTTTAAAATAAGCCCGTCGTCTTGATCTATATTTGTATCCTTAAGTTAAGACCTTAACTGTGAGTTGAAAATTTTCAATGAGGAGTATTTTGAATTAGTCGCAAAATGTGTTCTTAGATAAGGTAAATCACGTTGAAATTGGCAGAGCATAATGGTGATTGACGAGAGTAATTATAATTCCTCTTTCAGTTTGATATTCTTGCAAAACAAAATGTATAGAATCCTTTAAAATGTTCAATATGTTTTCAATTATCAATCACCAATCACTAGGTTCAATTCCATAATTACAATTTCGTTAAAACTATTTTATGATTACATCATAATGAAACCAGTTAGTAGATAATAGTATTTTTCTGTTAAAAAAACTTTAAAAGATAGTATTCTTCTTATAGCTGACACATTTCTGTTCCCTTGACATATGCTTTCTCCCTAGACACCTTCAATGTGGTTTTATGTTTGTTTATGAAGAAAATCAGAAGATTTACTACGTGTTTCAGGATCCTTCTTCTTCCAAAGGAACCATATCAAATGCAGATACATCTAAAGAGACAGCTGTAGGAGTGCTTGGACAAGATAGTGTGGTAAATTTAGCACCATTTTGAATTTATAACATGTTTGTTTTACACCTTTGATGTGGTGTTGGGTTTGTTTATGAAGAAAATCAGAAGATTTACTATGTGTTTCAGGATCATTCTTCTACCAAAGGGACCACATCAAGTGTCAATACATCTAAAAAGAGAGCTATAGATGCGCTAGGACAAGAATATGTGGTAAATTTAGCACCATTTTGAATTTATAACATGCTTATCAGGAAGGCAATGATCCAGGATTATGTATGCTAAGGTTTTATGTTCGATAGTTGTGTTATAAATCATCAATTTGTCATCATTTTCATATCTAAAAAAGTATACTCTCATTTTCAGGTATAAACCTCCATTGAGTTTAATATTAGTCAAGATACGTAAAAATGTTGTTGGTGTAAGTTATTAAGGACTTGTTTGGTTTGGGAGAATGTTTATTGTTTTTACTAATAATTACAAAATACTGCCTAATTCTCATTTCACTATTTCCTGAAACAGCAAAAGAAAAAAAAAATGGTTTTCATTTTGTCATATGCAAATACTAATATATGAAAATAGGAATAAAGTGAAAATAAGGTGGTTACTTTTGTGATTATTAATGAAAACTGGAAATGGAAACTTAAACCATTTTCTCTAATCAAACATGTTGAAGGTATTGCGGTTTGAATAGGGTCACGGTCACGGTCACAGTTTGGGTATCTTTTCTTAATGTGTTGAGTTTCATAACTGATTGCACTATCCAAACTTTTTTGCGTGTAAATTAAGTTTCTTAATTGCATAGCAGAAATCAATTGGTTTAACATCCGTCTCTGAAGACCCCTTCAGAAAGCAAGTCAAGTTAGATCGTTCTGCCGTGAGCGAAGCATCTTCACTTGCAAATGTAAGCAGAAATCATATTAATGCTCATGTTCATCTATGCAAAATTATGTTCACTCAGGGTTCCCCTATTTCTACAACAATCGCCAGTGCTATTATGTAACCATGCTATTATAGGGTGGTAACTTGAGGATCTCTAGTTCCTATTGCTGATTTGTGTCGCTAGAGTTTGAATGAAATCTTTATGATTTATATACGTATTCATAGTCATCTATACTTGTGCAGAAGACTTGTATTGTTGAGTTCGACGGTGCGTCAAAAGGAAATCCTGGAAGAGCTGGTGCTGGTGCTATTCTGCGATCTAAAGATGGGAATGTGGTACGTATTTGATGCTTCTAAGATATGCATAATTTTCATACTATTATTGATCTCTTTAACTATTATTACTTTAAAGATTCATAGGGTTCGTGAAGGCGTGGGTATAGCAACAAACAATTTTGCTGAATATCGTGCAGCGATATTGGGAATGAGATATGCTCTTAAAAAAGGATTCACCAATATCTGTATACAAGGGGACTCTAAACTTGTGTGCTTGCAGGTTGGCCATTTATGTTCAGTTTATTCTAACATAACTAAATGTTTGTTATCACAATATATTTTCATTGTTTCTTTAGTTTTTGCATCCTATAAACCTTTTCCTTATTTTGGGTTTTAGAGAAATTGGGTTGAGCCTAATTCAACCTTACAAAACCGGCTTCTAATCTGAGAGCTCCCCAAGCTTTATAAACACTAAATGCCATATCTTTAAGCAAATGTGGGATTAAACCCACCTGTTCACACTCAACACAATGCTCGTAGAAGTTGCCTCTTTGCCAATGGCCTTATGGGACCTAGCATCCTTTGAAAGCACTTGATGCCAGGTTTCATTTCCACTGGTAGCATTTGGTAGATGAGTTAGGTCAGACAAAATGTGTTATTAGTACAATTTGAAATAAAACAGAACTAGACACAGCCGTTGAAAAAGAAGTACACATTGGTTTTATTAAGAGTGCAAATGAGGAAAACATAATAGAAGAATACTTTGCTCCATTAAATTCCGTGAGTAAAACTTGTATTGAGTCCTCATACTCACTTTGAGGCACGGGCTAATCTTTCTTCATCCCCTCACCTGGTTTAACCACTTTCCTTGTAACCAAAATGTAGAAAAACTTTGCTCCTTGAAACAATTAACAGCCTAGCCTTTACCGTTAACCCATTTTTGTATTGCACCTTTTAAAATTTAAGATCTTGTAAACATCGTAATACCATGACGGTATACTCACTCATTGGTTTTGATAACCCCAAGTCTAAAAATCTAAAGTATATTAAGAAAAACAGTAGGTTAGTTGTGACACTTTTTACTTTAATGGCGGACTTATCTTGTGGGACCAACATGACAAAGATGGTTTAAATTATCAAATTTGTCTTCTGTTGTATCAAGTTATCAGAAAAACTTAAAAAAGCCGCTCAACAACACATCTCTGTATTGTCTTATCATCTTTGAATAGAATAAATTATGGGATTTACCTGAAATTACTTGTGTTCTAAAGATAGAGTGAAGTTAAAATATTCCAATCCACTTCATTTTCATTTCTAACATATTGTCACTATTATTTTCTGTTTGTTCTCTTCAATATTCCAATGCTACTACTGCATGAAACAGATTGATGGCTCATGGAAGGTCAAGAATGAGAGCTTGTCTACATTGTATAAGGTGGCCAAAGAACTTAAGGATAAATTTGTTTCATTTCAGATCAGTCATGTTCTAAGGGTAGGTACAGTTTACTGCTTTTGGTGTGTCTGAATTTCAGAAGAGGTGATGCCTTCTGAAACTTATTAGTGTTATGACATTCCCATTTACTTAAAAATTATTTGTTTATATATGCATAGATGCTTTTACTTGTGCTTCAAAAATAACTCTGTTTCCTTTGTCAAGGAATTCAACTCTGAGGCTGATGCTCAAGCAAATTTGGCCGTCCATCTTGCTGGTGAGGCTTTCGAAATCTTCAATATTTGTCCAGCTTTAATATGATGTACCTTTTCATTTGTATGCATCTGTGTTTAACCTTTCTATGCTTTTACAGATGGCCAAGTTCAGGAAGAGTAGTAGGTTAATTCATTCATGGCAGTTAATGGTTATGAATTGGGTTTGTGGCAGAACATCTTCAATTTACGGCTTCCTGTCACTGTTCTTTCATTTATTGGTGTCAAATTATATAGCAATCAAAACCTCAAGAACGAAACTGTTTTGAACTAGTCCTCTATCACTGCTCATGACTTGGTTAATGTTTTCTAGTTCAATTTAGTTTTACTGATACAGGCTGAGTATTGTCCCTCAGCAAGCCAGCAGTGCCAATGATAGTAATCTTTTAACATCAGAAATTTTCAATTTCTGTCAAAAGTCGCAAAGTGAAAGATTCCCACTAGCCGTGAAGTATATGAAGCTCTTTATTGTCTTCTGTACACTTGATTACAAATATTAAATTATTACACTAATTTTTTTTTGGCCCAAAGTACTGTTTCATTTCTTGTAATAATATCGATATGGAATAATCCTGTAACCCTAAAAATGGAATAATCCTGTCAATTCTATTAAGACTTAAGAAACAGTTACAGGATTAGCAACTAAAGTCAGATAGATATTTGATCTATCTATCTATCAGTTCAGTAGCCAAGATTAGTAAATGATGATCTCATTCTATAACAGAATTCTTGGATGTCGCTTTCTCACTTCCTACCCTATTATTATATAACAAACTCATTTCCCGCCTCAAAATGTAAATCTCAACGCCTATCAACGTACCTCTTCATTTGCTGTTGAGCCTTTAGGAAAAGCAACTTGAGTTCAATAAATGCTAGGAGGCTGCCGTTTGGAGACAGCTTCAGACAGGGAGTTGATCTTTTCACCCTTACGTAATCTCCCGCACCATTGTGTAAAGTACTTGAGTTCAATAAATGTTAGGAGGCTGCTGGGAGTTGATCTTTTCACCTTTACGTAATCTCCCGCACCATTGTGAAAAGTACTTGAGTTTAATAAATGCTAGGAGGCTGCCGTTTGTAGACAACTTCAGACAGGGAATTGATCCCTGTCTTGATCTTTTCACCCCTACGTAATGTCCTGCACCATTGTGAAAAGTAGTTGAGTTTAATAAATGCTAGGAGGCTGCCGTTTATAAACAACTTCAGCCAGTGAGTTGATCTTTTCACCCTTACGTAATCTCCCGCACCATTGTGAAAAGTACTTGAGTTAAATAAATGCTAGGAGGATGTCGTTTGTAGACAACTTCAGACAGGGAGTTGATCTTTTCACCCTTACGTAATCTCCCGCACCATTGTGAAAAGTACTTGAGTTCAATAAATGCTAGGAGGCTGCCGTTTGTAGACAACTTCAGACAGAAAGTTGATCTTTTCACCCTTACGTAATCTCCTGCACAATTGTGAAAAGTTTTTACTGCCTATGGCTAGAGGTGGGAATAGGCTGGGCCGAACTAGGTTTTGGCAAGCTTAAGTATGGCCTGCTAAAAAATTTAAAGCCTGAGTCGGACCTATAGTCTATCATAGACTTATTTTTAGGCCCAAGTCTGGCCGTTTCAAAGGCCTAATTAGCCTGTTAGCCTACTTAAAAGCCTATTTATTTGAAGATATGTAAATTAGAAATTCAATTAATGTTTACATAGAAAAAATTACTAAAAGTTCAATGATACCAAAAATTTGTTTGCATTAAGTTATCTTATCTTACTTGGTAACATAAGTTTTGTGTGACTATTTACTTACGAAAACTTAGCAAAATAACTTATGAATTTGTTTAAAATGAATTTTCGTCCCAGTTTTAGAAGTTTTTCAAGATATTTATGTTTTATTTTTGTAATTTAATTCAAAGTACAAAATACAATATGATAATTAAAAAAACTATTCATATTTATTTAAATAAGTCGGCCTGATAAGTTTAAAAGACTTTTTGATGGCCTGCAACCTAGCTTTTTTACCTAAATAGGCTTATAAAAAGCCTAGGTCTTTTCTATTTAAAAAAAAAAGTTTGGCCTGAGCCTGTGTAGGCTAGGCCGTAAGCCCCTATTAGTTGGTTTGACCTATTCCCACCCTTACCCAGTGTAGGCTAGGCCATAAGCCCCTATTAGTTGGTTTGACCTATTCCCACCCTTACCCATGGCACTTGGAGATGTATCTTTGAATGCATCTTTTTTAGACACAATTTAGCGAAAATTTTGAGAAATCTTTGTTCAATTTAAATTTGGTCTGAAGATGCATCTTTGTATGTACAACATGTGGTTTTAGAGATACGTCTCTGCAACCCCCATTAGTTTATTAGTTTGTGAGCTTTTCGGAGATGCATCTCTGGAAGATGGTCTATTAGTTCAGACCAGAAAAGACATAAAACAATAGCAAAATGAGAAACCAACATAGATTAACACCAAAGTAAACATTGCTTATATAAATATTATATAAATTTAAAATTACGTGTCATTACAAACGATTTTAGTTGTCGCTTCCACTTCAATCAAACTTTTTGTTGAGTAATGGTAAATGGTACTCCACATATCCTTCAAATCATCATTTATCTTCAGTTTAAGCAAAATAAACAACATCTCCCCTTCATTATTAATGGAGGGTGAACGGTACTCGAGCTTGACAACTCTCCTATTTTTTTAATATCGCAGCAGAATATTCAATTTGAATTAAAAATTAACGAGAAGTATGTTTCGGAGACCATCCAATTTTATAATATTATGCAGTGTGTTACATATAAAAAAATATGGTACATTGTTAGATTACAATTAAAATGCCTTAAAACACTCTTCGATCTTTCTTTATTTGCTTCTCTTGAAATGCCACTCAATTTGGTGAAGTCTTCAATCATTTCTAATAAGTGACCTGATCAAGTTTAAGCATCTTGTGTAAAATTTGTCATCCACTCCAATGATGTATCTGGTATAAGACATCTCGGTTTCAAATAAACATGAGCAAAATGTTGAATTTTTGAAAGCCAGCCTATACACATGATGCGCTTGAATGTATTTTGAGGTGGCTTACTCCTAAGTGGAAAGAATGTTTCCAAGAAACCATATCATGTTAAAGAAATACACACCATATCATAACCACTTGCTATAATGTGTCCCATTTTCGGGAAGCATATTTATTTGTATTGAGAATTGAGAATTGCATAGTATTTTTCTTTTTTCAGCATAGATTTGTGTATGATTCCCTACGCGTCTTCATCTCCTGTATAAGTTGAAGATGGACGAATTGATAGTCATCCTCTCTGTTACCAAGAAAACTTAAAACAACTCGAAATTATATTTGTCGCTACCTTCAACATTTACATTTTGCTCAATATATTTGTGCATAAAAAGAGACATGTCTTCAATGTGTTTGATTTTAGATAATGGTGGTGATGGAGATTGTATGTTAATGCGAGCACCCTTGAATACACTCTTTTGGGATTGTGGAGTAGGAGAATCCAAAACTTGTGAGTCAACATGTTCAAAGTATAAGGAGAACGTCTTGTGGAGTTGTTACTTTGTGTCAGTATGATATTTTTAGGGACACTCTTTATTTTAAACGGTTCTAATGGTGATTTCAAATATGTTATTTTTGGATAGACAATCTTCCTCAATTGCGCTTTGATGTGCAATTTCATCATATCACCAACTTTCATGAATCTCTTTTGGATAACTTCACACTCAGTTATGATATATGTGTTTTATTTATCATTTTTTATCACACCCTCATCATCAAAGCAAAGTATTTTCTAATGAGTGTGGACTTCATTCATACATTGCAAGAACCCCTATTCTTCAAATCTTTCACTCGATTGAATCTAATATTTAAGAGGGAGAGTGAAGACACAGGGATCTTTTTAGGCAGATCACCAACCCTCCTCATTATGGCTACGTATGCCCACAATTATGTTTGAAATTGAGATATCAAATTCTTACTTTTAAAAAATTTGATTACAAGATAAATGTAGCAATCCAACTCTACAAGCCCAATATTTGATGTTGATCTTAACCATTTCTCTTTCGTTGATCTTGAGCTCTAACAAGTATCCTATTAACACCAATTGATTCACCGTCTCACGACAATCCTTTGCAATAACCATATTTTTTCAAAGCTTTCACTCGATCGAATCCAATTGCGTATTACCGTGTCCCTGTATTTCCAAACGATTCATCGTCTCACGCTACTACTTTGCAAGAACCCCTATTCTTCAAATCTTTCACTCGATTGAATCTAATATTTAAGAATTTTGTGTAAACCCCCAAATCAACGTTATGATCTTGTAGGACAAACTCTAAGGATTTTCCAAATGAACCCCCAAAAAAAAAAATTCCCATCTCAATCTTAGGTTACACCAACCTAAATTGGACGTTATCAACACAAGTCTAGATGACACTCAAACAAAGAATGATTATGTGTAATTTATTTGTGTGTATGCATAAATGAGAGGTTGAAGATGATGATAAATTTTTGTATGTGTTTATAGTTTCATCAAGTTGGAAATGATGCATGTATGAAGTATTATATGTGTACGAGTTAGAGGCAAAAAGAAAGGCTTAGAAATTGAAAAGAAATGCAATTTTTCAGAAAAACTACAGTATGTGTCGACACATGTAATTACATGCGTCGATCTGTTCAAGGTCATGTTTCGACACAAATAAATAGAAGCTTACATGCATAAAAACTGAAGTACATGTGTCGACCTAAAACACGTGTGTGTCAACACATAGATGCAATTTTCCAGCATGCGTCGACCTGAAAAATTGTATGTGTAGATACACAGTTAAAGAGGCTACAGGTTCTATTATTGATCCATATGTGTCGACTCATACATCGAATGTGTCGACAATAGACATCTTTTACATGTAAAATCTCATTTTTAATGCATGATATTTTTTCAAAATATGCTATAAATGCATTATAAGATCCCTAATACAAAGGTGCACATAAAAACTTAGAGATACAGTCCAATATATGTAAATGCTAAAGTTATCCTAGTTTTGACATCACGCAAAATAGATAACGGACAAGTGCACTTATATACTCCCTCTTTTTGATAATGCATTTCGTGTCTTCATGAAGGCTTTCCCCTGAATATGTGCATCTCAACTTCGTCTCACATATTCTTCTCTCTCTTTTTGATAATATCAAAAAGAGACAAGGAAAAAAAAAGAGAATTATCATTGTTCACACAAATATGAATATCACACATAAACGTTTTGCAAAAATAAGCATGTGCACTCACGTACACCCATATACATGGAGTGACACAAAGGTTTAAACATAAATAGTACGACAATACCAAACAACATTATAGCAAAGTTGTTACATATTAACATAATAAGCATAATCATAAGCATAAACCATTGTTTCACTTCGATGAAGTGATAAAATTTGTTAATACGTAAGCCAAAAGAAGCAAATCATGAAAGAAACATAAAATTCAAAATGATTCGAAAACAGAAAATGCATGACATAAATGTATAGCCCAAAAGAACCTTAAATCAAAACAACTAAGACATAAAAGCTTTAAAAACTCTGATGTTTTCTATGACCCCTATGAAGAGTGAGGACTCCTCATGATTCTGAACACCTAGGGTCATCATGCTATTTATTCTGGTATATATAGAAACATTTGTGGTACCTATTTCACTTCGGATATCAGAAAACTAGCCAGTGGAAAAAGTAGCAAAGGCCTCAAAATTAGTATCATGTGCAGTCAAGTGTTCTTGAACCAGCCTGAAATGCTCTTCTTAAGCAGCCTAAAAATTAGACCTCCAACACAAATCTTCCTCATAGCGCTCAACTTACTTCACTTGCATGGTTTGAAGCATAACAATTATGGCACACTCATTTTCAGTAGTCCCAAATTCATTACCTTATGAACCATACCCGTACTCTTGAGAATCCCGAACATGCTCTCTATAGGCATCACCCTAGTATGTCCAGGTTTGTAAGTCCATTATCCCTAAACCTTGATTTGTTGTAGCATTTACCAATGCTTCATCTTCCTCATAGTCAACATTAGGCATATTCACATCATCTTGATGAATGCCACAAATTGGTTGATCATCAATCACATAAGCATTAGCATTTTTCCTCAAACTCAGTTGGATTATCAAAATCATAGATATAGAATGGATTATCAAAATCATTAGTAATACACATTTATGTTTTTATCCCAAAAATACCTCATTTTGGTAAAAGGCGTTGGGTGAACTTTTGATTCGGTCCCGATGAGATGTATAGAAGATTAGAAATATCGATGTTAAAGTAGTTGAGAATCTTAACAATCATTGAAACATAACAAAAATAAGTTCATTTGTTACATTTTTTGATGGTGAACATATAAGAGACAAAATAGTGTTCCAAATTGATCTTAATCTAGTGAAAGAGGATGTAAACTAGATGGATTTTAGATTGGTCAACTCTTGAATGCCCACAATTCTTTGGGCGTAAAACATGAGAAATAAGCTAGTGTAAAATACGAGGAACTTGTTTCAAGTGACTGATTCTTACTCCATCATAATTGTTATCAATCCGAGGAGCCTTTAGTAATTCTTTCATATGAGGTCTTTGTAACATCCTGATTTTTATAGTTGATTATTAATTATTATTATATATTATATTATGTGATAATTAATTTAATTGGGTGTTTTAATTTAAATGTGAATTATTTGAATATGTGTGTTATTTAAATAATTGTGTTTTATGAGTAGAATAGTGATTATTTAGTATTAGGCCTATTTATGAAAATAGAAGTAATAGAGAGGTGTTAAGTATTAAGCCCCATAAGAAAATCCTAGTTAGTAAAGGGTTAGAAGGAAATCATAATTAGAATTGTCATTTGGTGAAAGAAGAGAAAGAGGAAAGAAGAGAAGAGAAGAGGAGAAAAGGGAAAAGTGAAGAGGAAACCCTAGAAGAGGAATCTTCAAGAGGTAAGGGGGAGAATCCCTGTTATTGTTTGATTGTATGTTGTGGGTAATGATTAGTAACATTCTAGGTTGTTCAATTTTAACTTCTAAAATCTTTGAATGTTAGGATTTGAAAGGAAATTATGTTTTTCAACTTAGAATGATGACCCATGACTAGAAACATGTTAGGATACCCTTTAATGATGTTATTTGGTTGATTGGAATGAGTTTTATGTGGTAATTTCATGGAGAAAAAAGCTGATTCGTAGTAGAAAAAATGCAGTATCGCAGACCGCGCTTAGCGCGAGGAGAAGCTCGTTTAGCGCGAAATATTCTGACTTTTGAGTTTGTTTGTTCATGGAGGTGCGCTTAGCGCGATAGGTCGGGCTTAGCGTGACCTGGAAAAAAAATATTATTTTTAGGATCTTTTGACATGAAATCTTATATGATTATATTTATTGTAGTATTTTCATGTATGTGATTAATTGATCCGATTGTGATTGAATGTGCTTTGGATTGGTTCGAATACTATTTCAATGTATGGATGATTACTTGAATATAGTGTGTGATATTCTTAAGTGAATGTTGTGAATAACATTGGTGGAATGATATGTCATAATGTTATTGGTTATATGTGATAATATGTATATGATACATGTAATGATTTTGTTGTTGGAACATGATAATGTGCAATTGATGGATAATTCACATAAGTTGAATGGTAATGATATGCTTGAATAATTTAGGTTTTGTTAATAATCTTAATTTGCATATGTTGTCTTGATTAGTTGTACATGCATACATTTGGCTCGGTCCTTGTGTGGATAAGTAGCGGTGAAACTTTGGGTTCACAATTAGCTCGATCCATAATGGATAAGTAGCGGTGAAATATTGGGTTCACATTTGGCTTGATCCCATTGGCGATAAGTAGCGGAGGCTTTTGGTCTTGTCCGGATCGGAAGTGGTTTGAATTCTATGATAATGAATTGGAAGCGGGGTTAACGAAATGTTTCCAAGATTGGTACCACATGCATATTGAGTCACATTTCATTGTTGTCACATGATTCATTATTGAATATGTGATGTGTGTAATGAAATTGTGATGTTAAATCGTATGAATAATTGAATCATTTGGATGGATGACATTTATGCTATGAGTAATAAATAAGAATATGTTATACTTGGAATGTTTGTATAATCATGTTATCTTGGAATATCACTTGAAGTGGGTAGAATCCGTGAATAGATCTTGTTTCTATATTATTTCCATTTATATACTTTTGGATAATGATGTGAATTCTCACCCTTCTATTATGATGTTGCCTCTATGTGGGTAACGTGCAGGTTCCGAGGATAGCGGTGCTTCGCACGAGACTAGTTGATGAGTCTAGCTAGTTTATTCTTTACTAGGTAGTTGAGTCATTGCTCTGGTCATGTAACACAGGGTTTATTTGGAGTTCTGCTTTGATGATATTTGTTATGTATTCTCATCTATTTTGATTTGTATGATTGAGATACTATGTTGATGTGGCCTTGGTGTCGGTGCATGAATTCTGATGAATTGGTTATATTATGGATTCATTACTTTTTCACCCAATGATTATAGTATGAGATGTAATCATTGATAGTATCCGTGAATATTAAATGATCCGTTGTGAAAATGCATGAATTGTTATAAAGTATGAGATTCAAATATGTGTTATGATTATGACTAGTGTGCATATATGATTTTAATAATGAAAGGAATATCATGTGACTCCCTCTTGTTATGCATTCTATTTACTCTGATTGTATAATATATATATATATATAATATTTGGGGAATTAGAAGGGGGTGTTACAGTCTCCAATGAAAATCTCCACGAACATTTGTATCAGTTAACTTTAACCCAACATCATCACCAACAACAATAATATCAAACAAAGACTTCCATAATGCATTAGTAAAAGAGTAGTAGTTACCTCTCATTTTGAATTGAATCTCACTTCCTCGACGGTTATGCAATCTGACGTAGAAAACTCGAATGAGTTCCTCGTTGTATTCTTGTGAAAGTTGCAAAAATAGTTAATATTTTGATGCTCAACACGACTAACAATTTTTGGAATATTGAGTTCTACGACCATTGTGGCTTGGTACACCTGTTTCTTCACAATAAGCCTATGTTGGCACTTTTCTTCAAAGACCTCAAGATCATCAGCATTAACTAAGGAAAACACAGTTTCTAGAACATTTGAGGAGGAATCAACCTTGCCATTTCCTTTGACATCATTTTTGTTATTTGCTACTTGTGGTGCCATTGTTGAAATGTCTAACTAAACTTGCACATAAGGTATTTGATAAAATATGTGAATGAAGTGGCTGGTTGTTTGAGAGAATTTTGATTATCCACAAACCCAAATATGATATAACGATGCAACAACACATAAAAATGACAAATATTTAGCAAATGGATGCAAATTCATGACTTATAGGTTTTGGGTGTGATTTGGAATAAGTGAGAGCAAGAGTTTTATAGAAGAGAAAATTTGAGTGGAAATTCATTTAATTGGTGGTAAATGAAGAGTTTAATGATTTATTGTGGAGGAATTTATGAGGTATAATGGAGGACTCAATGTTAGAAGAAGTGAATCAAGACATAATTTGATTTGAAGAGTTTTGTGATGGATGCATGAATGGAGAGATAATGAGGAATGGAAAAAGATAAAGCAAAAATATGATATGAGTGATCCTTTGTGGCGCACGTGTCGACCTGAATAGGTCATGAGTTGACACATTTGACTCATGTGTCGACACATAATGAACCAAAATTAAAAAATCTAAAAAATTTAATTGAATGAGTCTTGACAAGATTCGAACTGTATCAAAATTCCTAATTCCGTACAGTCTCAACTTATGAGTTTCATTGATTTAGAAGGTGTTCGTCATCCAATGCCACCTCTATTTGCTGTTGGAGTTCCATATCTACCATTAACAAATATTACCTTGTCTTCTTTTCACCACCTAGAAAATCCATAAATTTTTGCTTGCCTCACCCTTGTCTCTAATTTTTTCACATTTGGACAAGATTTCTTCCTTCCCTTCTTCTTTTTCATATTCCTCTTTAGTGGTTCCTTCTTCTTTGCTTTTTCTTTAGTCTTGTTGGCTCATGTAATGGATTTTGAGAACATAACTACCCATTTCCACCTACATTTCTTTATTCTTCTTTCCATCACCAATAAAGTCAGTTTTCTCAACCTTTGTCTCTTTCCTAGAGACACTCCATTTACTCTGAATAGTGGAGTAAAAAAGGTTCCTTGTAGCATCCCACAATTAGCTTTTTCTTGGTTTAGTTATAACTATTAGATAAGGGAGAGACCCTTAGACATGACCCAAAATACATATCTAGCTCTTCAATCTCTTTGTAGTCTTTCACTCCACCATATCCCCTAATTTTTCACAATCTTTTAATTAGATGTCCAATTCTGCCATACAGAAAACAAAATTTTGGTAGTCTTTCGAACTCGAAGAAAACCCTCAACCTTCTCTCTTGATATCAAATTACAGTGATGCATTTCAAGAAATTTGGAAGATCAGCTTTTTACCATTTACTTGTCTATTATGGATCAATTTCATCATAGACTCCAACAATACTACCAGGTCTTTTAACCATAACTTTAAATATTAATTTCAATGGCAAAACATACACCATAATCGAAAAAACTCCAAAGTATATTTCTAGCCTAAGAGGTTGTTCCACTCCTGATACCCTCTCAAGAGTAAGAAGAATCATGTCAAAACTTCAAGGCCCCTATTCTAAGACTGTATTTAAATCCTTTTTTTTGTGGAAAAGCAAAAGAGAAACAAATTATTTCCAATGGCTTGAGTGTTTACCGGGTGTTTGAGTAGTCTTGCTTAAATCATAATGCTCTTGAAGGCTCAAGCCATATATGTGGAGAAATTTAGAGAAAAAATCTAGCCATATATATGTCACCAAGTATATACGTTCAACAACGTTAATTAGAACCTCATAACATAACTTAATAAATTAAAAACTAAAAAATATTTAACTGTGTCCAATATATTTTGAAGAGGATTACATTATATAAAAAAAAACTATAGAAAACAAATATTTCTATAGAAACTGCATACAATTCACTAGTATATACTAATATAATTGAGGTGAAAATTATTGTGGATTTTGTTTTTACTAAGAACTAAATATATTATAATGTTTGCATAAGTTATCAACAAGCTGGAATAGCTCAGTTGGTTAGAGCGTATGGCTGTTAACCATAAGGTCGGAGGTTCGACCCCTCCTTCTAGCGTTTCAATCTATTTTTAATTTTATTTTAATATTTTACAACATGATCACACAAATATCATTGTATTTGTAGCCTATTTGCTTATAACCAAATTCTGTTTTTTAAATATTGCTTGAAACATCACATGCTTAATATAGATTTTGAAAGTAAAACACAGATAAAAATCCAAAATCATCAATTTCTTCTATGTTCTCGGAATAAGAAAATAATTAAAACTTCTACAAGTACTTTCACCCTACAGTAATTCTAAACTCAGCACCAACACAAGCACCAGTGCATCACAACTGCTAGAGAAATAACTAAGTGCTCTATGTCGAAAAGAGATATTTTATCAGTTCCTATTACCACCTGTCCATTCATTCCAGTCTTTGTCGACATTAGCTTGAGCCCATTTGACAGCACTACGTGCAGCTTGCGGTCCTCCAGGCAATCCCCGTTCAGTCACAATATCAGCCATGTCAATGAAAGGATCAACCAAGAGTGTACCAGGACCTCCATACTCCGAATGCAAGAAGGTTTTGAAAATCTGTTCAGTTCAATCAGTCACATAATTAAAAGGCAACATGGTAAGTACGAACTTCAACTCATAAATCAATGGAAGCTTGAGAAATAGTAGTATTGGTGTACAAACAAAATCCACACAAAAGAAACTACTTTTGTGAATCAGTCCTAAACAGTTATTCATTTATTTCATGCCAACCAGAGGAGATACAATTTGTTCATATTCTCTTACACTGTCGTGCTATAGTGTTTACTATAACCGCTATCTGATAACACTGTGTACTAAATAGAAGATCATGAAACAATATCGATTTGTTCAACCTTGGTTGAAAGAAAGACATTCAAACACTGCAAAAGATATATTCTAAATTACCCTTTCAAATTACTAAAACATGAAAATACTGATATCAGAGAAAAAATCCCAATTTTTGGGTTTAGCCAACCAGTTCCAATCTATATAGTAAACCGCCTAATCTGGTTTCATGGTTCACAAGAGACGACTCACTGGCCAAACTCGGGTAGTACCAAAACGATTCGTCCTTAGTGGAAGCTCATTTCCCACTAGAGTCCAAATACTTGGTTCTTATTTTCTTTTTCTTAATTATTGTTAACTTAACTTCAGCTTGGATTTCAAAGAATTTTACAATGAGATAAATGGCTATGTATAAACTAAGTCATTACTCAACTCAAGAAAGAGAAAAAACACAAACAAACAACAAAACACAAATCTTGTAATCACAAAGAGATTAACCCACCTCAGTGCAAACTCCAACAACTTCTTCAACTGATTCTTCAAAGACATCTTTCTTCTTTGAAAGCTTATTAAGAAGTTCGCTTTTGAATTTCTCCGCCTCCTGAAACCCACAAAGAGATTATTCATTCAACTGAAATTATTCATGAGCAGACAAAAAAACAATTGAAACTTTGAAGAGAAAAGTTACGGAATCTGCGAATTCAGGAATTGGGTCAGGGAATTGGTACTCGGCGGTTTTAGTAGCGGAGCGTTTAGTGGGTGAAAAGGGTAGAGTTGGGAGCTTTGTATTAAGAGAAGGAAATGAGAAACGGTGTTTGCATTTGGTAGTGGTTTGGGATAAGCATAGAGAGGGAATTGAAGACGAAGAGGAAGAAGGAATGAGGAAGAGTGAAAGAGACGAAGTAGAAGCCATACTTCAAAAACAGAAACCAAGGTGATGTTCCTTTATCCTGCTAGGCGCTAGTTAACTCTACAAGTACATATGTTTATCAAAAGCTTAATACTATTTTACAAGTTTATGTTATTTTTTAATACTAAATTATGCTATTTTTTATCAATTCCATTTCAACTTTGCATATTATACGATTGAGTTAATACCTATTTTCTCTCCTGTCATATAGGGGGCTTTTGAAAAATTCCTCTGCAAAAAAAAAAAAAACTTGCATGAATTCCTTCAACGTTTTAAAAAAATTTGTTTTTAAACCTTGGTCAGGCCACATCACTAAAAATAATGATGTGACAACGTTTTTTATTTAGTTTAATTTAAAAGATATGCCACATGTGTAAAATGGCTCGTGGAAAGATCAAATTGCCCTCTTGAAAAACAATCTGAATTTAACCTAGTTTGCCATCGTGTTCCTCAAATAAGTTTCTTCTTCGAATCCCGTTTCTTCTTCCGAAGTTGCCCTAATCATAGTTCATCTTTTTCCCGTTTCTTCTTCTGAAATTGCCCTAATCATAATTCATCTCTTTCCCGTTTCTTCTTCAAATCCATAAAAAAATGAGTTTCCCAGTTTGTTCTAATTCCAACATTTCTTCAAACGGCAGAATAACTCCAAAATGCGGTCATAATATGTCCATGAAGATGTTTGTTTCAAAATCGGTTGCAAATTCTGGCAGAAAGTACTGGAAGTGTAAGTTTTGGGGTAAGGAAGATGATTGTAACTTATTCCATTGGGACGATGACCTTTTCGTGGAAATAGAAGCAACATACTTGGACAGAGAAGTCATAGAGTTGTGAGTAAAATGGAGAAAGATTTTTCGAAGAAGATGGAAGATATGAAGAAAAAGGTTGACGGCTTAAGGAAGGAGATGAATTTTGTGATTGTTGTAGTTGTTGCTACCGGTCTTTTCTTTTTTCTTGGGTCATGTAACAGATAGGTTCATAGTGTTTAATGGGTCATCATATTTGTTGCTACTGCTCTTGTCTTTCTTCTTGGATCTTGTAATTTTGTTTGTTGTACAATTGTAATGTTTTTTTTAATGAATGAAGTTATTGTGTTTGTACATATTGTGTTTTGTTGAATGAATGAAATTATTGTGTTTGTACAATTGTAGTGTGATATATAATAATGTTATTGATTAGGCATTATGTGTAATCAGTTTAGAACATTTTGTGTAAACAATTTAGAACATTCTGTGTAAGGTTATTGTACAATTAGGCATGATGTACGTACAACAGTTTTGAACATAATGTGCTTACAAAATGGTAGATAATATCATATCATCTAGTATCATAACATAGTCAATCTCCTTAACAAAAGATGGCACATTATGTGCTTAACAAAATGACAGCTAAAGGACAAATAAACTACTGAGTCATTCTCCTTGCAATGTTCACCCATTTTTATGATGCATCATCAAACACCAAAGGTGCATCTTAAGTTGAACCAGGCCCACCAATTCTTTTTGCATTCCTAACCATTTTCAACCTCTCACTGCACCTTCTTCTCATCTTTTGATTAGGCTTAGCGACCTTTTTCTTAGCGTAGTTTTGCGGTGGTGGTGCGGTTTTGCGCTTTTATCGATTGATGCAAGAGGTGTAGTTTGCCGGTGTAGTTTGTTCAGTTGACGGGAGAGTTTGCTGTGGATTAACAACTTGTGATTGTTGTTCTTCAAAAGCATTCATCATGTCATCAAGCAACGCATCTAACTCAGGGTCTTCCATTTCATGGGCACTTCCAACATTTAACTCAGGTTCTCCTCCAGTTGGTGCAATAGATAGAGAGGTTTGCTCCTTGAGAACAAATTGTGATTTCAAATAGTTAGGGTTTAAAATGAGAATGATTTTGCCTTTTCTAAATTCACTAGCTGTTGATGAAGACTAAAGGGCAATTTGGTCTTTCCATGAGCCATTTTACACATGTGGCATGTAACACCCCAAATCTACCCATCGAATATTATTCAAATCAGAGTGCGGAAAGATAAACATACAAGGGATGTCACAATTTCTTCGCAAAACTACGTGCATTTAATCACAATTATACAGATACATAACACTTAGATCAAGGATGAACTTATAACAATACTTTTCAATTAAATCAACTAACCACAGAATCATAATTCTTCAATAGTAACAACAATACATCTTTTATTCAACCTCAAAGATTATTAATATTATTTAACTTCACTTAGCATAATTATTTAACTAAACCAACTTCAATAATCAACATGATCAAGTATTCACATTATTCATAAACTTTAACAATTTAAGCAACTACAACAAATTAAGCGACATTCATCCCCCCGAGTGTTACGTATCAGAGCAATGACACCAATTCAAACTAACAGTAACTAACGACTTCATAATGCTACTTCGAACTTTCACGGCTATCCTTGAGTACCTGCCCATTTCCCATGGTAGGGGAAATATCAGCAGAAGGGGTGAGATATCCAACAATATAAACAAGTGTATGATAAATAATATGTTAGGATTAAATCATACAAAATTATCACATCGCAGTTAGCACATCACAACAACTTCCCAATTAACAACAACATGAAATCACTTCACCGTTAGCAACAACATAATTCACTTCACAGTTTATAACAACATAATCCACTTCACAGTTAACAACAACATAATTCACTTCACAGTTAACAACAACATAATCCACTTCACAGTTAACAACAACATAATTTAAATGAGAGCTTCAGCTCCCTTCACTATTTCCAATTAATAGAGGCACAAGGCATAAGCCTTCTTCACAATTCCGACAATACAGGTCTTCACAAAGATGCAAATGTAATGCAACACTAACAACATACAACAACAACAAAAATTCACTTCACGAGGCATACGCCTATATCACTGTTATTACCAATAATTAGAGGTAAACATCGTCACTGAACCATCCTGCAACTTCGCATCAAACAACAACAATATAATTGCAATATACACATCGCTAATAATTCACACGGAAAAATCACAACACGACGTACTCAACATAATTTCACAAAACAAACCAATCACGATTACCTACTAACAAACACGATAATTTTCGGTTAATTTCGAGCAATTAATTTTACCGCTTAATTTTCTAATTCGGCTAATTCGGTACTCTTTTGTCCACTGTTATTACTACCGAATATTATATAGTTGTTATTGATTTATTATACTGTTATATTTAATTCCATGCATTCCATTTCATATTGTTATTATAATTTTCCTACACTGCTACATTAGGATTATGCTAAAATAATGCTGTCATAAATCTACATCTGCAACTAGTCTTAATCTCCTACCAAACTGCCATTACCCATTAACTCAAATAATTAACTCCTACATATTATACTATTATCTACTATTAACTAATGAGGTATGTACACAGTTTTAGCTAATATTCAATTTACGGTTACTTAATACAATTATGAATGTTATGCTACAGTAGATTTACTTTCCAATTGATTTCTTTCTTGCTTACCACCATACTCACATGGAAATTGAAACTAACACTACAGTAGAGAAGTAGCATGCATAAGACATCAATATGATCACACTACCTAAAATAATTAATGATTTTCGTGGTAGTTGTTTTAATTCATGACTACCTAAAGGAACATATGTCAAGTGGCCTCATCATGAAGGCGCCCGCCCTGGGTACCAGGGACAATCGTCCCCTCCCCCTCAACTTTAGGAGGCACCCGCCCCCAAGTCCTTCTCTCCTTAGGGCGCCCGCCCCTCACCCAGGTGGGTCCCACCACCAACAATTCCCACGGTCACCACGTGTGGCCTATACCTAGGTACCTGCAATTTTTCCTCTTTTCTGCGATCGTACGATTCAGTTTCTCATCATAATTATACAATTAAATCACCACTCTCATTATTCCAGGATTCCAATAATTATATTGCAGCAACTGGTTCAATTGCACGATCAATTCAACAACAACAGTATTCCAACTTATATAAAATTCATCGCTTTGCAACATAAACCACACACAAGTAAACCGAGATAATACCATACAATTCCATCCCACATACCATTCATCATAAACTCGTTTAGAGAGTTAGAACCTCACCCTTACCTTGAATTGACGGTCTCTCTATAATTTCCGGTCGAATTCCGATTTGGCTTTCCGGTCTACAATTCCTATACCGGCGGCAGTTTCCTCCAAACCCTTGTTCCTCTTTTCTTTCTCCCACGTACAACTTTTTCTCAAAAATATTACTAAACCCTTATAATCCTCCTTTTATATCTCTTATAATTAAATCCAACTTATAATAATAATAATAATAATAATAATAATAATATATTAGATCTATTATTCACACCTCCACTAAATCCAATTTAATTAAATAATGATCAATATTATTTTTAATATTATTTTCTATATTTTCTCATTCATCGATTAAATAACACCAACTTGCAAATAATATTTTAATAGTAATTCTCCGATTAAATCAACTAATCAACTAATACCCATAATTCGGCTCTTCTCCGAATAATTTCAATTAAATCAATAATATCATCCTTAATGTGATTCTTTCGGTTTATCCGACTAAAATTCGACTTAATAATTCAAATATGCCTCTTAAATAATAATACCGACAAATCCAATTACTCCAATTAATTTTCCAACTTCGACAATTCTAATAGATAATTCTTTATATAATTTAATTAAATAATTAATTAAATTTTGGGCGTTACATGGCATATCTTTTAAATTAAACTAAATAAAAAACACGGTCACATCATCATTTTTAGTGATGTGGTCTGACCAAGGTTTAAAAACAAACTTTTTCAAAACGTTGAGGGAATCCATGCAATTTTTTTTTTTGCAGGTGTTTTTTCAAAAGCGCCCTATATGACAGCGGGAAAATAGGTATTAACCCTATAGTATTTTATTCTGATTTTTTTTATTATTTTAATTAAAACTTTTTTTTATATTTTATATAAAGTTTAAATAATTTTTCGTCTGATACGTATTTTATTTTAATTCTTAAATTTTTTTTAATGGAGTCTCTAACTTTTGATTTTATTTTGGAGTTAGTTCGTGACACTAAACTTTGGTTAAAAAAAGATGATGTGACTAACGTTGATGATGTGAAAATATTATTTTCATTTTTTCTCTGCTCAAATTCGTCTTGCTATAGGTTGTTCTGCATAGTGAAACATGGCTAGTCTTCAGTTGGAAATTCTATCCCATACCAAATAATGGTGGTATTAATTGGAAGAATATGAAGTAGGTGATGTTGGAAATAATGTTGAAGAAGTTGAATATGAGGATAATGATGATAGTGGCTTTGAAGCGGATGTGTTTTCATTTCTGACCAATAAAAAGTACTTTCTCAAATATATCATTACTGGTATTAATTGTGAATTTCATCCCTGATACTAATGTTAATTTGGGATTTAATCCCTAATATTGTTATGTAGTTTTAAATTGATACATGTTTGTTTTGAATTTGATACATATTTGTTTGCATGGATTGATCCATATATTTGAAGAAATGTTTGAGAGGTAGATCACATGCTATGTAATAGACATTTATATGTCAATTTCAAAAATAAGTTTAGAGTAAGCACTCAGATTAATCATTTGTAATGAGAGCATCAAAGACAATATGCATTCAACACAACTTTTGCATTTGCACACATTAAACATCTTAGTGAACTTTCATTATAGTTTAGTTATGATATATTTTGGGACCATGTTATGACTTTTGGCTTTGTAGATATGAATTGAGTTAGTTATGATGTATTTTTGTTGTGTTTTAAAACATAACACAAAGTTGTATTTTGAGACAAGATCATATGCCCTTTATAGATTCAAGAACAATTGATTCAGATAAAGAATTACAAGTATGGTGGAAAAAATTAGAAATGTTGGACACGATGATAGAAAATAAAATGTAGTAACAGAAATCCAAAATTATGGGTTAAAAAAAAGATTTG
This sequence comes from Vicia sativa, assembly GCA_021764765.1. NCBI lineage: Eukaryota > Viridiplantae > Streptophyta > Magnoliopsida > Fabales > Fabaceae > Vicia > Vicia sativa. The sequence continues at coordinate 168,825,141 of CM038796.1, forward strand.
AGGACTAAAATAAAAAAATACGCCAATTTATCGGGCTGAAAAGACTATTTAAGACTATCTAAGCCAGAAGTATAGATTTGTGTTCATATCTTCACCTCCAACCTTCATACAAACCCATAAATTTTTTCAAGCCAAAAACTTTTCGAAACCCATAATTTAACAGAGGAATGACCATCTTGTCTCTACAAAACACATAAAATATTTTTCTTCAAATAAAAAATATCATGATCTTTGAAATGAGTTTGATCAGGAATTGACATAAAAGCTTTGAGTCTGCTTATGGAGAGCTCCATGGATGGTTGAGTTTGGTGAGAAGAGGAACATAAGCATCCCATGAAGAAGGAGATAAGGAATGAAGGGAAATGTGATTGTTTTTTGAAATGTAGTTTACAAAACATAAGATGAAGGTGAAGGTGAGAGAAAAAATGGAGGTTGGAAATGGAGTTTGAAGGTAATAAAAAATGGAGCTTGGGGATGGATTGAAGAAAAAGGTGATGTTTGATAAAAAATAATAAATTGGGCTTAGTATGTTTGTGGTCCTCCTAAATATCTCATATTTCACCTTTAATTTCTCAAAAACTTTCCTTCAAATAATTGTCTTCATAAATATTTTTATCCACACTTTTGGTATCTCTTGCAACTTAACAACAATTTTTACTACTTAGCGACAATTTCTATTTATCGATAATTTTAGCAATGGTTTTAGCATAATGGACCAAAAGTGTGGATGGAAATTTTTAAGAAGACCATTATTCGAAGAAATTGTTTATAGGGACGAAAAATATATTTAACTCTTTTGTTTATTTTGTCCTCGCATGCCATGTCATTGGATGTTTGCCACCTCCTCTTTTGTGTAACAAATTGTTAATTTCAGAGACTAAAACCATACAAAACTCAACACTTAAGGACCTCATAAAAAATATTTAGAAAGTAAATCAAAAACATGTCAACTTACATGGACAAAAAACTATTTAAACATTTATATAATTTTAGCTTACACCAATGCGAATCCAAATTGACATTTTATGTTAATGAGTACATAATTTTATCAACTCAATTATTATTGATCATAATCTATTATCTACATCACCAAATTGTTTAGACTTAAATGAATTTTGATAATCTATTTTGATGAAAATAATTTATTAGTTCTTTCATTTCTAAATTTCACCATTTGCTCCCCGTATTTAACAAGTTTTATGAGTTTTTTGGTCTCCTTAACTTTAAATTTTGTTGCTTATGTTGTGTTTTTTTAGATTGGTGTGCTAAGTAGTGTTGTTCTTGTTGTCATGTTTAGATTATGATAATGTTATTTAGGTGATTTTTTTTATGTTTATGTAAGTATGGTAATTATGTGTAAAATATTTTTAGTATTGATAATGAGGAAGAAATTATGTGTAATATATTATATAAAATGATATATTTAATGTTAAAATGCTTTATTCAATGTTTAAATTCTCAATGATTTTGTAAAATGCTCAATGTTATTGTTAAAATGATTTATATAATGATGTTATAAAAATGGCAAGTTCAATATTGAAATGGTCAATGATCTTGTTAAATTTTTCAATTCAATAATGTTGTAAAAAATAATTAAAAGTTTAGTTAAATATATAATAACCTTGTTACTATTGGCGAGATTCGGTTTATCCCCAATAAAAGAAAGTTGGATAATATTATAATTCTATGTTTTTGCCTCCTAACTTATGATTTTCATTAATTTACACGGTGTTGGTCATCTAATACCACTTCTGATTGTTTTTGGAGTTTCCTGTCTATCATCAACACATATTGTTTCCTCTTCTTTTCACCACTTAGAAAATCCACCAATTTCCTCTTTCCCCACCCTTGTCTCCAATTTTTTCCCATTTAGAAAATATTTCACCCTTCCCCCTTTTTTCACTTTCCACTCCAGTTGTTCATTCTTATTTTCTTTTTCTCTAGTCTTTTTGGCTCATTTGTAAATGGACTTTGAGATTATAACTATCCATAGGGATTCAACCACAATATTGACTTCTTTTTTATTTCTACCTAAATTTGTATCACTTGTTTATTTATTTTTCCTTCCACCACCAATAACTTTGATTTTTCTAGACCACCTCTCTTGTAGCCTCCATCTCTTTCTAAGAGTTAATGCATTTACTTTGACTAGTGGAGTAAAATAATTCTTGTTGTAGCATCTCACACTTTGTTCTTTCTTAGTTTAGTCATGACTATTAGGTAAGAGATGAGTCCTTAACCATTGCCCAAAATACATATCTAGCTCTTCAATCTCTTTATATCATTCCACTCAACTAACCCATAATTTTTCACAATCTTTTAATTAGATGTCCAATTCTGCCATACACAATACATTGTCACCAGTCTCAACTTCACCATACATTGTTACACATTTTTCTTATTTCCCTGTGAGAGAGACATTTTTCATTGTTCCATACATTATTATCCCATTGAGGACTTAAAAATAGAGGACATGAGCGTGGAATCAACAGAGTTAAAATTTCAAGATGAAATCTACACTAGTTGATAGAACAACCATATGAATTTAGGGTTAGTAAAGACGGTAAGAAGTAAGTGTAGAAATTCAGAGCAAACCATTATATAAAAGAATCAATATAAAACCAATATGTCTAATGAAAATGTAAAACAATACACATACACATATTAATACAATTGAGGTGGATTTTGTTTTTACAAAAGAACTAAACTAAAATGTAATAATTGTATGTTATACAAACAAGTTGGAATAGATCAGTTGGTTAGAGCATGTGGTTGTTAACCACAAGGTTGGAGGTTCAACCCCTCCTTCTAGTGTTTTTGTTTTTTATTTTATTTTTAAACAACTCATGCCACTAGATCTTAAAACCACTTTGAATCCCCTTAGTACAAATACATATAGGTCCATAGTAAATCAATTATCATGAATTAGTATTTGTACCTCTAAGCAGGCATGTGAACATTTTAGCTCTTGTCCCCTCCCAACCATAACCATAAGTGCTTTAGTTAGGTTGTGTTGAATGCCCAGTTTGGCAGTGACACTAGATTGAATATGGTTGTGGGTAGTTCCTCCGTATACCAAAATATAGACTGGATGCTTCATGATTTACTTGGGTATCTTGAGGGAAGTTAGGTTTTGTTGAATGCCCAGTTTGGCAGTGACACTACATTGAATATGGTTGTGGGTATTTCTTCCGTCTACCAAAATATAGACTAGATGCTTCATGATTTGCTTGGGTATCTTGATGGAGTTAAAGCCTATAGGTTGTGGTGCCTAGAATCATGTCACAAAAGGTGTATCACAAGTTGTGATGTGGGTTTCAATGGAGCAGAAATGGTATTCAAGAAAACTGATAGCGCTGGTCAAAATGCAAAGATCTCCGAAGAAGAGTTTGAGTTAGAGCATATTGATGTTGTATTGCATAACCCAAATAAAGTCAAGGAAGAAGCACAAGAAGCTGAAGAAAATGAGGAAACTATTAATGACTACATGATGGAAAGAGAGAGGTCGATAAGAGTTGGCAATCCACCATAAAGACTTTGTTATGCATATCTCATAGAGTTTGCTTGAATCTATTTTAGTGAGTTACTTGATGAAGAACCTAGAGATTACTTGGAAGTCGTGAGGTGTCGAAACAAGACAGATTGGTTGAATTCCATGGATGATGAGATAAAAACTCTTCATGATAATCACACTTGGGAGTTGATCGAGAAACCTGCAGGAGCCAAGTTACTTTGTTCTAAGTGGATTTTCAAGATTAAGGAATGAATCAAATGAGTGATGTCAAAGTGATTTAAGGCAAGGAATAAACTTCAATGTGTGTTCTCACTAGTTACAAAGTTTTTGGACTTTATGGTGAAGTTCAACTTAAAACTTGAACAAATGGATGTGAATATCGCTTTCCTTTATAATGATCTATATGAAACAATTCCCATGAAGCAGCCTAAAGGGTATGGTGAAAAAGGTAAACAGGATTATATATATATATATATATATATATATATATATATATATATATATATATATATATATATATATATATATATATATAAAGTTGAATATGTCATTGTATGGTCTGAAACATCTCCTCGATAATGGAATAAGAGGTTTAATAAGTTCATGGCACACATAGGTTTCACTAGGAGCAAGTTCGACCATTGTGTTTACTCAAGATCTCGACCTGTAAATTCACTTGTTACTTTGTTGCTTCATATGGATTATATCCTCATAGCAATCAATAATATGAAGGTAGTAATGAAGGTAAACATCGCACGAGCCTTGAAAGTTTTCAAGACTTTGTTGAAGGATAAAAAACATATCAAAGGTGATTGTCTTCGATCGATCCAAAGGTGTTTCCTGCATCATATGCATTATTTTGCTAATATCACATTAAAAATGTGAGAAGTCGGCTAAAACCTGTTGTAGGCACCAAACAAATCAAAGGGATGATAGAAAAATGGTCAAACCAAGTGTGGTAGTGAAAAAGATTATGGATGTATGAACTGGTACATTAAATTCATTCACAAAATAATTGTATGTTGCCTATGTAATGCAATTTAGGAGCATGTGTGTTTGATATCCAGATTTCTTGAAATACATTGAGAGTATTATTCTAGACCAAGTGAAGGAGAATATTACCAATGCATGGACCAATTAGGTTACCACCTTGACAATACAATAACTAACAGGTTCGAATCAGCATATTCACCATTAAAGAAATGGTTGGGTGATAGTAAGGGTGATTTCTTTATAGACTGGGACGGGATTCACCAAATGCGCTAAAACCAACATTCATAAATACAAAACAATTTTGGTCAAAGAATAACGGTGCAAGAACATATATTCAAAGAAAACATTCTTTATTCACAATTGCTTGGATGCGTATCTCAGTCGACATTGACTTTCATCTCTCATGAAGCAAAATGAGCAGAACATACAGGAATGGAAATAACAAAGTGTGGATGTATAGTTAGGAAGACTTATGGTCTTTCATATGCTTGTCTCATTAGAAAACAATAAAGATTAATTCCACGATACATATGGATGAAGTGTACAATCATTAGAAAAGACGTTGGTTTAATGATGATGGATTGATTAATGATGGTAAAGCATGTATAAGCATCCAGACCGATGAGAAATAATCCAAGACACATTCCCAAGGTAGATGACAACATGAAATCGCATATCAAATAGCAGTTGAGAAAGATTGCATATCCAGAAACCACATATTTGAAACCTCGTTCATAATCGGTTAAAATCAAAGGTGTCCTTAAAAGGTAAAACCGACTCAAGATGACATTTCAACAAAGCTATCTTCATCGTACTTTGAACATGTTGATTCATACTTTCTAGATTCTCCAACTTCAAAATCTCAAAAAAAAATGTTTACGAGGGTGCTCGCATTAGCGAACTACCTAAACCAACTTCACCACCTCCTCCACCAACGATTCCCGAGATTGAATTCATTGATAAAATGTAACTTTTTATGCACAAACACATTGAGTGGATCGTGAATGTTGGGGATGATGGTAATTGTAGTTATCAGGATGTATCCATATTGCTTGGAAAATCATAGGAGGATCACACACTTGTTCGTGTCGCACTTTTGAAAGAGTTGACGACGCATAGAGAATTCTACACAAAGTTAAACGGGTCCAAAAAAAATTATTCAACTCAAAATGCACTTGTTCCTTGCCGTAACAGTAAAGACCATTTTCAAAATGGATGCGCTTTCTTGAGTTCAACTCAAAAGACCATTTTATTCAACTCAAAAGAGTGTGCATCGATCTGACAAGATGTGAGTTCTCATAGACATTTTTCCATTACATAGTGGTCCACCTAAAAACCCAATCGGTGCATCATGCGTGTTGGCTGTCCAATTCCAACTACATCAATTGAGTGGACGAAACATTCAACAATTGAGGAGGAAACATGGTCGGATCAATTTATGGAAAGGATGATAGAGTTCACTAAATTGATAGAGCTTGAAAGAGAATCAAACAAGGAAGCGTTGAAGGCGGAACCAGCTATAGAATTATGTGGCATTGCATCATTTGATGCATTCTAGATTGTAATCGATACACATTTGTGTATGTATTAATTTTGATAGGATTTATTACATATTAATTTTATGGTTAGTTTTTGGTTTACATTGCATGTGGTTGTTTACGAAGTTGTTGGTTTTAATCTGGTTCAGATAAGTTTTCAAAAATGTGACTCTGAAGTCATCCTTATTGTTATGAAAACGTGATGTATATTCGGATATGTGAATCCGAAATCACTTTCTATTTGTAAGTTAAACGTGAGGTATATTCGGATATGCAATTATGAAACTTTACCTGATACAAGATAAGAATTTTGAGGTCCAAAGTGACCCACTACTTGTATAAATAGGATGTGTCTCAACCGTAATTTGTACCAACACACTAAAATCAGAGAGAATGAGTTCATATCCCCATCTAGAATTTGTGTATTTCAATGGCGAGAAACCACCACTTCTGTTTAGGATCACCGAGGAAATATCTCTAGCAGATCTGATATCCAAACTGAACATTCTGCTGCACTTTTCAAAAAATCATAGAGTTGTCAAGCTTGAGTATCGATCACCCTCATTTTACAGCGAAGGAAATGTCTATTTCACCAACCTTAAACTGAAGACGAGTGAAGATCTAAAGGTTATATGAAGTATCTTTCTCAATTATTAATCAAAGGGTCTAATTGAAGTGAATGCGAAGATTCAAAGATTTGCCGAGGACATAATCATTATGTTGCAACATCTCAATAAAATGTTTATGTAATGTTGAATTTATTTTCATGACTATCTATGTTATAAATACTTTTATTCAATAGAATATTGATGTTGTTGATATGCTTTTATTCATGATGTCTTGGTTCCAAACACAAATATAGTTCAGAAGCACATTTTCGAACACACCCTTTTAAGACTTCATAGATGTCTATCTAAATATTTATGATAAAAATAAATTTTAGTGTATCTAAAGGTGCATCTCCAAACACATGAACATTTTAGAAATCCCGCGCAAAGTCAGAGTGAAAGTATAAGAGTGGGATGAGAATTTGCCTATATTTAAGGTTGCAATAGTTCAGTTGTTGTGTAACTAGAATTGTAATTTGATGATTTTTCATGCAATAATTGAGTTATTGTGTAATGATTGTGTAGTGATGTTATTGACATTTGTGTTAGATTTGATTTGACATGAGAATTGTGATAGTGAAACTGGTCGGTTAACTTTTGTTTTGAAAATGAAATTCATTACTGCCTAATTGGAGATGTTCCTGTCTAGAAGGATATTGTTTATCCTATTTACTAGGTCTGGATTAAAGCAAACCCCTAATCCCCCGGTTATAAACTTATAATAGTCTCCACTAAAATTGATTAAAAAATAGTACAAACTTTTTTACAACCCAATGTCTCAGTGATCTAGTTTCCAAAGCTTCATACCATAATAACAGCCAAACTTAAGCAACTACAAATTGAAGAAAAACTATGGAACAATCTCTAAACAAACACAACATATGTTTCTTCAACCAGATTATAAAGTAAAACAGACAGTCAAAAGCCTTTACACTCTGCTATGATACTTTTGTAATTCCAATGATGGTTCTAATCTTCTTCTCTCTCGGGAGGTACACCGCAAGGCTGGAGCATTTTCTGCGCAAAAAGGTAGAATTTGTCAAATAAGAATATAAAGTGTCAGGTGAAATCATAAAGTATCAAAAATGTTACTCATATATCAATCAATCAAAAGTTCAACTCCTCATCCCATGTTTATGACAACGAATTGCACCGCAACAACTTTTAGCATCACATCAGACTCCAAATTCTCTATGCTATTTCGCTATTGGCTGCTATAGCAGCACTATTGAGAACACAGGTATTGAGCATGTAATCAATATGAACAAAACAGCCAACCACAAGTTGATGTGTGTGAGTTAGAATCCATTTGATATCTTTATTGCTAAACATCAAATCTTAACTTAACCAGGTTACTAGTTATCTGACTAAGGAAAATTCTTCAGTTACAAAACTATCTACCATGAGTACCAACCATGCTTACTTCAATAGGTACCAAAAATGTTGTCTAAGCTTCATGAGAGAAAATACTAACCATCTAGCCATCCTTATTCTATCTCCTCAGAGTGAAATATCTAAACAGCACAAAATGTTGGCTTCTATTCTAGGTAAGATCATGTTGGCATGTGCTATACTAGTACACCACTAAATTGACCTGCTATAGTATAGTAGGTTAATGACAAGATATGTTTCTAAGTATTGATGGGGTTGCACATCGATGATCAAACCCTGCCAATTGTGTTGAGTTTCACTCCATGCTAAAATAATTTCTATCAATAAGTAATTTTGTTTGCTTCCACCTCAAAGAACATTGGAATGAAGAAGCAAGTTGAATTTGAGTAAATTACCTGCATAAAAGTGTAGCTTTGTCTTCCAATAGATTCATTCTCAGCAATAGAAAAATAGGAAAGTAAAGGGTAATGCCCTATATACGATGCATAGCTATCACGCTGAATGTTCACTGCCCATTCACTGCACAAACACAACAACATCAACAACAAATTAAAATCAAAATAAACAACAAAAAAAAGAAAAAGAGAGAGAGAGAAAAACCTACAATCTGTTCATATCAGCATGGCCAGTTCCAACATATTTAGCTTGAAGATGCTCGAGTTGGGAATTGATGTTAAACCTATCACTCGCCTGCATCATAAATCGTTGGTGTAATTAAAATATTGTTCTTATTCAGCGGGATTAGAGATTGAATTATGTGAAAGATTGTAAGGAATGAAGAGAAAGAAATACCTGCATATTGGCTCTTGTTCACAAACCTTACTCGCCTGTTGCTCCAAAACTTAAGAACTGCCAGGTTTCACTATTAGGTTAACGATTTTTCCTTATTAGACTCTTTTTCTATATTTTATTTCTTTTTGAGAGATTAATTTCTCTATAGTCACCCTTCCTATATTTTGGGATGGATTATAACTGGGGGTGTTCACGGGTACAGGACGGATCTACGAGTCCACTCCCCTAATTCAATCCAACCCAATCAATTTTTATTTTTAACCACTTCAATTATATACAAGTTCAACTCGAATCAATCCATTTAAATCCATTAGTATTTGTTTGGGTAATAGATTTGAAATTTTAAATCCACAAATCCGCGAACTCAATCCACTAATATGTCACTATATTTTTTTTTTAAAATTTTATTTATAAGTTATCTAGGACGATGCATATATACTTTTAAATAAAATTTGAGATGTCAATTTTCTTTATTCAAAGAGATATATCTTACGTTTTAAATTATACGTTATACTATTTATATATTTTTTACTTGATCTGAATCATAAGTATTTAGGTATTAAATGATAAATTTTATTTAAATTAAATACTAAAATTTATGATTTTTTAATGTTTTGATAAAATAAATGTGTTAATAAAATTGATATTTTATTTAAAAATTAAAAATTATATTTAGTGGGTTACCCACAAATCCAACCCAATCCAACACATTGATAAACAGGTTGGTTCGGTTCGGATTTAGTCTTAAAAGTACGGGTTGAACATTCAACACAAACCAATGACTATTGATTGGATTGAGTATTGGATTTAATAAAATTAGACTCAACCCAACCCGCGATCACCCCTAATTAGAACGTAGATCATAATAAAATATGGGATCGATATAGAATAGAGATTTTATTTTATTGTTCGTGTATTTTTTATAATTTAGTATAAAAGAACAAAATAAATTAGTTCATTTCATTGTATACATCTTAGATTGGAGAAATTAAAATCGAAGGACTTGATGGAATATGATATAATAGATTCCATCATATTCCATTCGCTCAATGATTTGCATATCTAAACAATATAATCTAATTAAATACCACTTCATTTCATTTTATTCCAACACATTCTATCAATCTAGACATATCCTTCAAGATACACAATTTATACCAAAAAGAAGGGGGAAATAGTAATATAGAATTCTATATTGTGATATGTCTCGAGGGGTGTTAAGATTGAGATAGAAGACCGAATAAATCAAAATAAGAAAGACAATATGAAGAAATGTATTACAAAAGTAAAAGGAGAAGAGAGAAGTTCTCAACTCTCTCAATAGTGTCTTTGGTCTATGATGAGTTAGTTCGTGGACATGTTGATAAAAAATTAGTTAAAAAATGTTGCATAGTATTGTCATTGGGAAAAAGATCATAAAGACTGGAGAGACAGGTAGTGGTGTTCGTAACTTGGAAGATGTTTCAACTAAGGAAGATAAATATGGAGGAATGAAGGTAAAGGAAATGAGGTTTTGAGATTATGAATGTCTGGAGTTCATTCTATCATAGAAAGTAGGAAGAATGATTCATTCAAAAGATGCTAGGAAGAATGATTGGTTTTAAGGTCCTAGTTTTAAGGTCCTAGAGAATAAATTATAACAAATATGGACTAGGGCATTGATGATTAGTATTGTTGATATGGGATATTAATACTACCTAATAACTTTCATAAGTGAAGAAGATCAATAGAAATGGTTTGTGGTTAATTTATGATCATTATCTATATGTAGAGAATGAAGTGTAAATTTTTGTCCCGTGAATGATGCCATTGAGCGGGTTATTTGGATACGTTTATCTTGTTATCGGTTGAGCATGATGATACAAGAATATTGACTTTTATCGATGATCGAATAGGAACAACAATAAAGTTTGTTAGAAATATGTTCATGAGGGGAAAGGAAAATATGACAAATTAGGCGTTTAAGTTAATTTGACCAAAACCTTGTTGGCAATGTTTTCCTTCGAGAGGAAAGCCTTAAAAAGTGGAGTATAAATGAATGCATCTTTTATGCCTTAACTGTGGGCATTTTGCTCACTATAAAGAAGGATGCTCAGAGAAGAAGAGAACTAGAGATAAGAAAGCTATTAGAGAAGAGGTTGATGAGGGTGGCAATAATGGTTGAACTAGAATTGTCAAAACAGGTTATCCGGTCCTGAACTGGTCGGTCATGATGACCCTTAGACTTTTATGTTCGGGTCTATAAAGTCTATTATTATTGTAGCTCAAAATATATTACCCTTAGAGGTGGAATATGTTAGGCTAACTAATATGTACATACAACCTAACATACATAAGTCCAGGCTTGACCGTGTTCTTTTAACAGAAAAAGGCCTAGACTTTTCAAAAGCCTATTTAGTCTAGACCACGTACCATGAAAAAGTTTAAACCCTAAACTCAATCCTCCACGGTCGCGTGTATTCCCGTCAGGGCATTGGAATCACAACTACCTCTAGTGTCCTCCGTCGTAGGGGGTTGTGCTCTCCTAGCAACTATGATTAGGAACAATTAGGTCTAGGAGTGAAGGTTTAAGTGATATCAAAGTGGTGATGATAACGAAAGGTGTGACCTAGGTTAATTTTACACGACCTCCACGGTGGGCACCACTATACTTGTCAAAAAGTACATAATGTGTGACACTCATATGATGGTAGGAGTAATCATAGGCCTTAATGAATTTATGTGGGTTAGAGCTTGTTGACTGTGGTGAGAAACCATGTTCAGTGGTGTTTTAGGTTATGGAGAAAGCAAGCTCATGCGAGGTGAGAAGTTTTGCATTCTCTATGTATTTTGTGTATGTAATGAGTTGTCCTTCCCCATGCTATAGATGAGGTATTTATAGGGGGCTTATGGACATATATTCATTGTACTCCTAAAATGAAGTAATCACTTCACATTGACTAGAGAAATTATTGACGGAGTCATGAGCATGACTTAATAGATGCATTTATGGACTAAGTAAGAATCTCTGGCCACGTTTTATGGACTAAGGATTATCACCACTCAAACTTAATCATTCGACTGAGCTCAACTAAAATCATTCAGACTATGAGTGGGTAATATATGAAGTTGAGACCACTCTACACTATCATCAAATCATCATCTCAAGTTGATGTTTATTAAGAATGATTGTTATGTGAATTTGTTTTAAAGATTTTGTTAAGTTGAGAGGCTATTTTGAGCAACATGGCTCAGTTTACTGATGACTTGGTTGTAGAAGATACCTCATCATTTTGATGAGATTTAGTGACCAGCCAACATAACATATAGTTGGACAAATGTAGTCAAACCGACTTCAAATAAAAGCTAAGATTCAAACCTACAACATTCACAAACACACCTGAGCCCAATTATAAATACAACACAAGAATTGGATATTGTGCGCTGGAGCGCATTTCATCAGCTCTAGAGCTCATTTGAGTATAAACAGTTCCAAATATTCCCTTGTTGTAATTATAATTTTATGGTTCATGTCATAGAGTGGTCACAAAAAACATTTTATTCCACCAAATACAAAATGGAAACTGAATCAACAGAGTTTTGCGGATCAAGATGCTAATGTTGTACTTTGGCAACTATCAACAGTGCAAGCCAAGATGTCCCTATAATCCCTTGATATCTTAAAAGAATCATAAACTTGTCCATCACTACTCTTCTTGTACTCTAACAACAAATTTGAATGGTCAAATGCTGTGAGTTTCACAAATCCAAAGTCATGGTCTTTAAAGATACTCCATTTGGTGTTTATGGGGGCAAAGTCAGCTAAGGCTGCACCTCCTCCCCCAACCACCACATGTATCGTCCCGTTCAAGGAGCCCTTGTAATCGTGCTTCTCTTGATCGGTGCATATATTCTGAAGAAGGAAGAAATAACGACAGTTAATTTATACGTCAAATGAGAAAATCAAACAATAAAGCGAAGACAAGTTAAGAGAAATACCTGATAGATTGGGCATGTTCTTTCATAGTTATGGACATGTCCATACATGGCTATGTCGACTTTATATTTTTGCCATAGAATCTGAAGGTCCTCCCTTCCCATTGGTTCTTCAAACGAGCCTTCTGCAACATAGAAATCCGCAGAAGAATAACCAAGTACCCTATGTGCAAGGAATATCAACCATGGCTGTTTCTGTCTGTCAACGGATGCTAGGCACTTTTCGATGAACTCATACTGCTCTGTTCCTTTTCTCCAATCAAGTTCTGTGTGAGCTATGCAGAATCTAAACATGCCATAGTCAACAGAATACCTGGAAAAGTAATGTGATTTTCCAAGTTATTTTACTGGGATCGTAATCGCCATCGCTAATATGCTCAAGATGATATTATAATGAAAGTGATTTTTCAATAAAAAAAGGTTAAAATTATAGACATATTGTACCAGAATTTTTCCCGGTTCTCAGCAGGCACGTAAAACATGTTTTGAGCAAGCACGCCACATTCACCACCAGAATCCAAGGTCCCATAAAATGATCCACTTCCTGGCCAGTCACGTTCGTGATTGCCACTAAAAGCGCAATATATAGCCAAAAAATCAGATAACAAGGTGAAACGGTATACATAGAAAAATCAACACAATGTGTAACATGACAAACCTTGCAGTCATATAAGGAACTTTTGATGCAATTGGCTCAATCTGTGCAGTAAATTGGTCCCATTGTGAAAGGTACCCATTAGCATAGCATAAATCACCAATGTGGAAGACTACATCTATATCCTTCAAGTCTTGAATAATCTGATTCGTAGTATTGAGTGCACCCGGCTGGAAGTTGTTATACTCATTGGAGCCATCAGCTTCTGCCTGCTCATCCCAAAATAATATGAAAAGTTAAGATTCCAGATTGATAAAAGTGATTGTTTGAAGACATATTCATATGAAGCAAATTGAAGTGCTCATTTGTTTAAGATTATAATTGTATCTTCAGAGTTACGGGCATGGTTAGAATGAGATTGTCCATGAGAAAAAAGAAATAAAGAATATTACCTTTCCCATGTCACCGAATATGACCACGCGTTGTACGGAATTTTGACCAGGATAAGGAGATGATTTAAACTGATATTCTTGACTCCAAACTGTTGTGCCATTAACTAATCTATGCCCCAGCTTGTATGTGTACCTGCAAGTACGGAAAACAAAATTGCAAGCTGAGGGGTCATATACACTGAACTGCTGGCTGCTGCTAATAAAATCTCAACGCGTTTCTTCTTTCACCTTCCACCAGTCCATATTTGAACCACAAGTACGAAGTAAAATGGTGCAGCAAAGCAAAAAAGGTGCGGAAGGCCAAAATTGATAAAGAAAGGGAACAAGAGTTGGTAAAAATAGGATCTTGGAATTGGAAGGAGAACCAAAAACTGAAAGCAAAGTAAAGATGAAAGTGTAAACATGATCCAATAGCAAAAATGAGCCAGAAGAAAAACCAGATGTATTAATGGCAGGTAACGAGTAACAGCGAGCAAGAATAGTGTTAGGAGCTTGGGAAGATCATTAAACAAGGCATCAATCAAGATGGAGGAAAGGTTGAGGAAGAGGAGAAGGTTCCGTCCATGGATCGTGCAATAGACGAAAACATGCTTGAACAAACTTTATTTAGTCTTTTTAAGTCACATTGTTTCATCTTCGTTTTCAAAATGTTTGTCGGGTCATATAATGGTGAAATCTGAGTTTGCTAAATCCAGTATTAATATAACTGTTGAGTATCCTTTTAACCGTATTAGTTATGATGTGTGGAGAAATGCAACCAAATCCAATTTTCTCACTTCATTATAATTGAGTTGCTTTATATCTTTATGCTAGTTTAACTTTAAGTTATTGTAAAAATAAATACTCCCTTCGGTCACTACTATAAGCAAAGATTCTCTTCATAGGTTCATTGAATAACGGATGTATCTTGTCATAGAGATCAGATACAACAATTATTCAGGAATTTAAAAAGAGAATCTTTGCTTGTAATAGTGACCAGAGGAAGTATTCAATTAACTTGGGTTCGATTTAATCAAAGGGAATATTTCAAATCAGCTATAGATTCAATGCAAGTAATATCATGGTAAACATATAAAATACAACATACTCTTTATTAGGCCACAACTCCTTCAGGAAACTAGTGTGTATGTATCCCGGATCACGCCACCCAACGGTTCTTGCTGGTGCACCTATATATATGTGTATATAATAGATGAGTAAGATTCATTATGTTGTCAATTTCACTCTCTCCTCAATGAAATTTACAATTACATATTTTACAAATGTCAATATTGTCAAGACTCGAGATAAATATAGTTTTCCATCCAAAATGTAAATTTTTATGAGTTTCAAACAAGTGTAAAAATATCAGCACAATAAAATAACAAAAGACTTGCATACCACACATGGTGTTGCGATCAAAAGTCAGTGTCCCAGCAGGAGACTGCACAGGTTTCCCTTCTTTTCGGCCCCATTCAACAAAAGGCTCAGCATCGCTGATCCCATATCCGCTTGTCCATGTTACAGTAATCTGTTACAAATTGGAATAAAAAACTTTCAATAATTCCAGATATTCTTCATTCACGCATGCACAAGCACGCACATACATTTATAAGTGCATTTACTGACGGATTCCATTCAAACGAAAGATTTCAACCCAAGCTGAAAAAAGAAAATGCAGACTCAATATCAAAAACATAAAGGGATATAAAACTTACTTCATCCCATGATTTCCCTAGTGCTAATCTAGGATATACCGGAGCATTTGGATTGATGAAGGATACTTTATTTGACACTGCAACAAGCTTTGGCTGTCAAAAATAATTCAATAAAAATTAAGAAATATAAAGATAAAATTCAGAAGAAAAAAACCCGTAACATTGGACTCAAAGCTAATACACATGATTAATTTAATAAAGAATGAAATTACAGGGTAGAGATTAAGCGAGAATACATTTGTTAATCCACCGGTGAAGAGAGCAAATGAGAAATCAGATCGCTGATTAATCAATTGAAGTTTCAAGGAACCTTTCCCCGTGTTCTTGTAACTGGGACTGGAGAAATTGGCATACTGAAACTGAAATAAGAAACAAAAATGGGACAAGTTAATATTATCAAACATTGAAAATTTTCAATTCGTCTCAAGCTACAAGGATAATGTGGCCCACGAACCTTGATAGGTGCAGAACACAAGAATGGAGGACCGACAAGTCGGTTTTCTGCAGGGCAAGTAGAAGCACTGGAAATAGTAAAACATTCAACTCCCGGTTAATTCAACCAGACTCATGATGTGAAATTTATATGATTATATAACATGAAAAAGTGTATGTTTGAATTGACACTGAGTTTGACGAAATCGCAATGGCACCGTGATTTTTGTGAATCTCCAAAATCTGCCACTGTGATTGATTGTTACCTGAAATTTCCAGGAGAGAAGACTCCAATCCAGTCATCTATTGTTGGATTTGGATTACTATATTTCAGCGTAACCCATTCTGTATTTTGTCCCTAAAACATTAAATTGTGAAATTCGTCAGTTTCTGATACCAAACTTAGCATGTGTTTCGTTCTAGCGTGGCAAAAAGTGATTTTGATTGAACTCATATGATTTAACATAAATGATTTATGCTTGGATACATTCGCGTGAAAGTTAGTTGAACAAGAAAATAAAATTGAGTGTAAAGATAATGTTTTAAGGCAAAAGCTACAAATGTTAACTTCAAGTTGGAATCTTCTAAAGGCAAAATGAATTCTAATAAAGAATTATCAGCGTGTTGGTTTTGCGGCGAAGACAATTGATTTTGAAAAGTTGATTCTAGCTAAAAGTGAGTTGAAGACAAAGTGATTTATGTTTGGATAAATTCTTGCAAAAGTGAGTTAAACAGTAAATCCTAACTTAAAGTAAAATCAATTCTACTCGAGAGCAACCAAACTTATCAAAAGTCCATTATACACATCCAGAATCAATTCTAGGTGCTCTAAAAGTGAAATCGAAGATACACTCAAACATACCAAAAACCAATTTAAGCCTTGAGAATCACTTCGGCTCACTCAAAAGTAAATTTAGGGCCTTTTTGGATTGGCTCATTCAAGCTTATCTACTAACATAAGTTGTGATAGAGTTTGAGAGACTTTTATCAAAAACAACTTATGACATTTCTTATAAACTTTATTTATCTTATTTTAATAAGTTCTTCAAGTCATAGCATATATAAACATCATTTAAATTTATTTCATCTTTTGCTATAAAAATGGCTTATAGAAGCTTATTTATAAACACTTATTTTCATAAGCACTTCTATTATAAGCTGCAAATAAGTTGTTTATTCAAACATGCCCCAGTAAAAAAGTGACATGGCAAATGCTTGAAGCAGCTAAGTTACTAGTTAAAGAAACACATGAAAATTTAAAGTAAAATGAATGAAAGGTTAGGTTACCTTTAAGCCGAGTACATCAGGGGAAGCTTTGACAAAAGCATCTAGATGAAGAGCAAAAACTGTATTATGAATCGCAACTTTGGATAGCGGTTGATGCAAATCAGACATAGCTTCCTTAAAGATTGAAAGAATAACCAAAGAAAAAACCAGCATTTGAAATTTCTTCTCCATATCACACATGATCTGAAACGAGAAATGCATCCAAAAAAACAGTGAGTTCAATGCAATGAATGATAATCAACATTGAAGCAACAATTTGAAATAGAATAAGATTGATTCGAAAGTAGAAGTAAAGCAGAAGTCACCTTTGGAGTGGAAGCTTGCAAGTTTTATGGATCGGTGGAAAAGTTTATGAAAAGGGAGTGAAAGCTTTAATTAATAAGATTATCTTCATTCGCGTTACGGAGGGATATTGAAATTTGGAAAAAAGAAAGAATATCCGCGGGATCTGTCTATCACTCGCTGTAATTTCCACATTGGCATTCTCAAATAGGATCATGGTGGAGATAAATTAGTTATGACTAAAAATAAGAATAATAGATTTTTTCTAAATAAACCAACTATTTAATTCTTATACTAATGTGTATTACGGTATACCAAGTTACCAACAGTGGGATAATCTATGCTTTGTTTGGATTACAAATAAAAGTGAAAACAAAGAAAGTGAAAGGAAGGAAAGAAAGTTGTAGAAATGAAAGTGAAAGGAAGATGAAATTGTTTTTGAGTTGTTTGGTTGAAATGAAAGGGAAAGGAAAGAAAGATGAATAAGTGATAAACGAAGAATTACATATTTAATAAATGATATTAATATTCTTATTTAACATAAACAAAATATTGAAATAAATAAATATTTTAATATGTATAAATTAGAGAAAATTACACTCATCTCAAGCAAACACTTACATCCCCTCTAGTTTTAAATTGTAGATTAATATTTTTTGAAGTTTATTAAAAATAACACCAATACTCCATCATTTACTTATATATTTTTGTTTGTCACTAATTTTTTTTTGGTATATTTAAACTTAAGAAAGATAAGTGCATATTTTAAAATTAGATGAGTGTTAATGCCGTTTTAACTGAACTTAGAAAATGTCGGTGTAACTTTTCTTATAAAATAATTATAAATAAAACATATATATGTATTTATATTTTTTTTAATATAAATTAACTATATAAAATAGATACTCCATTTCATATTATTTCAGTTGGCTAACACGTGGGAGGAATATGATGTGTATGTTCTTCTAGAGCGATGCATGTGTCAGTTTTGATATGTGCATATCATTTCGAGATCTCCATTTGAGTTTGATCCTGACAACATCGTTCGCAAACTCTTGATGACATACTTGCAGATTACGAGATACATTTGATATAATAAGAGTATCAGAGGATGTTAGTCACAAGTCAGTGGTCTTATGTGGTCAATTATATGACTTGGTTATAGTGTGGCACACCCTATATTACTTGTTGACCTTGCCATTGATGTGTGTTGATATACCTAAATATTTTATGGCTTACGTATGAGGACATACAATCTAGGCGGTGTGAGAGAGGTGGCATTGATGCTTTGTCTCGCACGCGCCATTCTTACCGAGTCACAAAATTTCTTGGGTTACTTGCGGCAGAAGAGGAGCAATGAGATTAAGGTTATGTTTTTTGTTTGTTTGTATTTTGAGATGTTTTAGTATTATTTTCCATATTTTGAGAACAATATTTATAATATTATGAGATATTTTTAATTAATACATTACTTTGTTCATAATGTGATTGTTTATTAATGTTTAAATCAAATTATAATACTGTTAATCGAATTAAAATGACGTTGGATTAAAAAAAAAATACGAATTTAGAATAGTGAGTATAAATTAAATATGTGTTAAATTATTAGATGAAAGAAAAAAAAGATAACGTGAAATATAAAAAAAAAGAAGAAGGTGTTGAATAATAAAACCATTTTAGATAGCCTCAAAGTGATTTGTTACGGACTAAGTGATTTGTTTGGCAAGAATAAGGAAAGATGTTAATTTGCTTAATCTAACGGTCTTGAAAGCATGTTGGATTGGTACTCATCATGATCCACTTGAGTTTCACAACACCAAACCAAAACCTCACCAACAACAAAATCCTCTTCCTAAAACCCTATACCCTCTCCTCTCTACACTACACCATTCCCCATTTTCCATTGAAGAACAAAATCCCAAATGAATGTTACTCGTTCTGCTCTGAAGCTCCACCTTCAAACCTCACCAATCCGCTACCAATTCTTCTTCTCACGCTTCAACAATGCTCTTCGCAATCCCAATTCGCCACCGAAACGCTTCTTTTCTCTAACCCTTCCACGCCAAACGCAGACGCAACCCTTTGTTGGAAGCGCTCCTTCGTCAACCTCTTCAGAAGATTTCAAAGGCCGTGACTTTTTCTTTGCTGAAGATAACGTTTCGTGGAGTTCACTTGGGTTATCTGATACAATCTCTGGTGCTCTCTCGAATATTGGTCTCAAAACACCATCGCTTGTTCAGGTCATTT
This sequence comes from Vicia sativa, assembly GCA_021764765.1. NCBI lineage: Eukaryota > Viridiplantae > Streptophyta > Magnoliopsida > Fabales > Fabaceae > Vicia > Vicia sativa. Next base: position 168,844,945 of record CM038796.1, read on the forward strand.
TTCTCTCATTTTCCCTGTTTTTCATATACCCTTTTTGATATTAGTGCTATCTTTGTGTTTACTTCAAATTTCAACAGTAAAAAATTCAATTTTTATTGTTTCACTATTAAATGCTGTGTGTGTTCAGGCTTCTTCTATACCGCCTGTTTTGTCAGGGAAGGATGTAGTTATTGCTGCGGAGACCGGAAGTGGCAAGACATACAGTTATCTACTTCCTCTCATTGATAAGCTGAGGGATGCACAGGAACAATCTCTGGATGTTGTATCTGACAAAGAAATCTATCCACCGGCCGGGAAAGTTCTACTTGTGCTTTGTCCAAATGTGCAACTGTGTGAGCAGGTAGTTAAGATGGCTAATAGTCTCTGTAGCGACAATGGTGGAACCATTGTTAATGCGGCATCCATTTGTGGAAGACAGGTAGTGATTCTTTTAGCTTTTTTTTTTTTTTTTTTTATTTATTTATATTTTTTGACTCTAATAATCATTCTTGGACTAGGGATGGCCGATTCGGGAACCTGATATCATTGTGACGACACCCGCTGCTCTTCTCAATCATGTTGACGTTGATAGAAGGCGGCGCATGGAATTTATGCGTGGTGTCAAACATGTGGTATCTTTCTTGCTTTATGATCTTATGTAAGCTATGTTGCTCTAGTACTGAAGACATAAACTCAACATTAACTCCGATTTTTATGTGACTATATTTCTATTTGGTAGGTGTTTGATGAAGCTGATATGCTTCTTTGTGGAAGCTTCCAGAATAAAGTAATCCGCCTGATTCAATTGCTCCGCTATGATGAAAAACTCTTGTCTCGATCAAAAACACCGGTATCAGAGTTGGCAATGAAACTGGAGGAATCTGTTTTGTCGTCGGAAGATGCTTTGGAAGGTGAAGACGAATTTCCACCTGAAGCCATCTCAGACGAGGAGGATGATGATAAAGATGATCTTGTCGTTATTAATGACGAAGCTGAATCTGTTAAGAAAACAAGAAGAGAGTGGAGGAGAGTGAGGAAACATTATGAGCGCAGTAAACAGTACGTTTTTGTTGCAGCTACACTTCCAGTGAATGGAAAGAAAACAGCTGGGGCATTATTGAAACACATGTTTCCTGATGCTGAGTGGGTTAGTGGGAATTATCTTCATCGTCACAATCCAAGGTGCTTTTTATGAATAAAAATTCCTTTTTTTTTTCTTCTTGTTCAGCTGCTGTTGTGGTACAATAATGGAATGTATCCATCAAGATATTAAAATTGGAAAGCGGTCATATCTCTTCACGATTGATTATGAACTGGAAATAATATGATAGGAGTGTGTATGAGAAAATTAAGCCAAACATTACTAATGTACTATAGTAATGAATATGGTAAGACCATTTTCAAAAATCGAGTTTAGAGTTTAGGGTTCATGTGAAACTTAGATGAATGGCTAAGTATGATTATTAGTGAAGTCCTTAAGTCGCTCACACAATACAAGCTTACTATTTAAGTCAATCCAAAATGATTAATTGCATGGTTGTCAAGATCTCGATCTAGATCTTAAAATCTTAAGAGTTTATGATCTTATTCACCCCTAACGATGCGGATCTTAAGTAAAATCACGTATTGTAGCCAAATTGTGAAAAAAATCCCATAAAATCATTTATTTTGTGCGATCTTTGCCAACTTCGACCATGAATTTGTGCCTTTTGAAATGAAGTTTTAGATTTAGGGTTTAGAGAATAAAGTTCCCACTTGTAGGTTTGTTTTAACTACTCGACTTATGATAATCTTAGTAATTGACTATATATGTCCCTAATGTCTAAACATTAACAAATGTTCAATAAAACCTCAATAATAAATGTCTAAAGAATATGAAAAAGAGTCATTTTCTTACGAATAAACTTGCTTGCTTGCATATATCTTGTAAAAATACTTTAAATATATACTACTCCCTCCGTCCCAAATTATAAGACGTTTTGGACATTTCACATGTATTAAGAAAAATAATCATTGTTGTGTGGGAAAAAGAAATTATGTATGACTTTACACTATTTCCCTTCATTAATTATAGATGAAAGAGAAATAAAGAGAATTGAAAGAAGAAAGAGAAATAAATAATAGAGGGTATATTGAGAAAAAATCATTAATGTTACATTGGAATTGTAAAGTGACTTATAATTTGGGACAAATTTTTTCTCGAAAACGTCTTATAATTTGGGACGGAGGGAGTATTATTTTTCATTTTAGTAGGATCTTACGATTTTTGTTGCGATCTTACGATTTTTGTTGCGATCTTATATTTTACGATCTTGTTATTCCCTCTGGATCTTACAAAAATAATTGAGTAGGATCTTCCGATTTTAACTTCGATTTTATATTTTACGATCTTGCTATTCTCTCCTGATCTTAGGTGAGATCTCGATCTTGACAATTGCACATCTCATGGCTCAAGTAGTTTCCAAAGGCTATGCTCAGACTTATGATGTTGGCTAGTTTTAAACCTTCTGTCCGATATAGCTAAGTATGCTTCTATCTTTGTGATTTCATCTGTTGTGGACTTTCAATTTTCAGATTGAAGCAAAGATGGATAGAAGTGAGCGTTGATACACAGGTGAAAGAACTCATAAAGGCTGTGAATCATGGTTTAGAATCTGAAGATTTGGATAGTGACGGTGGCATTCGGAGAACAATGGTGTTTGCCAACACAGTTGAGGCTGCTGAAGCTGTGGCAAAGATATTGAACTATACCGGGCTTGAATGTTTACGCTATCATAAGAATTGCTCATTAGAAGAGCGAGCACAAACATTAGTTGATTTCCACGAGAAAGGTGGTGTTCTTGTATGTACTGATGCAGCTGCTCGTGGTGTGGATATTCCAAACGTCTTGCATGTTATTCAGGTATACTTCTCCTTTTATATGTTATAATTCTTTATGGAATAACAAAAAGTTTATAAATCCTATGTTTCAAAATATAGAAATAGGGAGGATCGGATATCAATTAAAATACAAAAGTATGTCAAATGAAAATGTCACATTATACTTAGAAAATTAGAAAGTATGCACATAAGCTTGACAGAAACAAAGTTACATCCAATGAACAATACACCTTTTTCACTTGCATACATTATTTGTGAAGATAAATCATCAGTTCCCTGGGAGAATGGATTGTGAGTGATTTATTGGTGTTAAAACATCTGTGTCTGTGTGTTCCTTGATTTGTCTCTGTTCCCTAATCATTTCACTCAAGTGTGGCAACCGTGAGCAAACCTCCATAAATTCAAGGACATGAGACTCAAACCCCTTTTCACCTAAGCTCTTCTATGCAAACATATACTTTCTCCTTTGCTTCTAATAATTCTTCAGATCGTGATAGTCCAGCGGAGAAGGGGAAGTAAATCGGGGAGTGGTGAATCTGAGCATATCATGCTTATACATGGACTGGGCAGGGCAGTGTGACGGGAGAGGAGGTTGAGGTGTTTTCTGGTAGAGATGAAAAAGATGAAAACAAGATGACCATTTTATCCTTAATTTATAAAACTCAATCTGGACTGTTGCTTAATAACAAATTTTAGGTTAGATCCAATGGTATGAATTGATGTGATGTATCCAATTAATTAACCAATTTGAACTGGTGCACCCGATTAATATCTTGTACCAGGGTGATCTTGTACTTTACGGGACATCAAATTTTATGTATAATACCATATCTCCTATTGAAAAGCTATTTATAACTAATTTTCCCTATATCTGTGTAATATTTATATATTCATAGGTGTTATATATGCGTTCATTCTCAATGAGGTGCATGTATTTCAGGCGGATTTTGCTACTTCGGCTGTAGACTTTTTGCATAGGATCGGCCGTACAGCTAGAGCTGGTCAAAATGGACTAGTTACTAGCATGTACACCGAGTCCAACAGGGAGCTTGTACAGGCAGTTCGTCAAGCAGGGGAACTCGGTCTACCTGTGGTAAATTCTAATACTATATTTAAGAGCTTTAAACCTGGACAATTTCTATACACATTGAGATATTCAAAAAAATGTATAAAAAACATACATTGGTAAAATTAGATGCTGTCCATGTATGATACAATACGAGCACTAACTATGGGCCGAATAACTAAACATGTAATTCCATCTATGCAAGTCATGATCTCTGATAGATTCCAACATGATATATTAATGCAGGAGACTGCATTTAGCAGGAAAAGAAGCTTCCGTAACAAGCTTAAAAAGAAAGGTAAAGTTTTATATTTGATTCTACCGAGTTTTAAAAATCAATATCTTGTATGGATATGTATATTATCCATATATTGCCAAGTAATGATGTTTAACTACTTCAACAATGATATGAAACTTGACTTAACCAGTAACCATAATTTTGTATTTGTAGCAAATGCGGACAAAGTTAGAGATTCAGCAGCCATTGAAGAGACTGTTTCAGCTTGAGAACACACGGTCGTTGCAAGTAAGTCAGAAAATGGCACAGGTGCAGCTACATAACACATATTGAATCCTAACATTTTATGGGGATTGTGTAAGTTATAGATATCATTGTTGCATTTTTTTTCTCCTTCATCTTCCAAAAAGATAATGTGCTCATACGTAACTGATAATTTTGTTCTTTCCTCTTTCTCTCGTGTAAATTATTATAAGATTATACTATTCTCTTTTTTATCTCTTATGATTTTAAGTAAAACGGTAGCAGGGAAGTTTAAACTTAATATATAGTTTGAAACAAGTTCTTTATTAAATTTTTTCGTCTCAAATTAGTTTCTCTCTTTCAAAAAATTTACAATGTTGACAAGTTCTCATTTTTAGTGTTTGTTATATTACAAATTGAGATACAGTACAAAGGCTATTTCATCATTCAACACCTCAGTGTGATTCTTTTGTTAATTATTAGAGCAAAATCTTAGATAAAGACTAAAAAGTTATAATAATTTTGATGGATATTACAACAATCAATATGATATAATTTATGTCATTTTAATGAATTAGAAATGTAATTCACCTTTTTTTAATGATCAAATGAGATTTTTTATTGGTTGCAATACACATGGAAGGAAAATTAAATTTGAATGACAAAATAGCAAAGATAGAAACAATGAAATGTCAATCCCGAATCCAAAAACATAAAAAACCAATATATACACCATGACAAAATATACTGGGCTTGAATTGTGAATGTAAATAGTGGGTGAACTAGGTGAACTAATAGCAGTGTTTTAAAAAATCTTGCATAAACTCTGATATCATCTAAATATTATAGTTAGTCTATCTCAACTTTACAAATCATCTAAAAATTATAGTTGGTTTATGTCAACTTGTTTGTAAGGTGATAATTGTACTCATTTATAAATATATGTTCAAATTATATATTGTCTAATGTGAAATTTTTAACTGTTACAGTTAAAATCACTCAACAATTGGCTTGACCATCAATAATTTAGATCATTATCAATGTCTTGAAATTGTTTTATGGCATCGTCACAAATGGAGTTTCATCCTATCAATAATATCTCTTACCTTTATGGCATCACCACAAATGGAGTTTCATCCTATCAATAATATCTCTTACCGATGATTCCTTTTGTAAACACTTCGATGACCAAATGATTATTCAAAGGGAAAGGTATTTTAAGTTAGAAAAAATGTGTACTTTGATTTGACATATTGTCCTCTTATAGTCAAATTTTAGTGTTTTGGGGATCTAGAATCTTCTATGCAGAATAACTATAAAAAAGCAATTGTTAGAATATTATTCATTTTATGATCTGATAGTCCTCCTTTAGTCATTTACTTTGATCAAGTGTTTTTTATAGGAAATATTCACACTTGTTCCTGATGTCTTGGAACTTTCTTTGGATCCATAAATGAATAAGTGACATTATCGACTAGTTTCATTAGAGAATCATTATTAGTTCGACGTCACATCAATAACATTACTCTTGATCGAAAAACTCGTAGTCTTCATAAAGTTGCACCGGGCTTCATAAAGTTGCATCCCTTTTTAGGGGATTTCATTTGGACTAGATCATGCCTATTCCCGAGCCTTGCATCCAAGCAGGAGCAATAGTTCCCTAAGTTTGGTTTGATAAAACCGAGTTAAGGTTTGGTCTTTATGATTTTTATGGAATGGTTCGTACAATGGATCTATATATCCTTGATCTATATAATCTTGAGGTTATCCTCACTTACTTGCCTTATGTTATCTTGTCGGTTTGCATGACCTTGGCATTATCAGCCAATGTTAGTTCATCGCGTGGAAACTCCCATGTTGCTTCTGACTATTTTAGGTTATCTTCTTCTTGACTCTTGACATTTTCCTCTACCCAACATGTATCTCTAAGGATGTCTTAAGTGATTCGATGTATGGGGTGCAACTAATAATTTCTTCCCTTATGCCTAGGTGTGATTATTATGGTGGTGAAATATCTTGCATATAATAATTTTGATTTATATTAGTGGTGTTTCTAACCCGTACTTGAGGTGGTGTTGACCTGTATTTGCGTTGATATTGTCCACACTTGTGGTGGTGTTGACTTATTTCCTCTTTTATTGATATTTATTCTCGCTCTGGGGGTCTTGCGCAAAAGGTTATAGGGGAACTGTATAACTTGGCGAGGAAACATATTTTCTAACGCGTCTATTTTCTACATATACCTATAGGTAAATTTCATTGATATCCTTCGGTTGGACTTGTTGTACCCACAAAGTTAAAATTTTTGAAGGGTAATTCCACCCATCTTTATCCCATTTTTCGGTCCATTTATTTTGTTCCCGATGGCTTGAGATACTTTGAGTTCCAAAAGAATTTTAGGAAGCCCCGATAATAGGTCGTAATCTTTTCGGTGGTGATGATCGTTTTTGTGGGAAATATCTCCATTGTCGATTTTATATGTATGATGTTACCTTATAGGATTATGGCTTCCAGTTTCCTTTCATCAAGTTTAATATTGCTCCCTCAATGATATATCCTCCTTCTTAGAACCATATTTGAGCTTTTCAACATTTGTGCACTTTTATTAAAATAAAATCTCATGCTTCGATATTATGCACCATATTTCACATTGAATGATAATTTTATGGGCTTACCCATAATTTGATTATTTTATGATGGTTTCCCTATTTTTAAATTTTTATTGGATCATCGTGATGATAATTCTCTCTCATCTTGTCAAGTACTCACATGAGTATATGTGAACAATTGATAATAAGCCTTGTAAACCACATTTTAAAATAATGATGGTTGAATGACCATTTTAGGGAAAACATGGAGGATTTACATTTCAGCCCTGAAAGATTAAAAGTCGGGATGCTAAGTCTTTCAGAAAAAGAACTATGTAGATTCTTTGAGTAAGAGGATCTCAATACGTCTTGTAGATTTTGCGCCTTCTTTTCCACAATAAAATATTATACTTTCACTATTTTAGTTGTGGGTTTTTGTTTTGTGACATCTTACATTTTCTTGTTCTTTTACCTTTTTTCTTCTACTATTTTGTGGTTGACATATAAAAATGTAATTAAAAGGATTGTGGAGCAGAAAACCGATTTCTCAAGTTTTAATTTATGTTTCCTTCATTTTGTATCATAAAACCCTGAATTTAAAAAAGGGTGGCGAGCGATTTGTGAGAAAGGAAGAAGGTCGTCCCCTCATTCCAAATGAGCCAAAAAAATAGTGTTAAGATCTTTATTCATTAAAGAGAATCTTGGCATAGTGTTTTTTTTATGATGAAGGAGACTTCATATTTTTCCCTTTGGCCATAACCACTTTTCTCATACATCTGTCAAATATTTTTCCTCTATGCCTTATTGTTTTCAATTAAAATTGTACTATATCTTTCTTGAAATTGATTTGACTTCATCCCATCATATGTTTATTGTCGTTGTTTCTTGTTGTGATCAATAAAGACGTTCTTGGCCAATGGACACCCTTTGAATACCACCCAAACTAGCCTGGGATGAATTATGGATTTCTCAAAGACGACCATTTGTCTCTCTGATGGAAAACCGAAAAGTGAGGTCCTCCTATTATCATAGGTAGTTTTATTTATCCTTTCTCATATTGAAGTGAGGTTTTTTATTTGTCGGTGCATTCAGAAGAGCTTTATTTTTATTCCGTAGGTATTTCCATTTAGGAGTAGTGCGAGGTAGAATTTTTTTTATATGTAAATAATATAAGCCTTCCTTTAAGCCTCGAGACTTTCTCTAACCCTTGATGAGTTAGTTTCCAAAATCTAACTTACTTAATTTTTTAAGGGAAATTTTCAATCGACCTCATTTATATTTGAGGGACCGTCTAAATTGTTCATTTTGACCATGTCAAAAAGGATCGTTTCTTTGATTCAAAAACTTTCTTCTAGAGCGTATAAATATACCAACACACATATAAATATACCAACACGCACATACACACTTTCCCTTTTCCATTTTGTCATTTTCGATTCAAAAGCTTTCAAATAATCTAAAACTATCAATCTCTCGTTTTTAATCCAAATCAAATATTTAGGTATGCAACTTTCTCCTAATCATAAAAAAGTCTATCAAGTATATTTTGTTTTATAATATATAAATTTAAAAAAGTATTAGTTTTTTTTTAGTTCACAATAATATCTTTTTGGCCATTTAACCCATATTAAAAAATATGTTAAATAAAAAGATTTAATTTATAGGCAGAAATATTATAGAAAAGATTTACACATACTTTTAATTACTTGTTACTTATTTTGATTTACCACGTTTTTAGTTTAGTTTCAATAATTTGTTTGTAAATATATATTTGTCATGAATTGGTTGAAAATATATTGAAAAAGATTAAGTGGTTTTTGAAAAAATAAACGAAAAAGCATTATACAACAAAAACCGAAAACAAAGCAGAAAAAAAGAGAGGCTATACGCACGAATTCTGTTCGAAAACAAAAGTTTATACGAAGGCGTTTCCATCTAATTCGTTAACACAGAATGCACGAATTCTGTACGAAAATAAAATGTATGGTTTTAACAAAAATAGAGTTTTAGAAAACGACTCCACTGGGGATCGAACCCAGAATCTCCAGTTTCGTAGACTGGCGCCTTATCCATTGGGCCATGGAGTCAATTCTTGGAATCATATTTACTTTTACCGTATTTAAATATTACAGTTAATCTTTCTCAACTAAACTAATTACTGACCATTTTATTTTGATTCTGATTTTAGGAGTATGTGTCATTTTAATATTCCTCAGGCATAATAAAGTCTACTGCTATCGGTGAATCCATATATTATCACTTGACAATTAAGGTATGATTGTATCTATTTCAAAAGGAAGAGAAAAACCCTGGTTGACAATTACTCAAGAGACCTTAAGGAATATAAAATATCATTTGATAAATTCTACAATATTATAAAAGTTTAGTGTATGTTAAACAAATTTTTATAATAAATGTATTATATTTTTAGTCGAATAAGTCCACTTAGATAATCTACAATATTTTAACTTAACTGCATTGTATTTTACGGTATTTTATATTTTACTTGAATACACTGTATTTTAAAGTGTCTTATTTTATATTAAGTATATTATAGTCTACACTAGTGTATCATATTTTTTAATTAACTACAACAAAAAAATTGACCTGACGGACAAAATTTATCACTATATGTTATATTTCAGTAGGTAAAGGACAGCTTGTAAAGCACTGACCGCCAACATAGCCGTGCACTTTACTGTGCCACTAGCATCGAATTTTATGTGTCAGTTACCTGACAAATATCTTTACCTACCGTTCTAATTGTTTGTAACTATTTTTTTCAAAAATTAATTTTTTAGCTACAGCATGTGATCGTAGGTAAACATTGTATTCTGAAAAAAATTATATTTTTTTGTAAATCCTGCACATTTTTTTACTCAAATATAAATCAATTTTTAATTAATATTTAAAATAGTAGTAGCATCATATCTATATTATTTAAGACAAATATTGTACCGAAATTCAAAATTCAAACAACATGGAAAATTAAAGTCATGAATCTTTCAAAATTCATAATTAAACTAAATTGTAATTTATCCATATATAGAAAGAATTCAAATAATATCTCGAGCACAAACTAACATAAAGGATTGTATATAAATGCTTGAAAGATGTATTAAAACCAACTTTTTAAATTATGGAATTTCTTTCATATCATATAAAATATTAGGTGTCTCTAAGACCATCTCTATCATCACAACACCAACACTTACATGTCATACCTATAACAAGAGAAAGACTACTTCAAAATTTTTAGGTAATAACGTCTAAAATTTTAAACCCTCCAATTAGTAAAGTAAAATCTATAAAAAATGAAATACAAATAATAGATGCTTAAGTCAGGCAAAGCATACTTCAAATTTGAGTTTGTGAACCCTTGATACCATGTAGCATTTAGCAAAGCTTCAAGGAGGTGTGTACTCGAAAGTTTGTTCAGCTCTGAAATAATAAAAAGCATATGTTTATCACAAGAAGCACATCTAAATAAATAACGAAGCAAACATAACAGATGAAAATAAAAGAAACTAGTATGAAAAAAAACATTAATTTTGTTGTCTTTATAGAACCAAACGTTTAAGTACTTATTTGAGAGTTTTCTATGTACTGCTGTTGTAAATATTTGAGAGTTTTCGGTGTCCCTGAGGGGCATGACCTTGGTTATAAAACCCTGCACAATCTGTGTCATGGAGCTATCAACATTAGATTTCTCCGTTGGATCCATCAATTCAGCCACGACAGTATGCTGAATTGGAACCGTAGATGATTCCACTTTCTTTCTTCTAAACACAATCACCAACATCTGAATTAACAACGCTTTCACCGTAGTTTGATTCACCACATTCTTACTACCCAAATAGAGATCATAATATGTCCTCAAAATCAAATGTGAACAATCACCGTGAATCTTTAGCAAAATCAAAGTTACAACCGACAAAAGCGTCTTCAGAACCAAAAGCTCAATTGCCTCATCTAGGTCATGACACTTGCACACATATTCAATCAAACTTGCCAGAAGCTGTTCTCCGGCAGCGTCCGCCTTCCGTCGGAGGTAACCGAGAGCAATGAGTTGCTAGACAACATCAACAGCAGGATCGAAGATCTTCAGTACGTCGGAGCTCGCGGCGTTGATGAGAGGTGAAATGATCGATTCCGATTCTACCAACGAATTCTCAACAAAGCCTCCTTCATGAAGAGGTCTATGTACTGAAACCTCCAGCTCACCATTATCGAAGGTACTAGCTTCAAAAGCTCCTGATCGAGAGATTGCGAGTGCATGATCGAGGGATTGAGGAATTGAGAGCGAACGATTTAGGTTTGAGAGATTAGAACGAGGGTCGTCGTTTTCAGAGTTATTGAGAGATTGAGAAGAGGGTGAACAAATTGATTGATTAGGGATTTCGACGAACTGTGAGAGACATTTATCTTAATTTTTTTAATCAAATCTTACCGGTATTATGTGAAATAGTAATAATAATATATAATAGTAAACTAATATATATTTCTTACCACTATTCTATGTTTTAGTGATGGTGTCCGTAGCTAAAGCTCAAATAACTGACCGTGGGTATAAGGTATTTTTCTTGTAGTGAACGTTTGTGCATTACAAGACCATAAATCGAATAAGATTTACTTTTTTATTTTCTCTCAACAATATGTCTTAATGTGTGTGATTGATTATGTAGATTCTTGTGACAAATTGTCAATTATATAAAAATTACATATTTGATATAATAAACATTGAATAGTATATAAAATGTGTACATTCAATGTAACAAGATAAGTCTAAGGGTCTAATATTGAATTAGACAATGGTGGCATAGTTTATGGCTTATGTTCAATAGACATGTTGAACATAAGGCATAAATCATGCCACCATTGTCTAATTTAATATTATACCTTTAAACCTTTATCTTGTTACATAGGGTTACACATTTCATTTAGGTCACTCATTCTTGCAGCATGATTCATGAGTAACCATCAATCACCTTTATGATCATTCTATTACGGATGATATTTGATCGACAATAAAGTACTCGACTTCACTTCTAGGATCCATAAGTTTCAGGTCAAAGAGTGGTATACACCACCACCACTATGAAAATAACTTATAACACTTGCATAATATTCTATATAATATTCTCACGGTGGAGAAATTCATTATGCATATTTCTCATAATATTCATACACATGTGAAGACTTGATAACTATTTATCAATGATCCATAAGATGTGATCATAGTTCATACTAAATCTCGACTATAATACTTTAAAAATATTATCCTTTGTTTAGCAAGATCTCATGTTTTTCTTATTAACGGATGTTTTTTCACGATAAAATTGTGTTGTGTTGTTTGGTGTGTTTTTCTTGATCTTATGGGAGGCTTGGGTCTTGAGAGTTATCAAGAAAAACACACCAAACAACACAAAATAATTTTATCGTGGAAAAACCTCCGTTAACTAGGATTAAAAAACCACGAGACCCGTATGCCACTTAATATCTCCACTATAATCAACAATAGGTACAAACAAGGTTCTCTATAACACTAGTTAGAGTCATACATAAACATCATCAAGATCTACAATCAATCTTGGAATACAACAATAATCAAGAGAAACAAAGTAACCTAAAAACACCAATAAATTTACACCTCAAAGATGGACTTGATAGACGAACTTAGAAAGCTTATAATCCAATATTCGTCGCTCAAAATGTACTCATATGAGCCATGAATACTATGATAAAATTTCACAATGATATGACTATTAGATTATGTGCAAGCTCCAATTTCGTGGAACTGCTCTGTGCTAAAATGGGGCTGCGAGATCTCTCTCTTCTCTCTACTTTTTCTTGGTGTTTCTCACATGATGGATGAAATAACCTAATTCTCTTTGTTGGATAATAACAAAGACTTACACACATGTTCCACTAACTCGCCTCTATTTGGTCTACTCCAAATAGGAGGGATAACCTAACAAACTCCCCAAACCGACTAGTTAGAGGGAAATACCAATCCAACTTCCATACAAAAAAACTCAAACTTTCCCCTAGGAAACATCTTCGTTAACATATCTGAACCATTATCATTGGTGTGAATCTTCTCAAGCTCCATCAAATTTGAATCTAATGCATCACAAATTCAATGATAACAAATATCAATATGCTTCGACCTTGAGTGAAAGGAGGAATTCTTCGATAAGTGAATATTATCACAAAACAAGACATACTTTTCTTGTTTCAAACCAAGTTTAATTTCAAAAACCCTCAGCCATAAAAACTCTTTTGACGCTTCCACGACGTCTATAAACCCGATTTCAGTAGTAGATAATGCAACACACTTTTGTAACTTTGATTGCGAAGCCACGACTACCCTGGAACAAGTCACCATATACCCTGAAGTGGATTTCTAATCATCTAGGCTTTTGGCTAGTTCTGAATCCATATACCCAACCAACATATGCTTATTGCATCCCAAGGTTAGATTCAAATTTGACGAGCCACACAAATATCCCAGCTCCCACTCCACGGCCTCACAATGATCTTTTCCCAAATTTGGAGGTAACGACTCACTATTCCCACAACATGAGAAATACCGTTTCTTATACAAACCATATCATACATCAAACTACCAACAACTTACGAGTATGGAATGTTCTTCATACTCAACTTTTCTTCATCAGTAGATGGACATAATTTATGACTAAGCTTGAAATGAGAAGCAAGTGGAATGCTCATCGCTTTATAACTTTTTCGTATTTCGATCTCAAAAAATTTTAATACCAAATATTTTACGAGCCTCTCCTAAATCCTTCATAGCAAAAGACTCACTCAAAGGATTCATCTACTCTTTAATTATTGAAAAATAATTTCCAACAATTATCATATCATTCATATAGAGCAAGAGAATAATTAAATCACATTCGGAGAAATTGCGGATAAACACACAATGACCGACCTTGGTCATCTTGTACCCATGTTCAATCATCACCGAGTTTAACTTTTGATACCATTGACGAGGTGCTTGTTTCAAACCATAAGAAATCTTTACCAATTTGAAAACATAGTATTCTTTGCCTTTCTCTCAAAATCCATCTGGTTGCTCCAGGTAAATTTCTTCATGTAGATCACCGTGAAGGAAAGGCATCTTCGCATCCATTTTCTCTACTTCCAAATCAAGACTACCGTCTTGCCCAAGAACCACTCGAATAGATTGTATCTTCACAATCAGAGAAAAAATATCTCCAAAGTCAACACCCCTTTGTTTAAAACCTTTTACCACCAAACATGCCATGTATCTTCTTTGATAAGTACACTCATCTTGCTTAATCCGATAAACCCATATATTATTCAATTCTCTCTTACCCTTTGCCAACTTCACTAACTCAAAGGTATTATTCTCACGAAGTGATTGAATTTCATACTTCATGGCAATCATCCACTACTTTTTGTTCTCACCCTCCAAAACTTCTTTAATGTTTTAGGGCTCTCCACCATCGATAAGAAAAACATACTCATTCAAAGGATATCAAACAAAAGGCCTTTTATCAAGAGTAGACCACTTTAACTCATTATAACCAACCGATTTATCAACTCTTTAAACCTCTTTATCAAAATCATTTTCAACAACATCTTCCATATCATCTACATCAACAACATCATTAGGATTTAAAACATTACCAACATTGAAATCCATACCTTGATTTTCAATTGGAACATCTTCGAAAGTGATAGGGGTAGAAGCAATAGTAGTTGAATCCGTATCAACCATTTCTTCATCTTTAAAAAGTTGGACCTTTATTCTCAACTTTGTAGATGTCTTCAATGGTATAATCCTCCACGAATATGACATCATGGCTAGGAATAAGTTTCCGTTGAACCGAATCAAAGAATCGATACCCAAACTCATCAAGTTCATATACAACAAACACACATTTCTTTAACTTCTCATCCAATTTCAATATCCCATCCTTCAGAATATGCACATAAGCCGTGCACCGAACACCCGAAGATGGTCATAGGAAACAGGAACATCAAACTTCAATGAGACACATGGAGTGAGATTTAAAATATGTACAACTGTGATAATTTCTTCTCCCTAAAAGTATTTAGGCAACTTTTATTGAGAAAGTAAACATCTCACCTTTTCAACCAAAGTACTATTCAACATTCCAGTTAACCCATTCAACTGTGGTGTCTTTGGAGGAAAATTTCGATGACGTATACCTTGATCTTGACAATACTTATCGAAATATCCAACATACTTTCCCCGTTATCAGTTCAGATACACTTGAGCTTTTTCCCCGTTTCTCTTTCAACATATACTTGAAACAACTTAAAGGTATCTAGCACTTGATCTTTCTTCTTCAAGGTATAAGCCAATGTTTTTCGATAACAATCATCAATAAAAGTCACAAAGTAATATGCACTGTGACACCCCGATTTAATTCAATATTAAATAAGTGAGAATTAATTATTTAATTGATTTAAAGTCTTAAATATTTAATTCATCTGGATTAATTGGATCATTTAATGAGGAAAGGCCTGGAGGTGTGCAGAGTAAATGGTGGGTGTAAGAGTAAATCACTCTACTAATTACTAAGTATTAATTAATTATTTTATTGGAATATTAGAAGGAAATATAAAAGGAAAAGAAAGGAAAAAGAGAAGGTTTTGGAGAAATCATTTCACGTGGAGTTGGAGAAAGAAGAGAAAAGAGGAAAAGCCGACGCCGAGAGAAACCGAAGAATCATCGCGAGGTAAGGGGTGATTTCGTTTGGTTAATATGTCTTATGGGTTTTGGGGTTCAACTGGGTAATTGAGTGTGATAGGAAATGGAATTGTAGGTTTATAGCATGAAACCCTAAGTTGTGTCAGTGTATGGAGATTTGAATCATTAGTGTGTCAGAATACTATTAAGGATGATTAAATTAGGTTGTTTAATGTTATAATGGTGTGCAATGGTGTTAGAATGATGTTCATAATATTACAATTCGTGTTTGAAAGTTGGAAAATGATTATGGATACATTAAGTGTCAAAAATAGCGATTTTGTTGTCACAGTCGTGGAAACCGGTTCCCTGTGGGGAGGAACCGGGTTCCAAGTGTGAAAATTATAAAATCGGCATTTTGTACATGGGAACCGGTTCCTGGGAGGAACCGGTTCCCATACAAAAATCAGGGGACTCATTTTAAAACAGGAACCGGTTCCTGTGGGAGGAACCGGTTCCCATACAATTTTCCAGAGCGTTTTTTAAAGATTGTGGAACCGGTTCTCCATGAGGAACCGTTACCACTGTATTTTTCCAAAACTTCTAAAATTTCAAAATTCATATTTTCTAAACCGAATTCGATTCGAGCCGTTATTTCTTAAATTTAAAATTCTACCTCTTGGAAAGGAAAAATATTATTTTCTCAAAAAATTTATTTTAAAAGAGCCAAGTCCCCGATTTTGAGAATATGGATTGAATTACGGATGATGGGTAATTAATGCGAATGGTCTGAGTACCGGATGAGAACTAATGCATACCATGTTATAATTTGATATCCATTATGATTTGAATGTGATATAATTGGTGAAATGACATCGTGTGATATGTTTATTATTATGATCAGTGGAATAATGTTGCGTGCTTATATGATTGCATGCATGAACATTTGTTGATTGGTTCATTCCCATTGTGCCGAAGTGAGCTTGCAGAGCCAATAGACTGACCTGGTTGGAGGTAGTGAGGCTAGATTCTTAACCCAATGGTGTGGGCGAATCATGGATTACACTGTCTTTCCACGAGTAAACGGAGCAGTGGGTGAACGCGGTTCATGTTTGGTACCACATGCATAGAGTCTGCATTGCATATGGAATTGTAACATGTTAGGATGGTTTCCAGTGTTGCAATTACCATTGTTTGATATATACATGATCATTGTGTGAACTGTTTTCTGCATGGTTATGATCTTGTGTTTGATTGATGAATTAATATATATTCGATTATTCTGTTGTAACTAAGAACGTATAATACATATTATATTGAATTGAAATCTCACCCTTACTTTAACAATTTCAGATCCGAAGTGATTAGCTGCTTGGAGTTGGTGAGGATAGCTTTAGATTCGAGTTTTAGTCCGCGTGTCAGTGTCGTGCTCTGGTAGATTAACACTGGGGAAACGATTGTTTGGAATCCTTAATGGATATTTTAAATAGTTTTGAACCATGTTAATTTATTATCCTGGAATAACTGTTGAGTGGTGTATTCGGGATTTAATTATGTTTCATTTCCGCTGATAAACATAATTTTGAGTATGATTTAAATGATGAATATTCTTCAGTGAAAGCATGATGCTGTTTGGTCAAATTTTTATGAATTAAATTGTGACGCCTCTTAATTGTGGATAAACTCTGATTATTTAATTCTATAAAACGCGGGTATTTAGAAGGGGTGTTACATGCACCACTAAGTGACCGGGTCTTCACTGAGCCACACACATTGGAATGTACTAAATCCAACACTTCTGATTTCCTTTTTGGTTCAGATGACATAAATTAAACTGGCATTTGCTTACCCTCCAAACAATATGAACACTTTCTCAACTTTTCATCAGAAACACCATACATCACATTCTTCTTAGCCAAAATAATCAAAACTTTTTCACTCATATGACTCAAACACTTGTGCCACAATTTAGATGAGCTATCATTGTCACAGGTGTTGATGTAGCACTTCAAAACCCCAATTTGGAAGATATATAAGTTCTAATTTCTTTTTTCCTTTAGCAACCGCCATTAAGCCTTTCTTTAAGTTCTATTTATTTCGCGAAAAATAATTATCATATCCTTCATTATCCAACTTTCCAACAGATTAAAGATTGAATCGAAGTTCTGGAATGTGTTTCACGCCTTTTAGAACTAGAGTAGTCCCATTTATAGTTTTGACACAAATATCTCTTATTCTGATTACATTAGCCTGTCCATTATTTCCCATACGAACAACCCCAAAGTCACAGGTCTCATTAGTTGATAAAGATCACGCCTTGAGGTAACGTGAGTAGAACACCGCTATCAACTACCCAATCCATTTCATCACAAGATAAATTGTCATTCTCTACACAACTATCACAAAGAACAAATAAATGATCAACCATAGCAACATCTTCATTATTGTTACCTTTCTTCTTGTTATTGTTGTACCTCTTCTTCTTGTTTTCACTTTTAACTTATAACAATACCTCTTTATGTGTCTCTTTCCCCCCACAATGATGACTCAATATGAGAGAATCTATTAGATCCTCCTTGTGGTTTACCATGTGAATTCCCGCGATTACTTGAACCCGTACTTTAATGCACCCTTTGATCCGGTAACCAACACCTCAGTATATGAAATAGAACCTTGTGACTTACTCCTGAACTCCTCATTCAACACATTAATTTTAGCTAATTCCATCAAGATGATACCATTTGGAGCGGAGTTATAAAATGATGTCCTAAAGTCTCCCAAGAATTAAGCAAAGTATCAAGAAGACATAAACCTTGAATTTCGTCATCAAAAGTAAGATTCATTATCGACAATTGATTTGAATCCCTTGGAAAATATTTAAGGGATTGGTCATTGGTGAACCATCATTATACCTCAATGAAATCAATTACTTGAATAAGAGAAATTTATTGTTCCATGTCTTTCTTGCATACGACTCCTCAAGTTTGGTCCAAAGAGAGAGAGCATGAGTCACCGAGCTCTCATTATTGAAAATATTATCATTACCCATTTACAAATGTAACCACAAATTTGTCTATCAAATAAAGTACATTCTTCATCACTCTTTCCATCGAGTTTTTCATTAGAGAAAACTAGTAAGTGAAAAGCTTTCACATTAAGCATATATTCCATTTTTCTTTCCAAATAATATAGTTGGAACCATTCAAGCTCACCATCCTAGATTTGTTCGTCTCCATTGTTACACAAATTAAACCACGACTCTAGATACCACTTGTTGGGAGGAAATCCACAACGCAAAAGAATAATCTAAGAACACAAACTCTCCCGAGTATCGAATAAAACTTAGAGACAATCAACAAAAATGCCAAACAATGTAACGCCCGGAAATTCATTCAATTATTGAAATGAATTATTAAGGATTTATTTGTTGGAATTAGTCGAAGTTGGGAATTATTGAAATTATTATAAGAGGCATTATAGGATTAATATGTTAGTTGAGCGGCTAAGTTGATAGTTGAGTAATATATTATTATTATTATTATTATTATTATTATTATTATTATTATTATTATTATTATTATTATTATTATTATTATTATTATTATTATTATTATTATTATTATTAATATAAGTATTATTATTTGTTGGGTTAATTTATTGGTAGTATAAGTGATTTATTAATAATGTATTTATAATATTAATAATAATATACTGTTATAATTAGTAAAATTATTATATTGGGTTAGTGGGTGGTACAAGTAGAATTGGAGGTGAATTTAGTTAACCCATTAAAAATATTAGTTAATTATAATATTTAGTTTAGTGATAGAATATTTGATTTAATAAAAGAATAAAATATTAGGGTTCTCTATATAAGTAGTAGTAGTAGAAAAATATGGGTTTTTTTAGAAATAAAAAGAGGAATAGAAGTTGCAGTAGCGAGAGAACGTGAAGACTTTTGGAGGAAAACAATGGTTTGGAGGAAACTGCCGTCAGGGAGAAAATTGCAGACCGAAAAACAAATCAGAATTCAACCGGAAAATTATAGAGATACCGTCAATCCAAGGTAAGGGTGAGGTTCTAATTTTCTCATGGGTTATATGATGAGTAGTATATGGGAATTAGGGTAATGGGGAATTTACCATGTATTCGTAGTTGTTCTGTTTGTGAAAGTAGTAATTTTCTGTGTTGGATTTGTGTTTGAATTACTTGCCGAATTGATGTTGTGAATAGAAATTGATTATTGATGAATCGGTAGAATTATAAAACTATTCGGAAAAAATTACAGAAACTAAAATTGGGAAGAAATTAATTACCAAACGATACACCCTATATGAGGGGAGTGTGCCAAATGTCACCTGGTGTTATGGGAGACATGCCGAACGACATCACATGGATACGACAAGGGGTGCTGAGCGGCCATATGTTTATCATATATTGAAAATTTGGTATCACATATCATATGACAATGTTGGATATGACACTTGTTTTAATACTGTAGTCGTAAATATGAATCACATTCTTATACATATATTGGTTACAAGGTATATAAAAAATTGGATAGTTATGACACTTTTGCATACTGTATTGTGAGAAAAATTGTTAGATATTGATTTGGAATATACTGTGGGTGGACGCATGTCTTAAATTAACACCATGTTTCAATAATACACATAAATTATTAGTTTAATAATAATAATAATAATAATAATAATAATAATAATAATAATAATAATAATAATAATAATTTAGTATTATTAGAATAATAGTTTTGTAGAAGTTTTGAATTAGAGATAACTATCTGGTTAATCAATTAACTTAAGTTGATTTTAATTTTGTTAGAATTGTCAATAGTGTTGAATAAATTAGCAGTAACAATATGTGTTGATTTAATAGTAGTTCAAAATATAAAATTTGAGTAATTTAGCAGAAGATTAAATAAACGGAAATAGTCAGAATAGTCCGAATAATTATGTGGTTTGTTTGTAGTTTATTTTGGTAGATTCGGTATGTTATATATTTGTTGTAAATTGTGAATTTGCAAGTGATAAATTGTGTCGTGTGTTTTTCGTTGAATTGTTGTTGTTGTTTGCTAGTATTGATGTTGTTAATAAATTGCGAAGTTGCAAATTATGTAGTAATATTTGTTGTTTGCTGGTATTGATGTTGTTAATAAATTGCGAAGTTGCAGATTGTGATGAAATTGGTTGTTGTTTGCTCGTATTAATTTTATTGATAAACTATTATTGTTTTTAATACGTTGATGAAGTTGTAGGTCGTATGACCAACGTTGATAAGTTGTTTTGCAGTTGATGAAGTTGTAGGCCTATGACCAATGTTGAATAAGTTGAACTGTTCTGATTTGTGGACATGTTTTAGTTGTAGGTCGAATGACCAATGTTGATCTAAGTTGATGTCATTGATGCATATTTTAAGTTGTTGTTGTTGTTGCATTGTTGTGTATTTGTTGTTGAAGTTGAGGTCGCATGACATACATTACATGATTAAGTTGGCCTTGATGGCACCATGTTGAAAGTTGAAGGCTTATGCCTTGGACTTGATGACACCACGTTGAAGGCTTATGCCTTGGACTTGATGGCACCACGTTGAAGGCTTATTCCTTGTTAATGCAACGATAAACTGACATATGTTTAAGTTGGGAGTTTTGCTCCAAATGCTACCACATGCATTTGCATAGTTGAGTCGCATATTGAGTCGCGTGTTAAAGTTGTTGTTATTATTAGTTGTTTGTTGATTGTCGTTGTGCTGTTGTTATAAGCTGTTGTTGCTATAAGTTGTTATTGTTATGAGTTGTTGTTGTTATAAGTTGTTGTTGTTATAAGTTGCTGTTGTTATAAGTTGTTGTTGTTATTAGGTTGTGTTGATTTAAGTTGTTACGTTGATTAAATAAAGTGTCCTTTTGTTATTATTAAGTTGTTTGCTGGTTGTATGAATAATTACTGAAGCATTGATTTACCTTATATGAATTCTAATATATTATTTATCAAATAATTTATTAGATTGTTAGATATCTCACCTCTTCTGTTATGATGTTGCATATACGTGGATAACATGCAGGTAATGAAAAACAAAAGTTTAGTTGCTGTTAGTTTAAGTCGGGTTGTCACTCTGATATGTAACACTCGGGGGGATGAACGCTAGTTGTTTTGCTGTTTTGATTTTGTTGTTGAATAACTATGTTGATATATGATAAGTAATTGTTGACTTTAAATTGTTTTAAGTGGAAAAGAAGCTATGATATCCAAGTTGATTAATGTAGTTCCGCTACTTAATATTAATAAAGTTGATTCATGTTGTTTTGTTTCATTCGAGTTTAGGTGTTACGTATCTGTGTTAGCGTGCTGTTGTTTTAGTTGAATTGTAATACTCCAATTATTTGTTGAAAGAATTTTATAACTCTAATTTTCTTAATAATTATCGGGGTAGAATTGGGGTGTTACAAGTTGGTATCAGTGCAGGTCGGTCCGTCTGACCAAAGTTGTTGAGTCTTAGTGACGTTTAACAATCGAGTATTGTAATTTAGTTCTAATCACTATTTATGTTGTAGTAATAATTTGGAATGGCTAAAAGGAATGATGTTGCAGTTGCTGTTTATAGAGTTTAAGAGAATTGTATGCATTGGATTTTAATTATAGTAAGTTGTAGTTATATCAGAAGGTTAGATGTAGAGGCGAAGTTACGAATGATTGTGTCAGATAAATTTCCGAGGACGAAAATATCCTAAGTGGGGGTGAGTTGTAACGCCTAGAAATTCATTCAATTCTTGAAATGAATTATTAAGGATTTATTGTTTGCAATTAGTCAAAGTCGGGAGTTATCAGAATTATTATAAGAGGCATTATTGGATTAATATGTTAGTTGAGCGACTAAGTTGATAGTTGAGTAATATATTATTATTATTATTATTATTATTATTATTATTATTATTAATATAAGTATTATTATTTGCTGGTGTGAGATATTGGATCGAATTCTATTGGGTCTAAGGTAGTATCTTGGTTCGATGATTCAACAAAGTTTAGCATGCAATTGAAGTTTGCCCACATGCTGTTGTCGAAGTGTTACAAGATGTAGTCGAAGTGTGTTCTAACTTGTAGTGTCAAAGGATGCTAGGATTGTTATTATCGAATTGGGCCTGTTTATTATGTCCAATTGATTAAGTTATCTTGTTCCCTAAGTTAGCTTGTAATGGGTATTTGTGATAAAAGCCCATTAGCTTAGTATGTTAGGTTTATTATAAATAGCATACTAGTCTCTCATTATTGCATACTACAAATCATATTTTAAGGTGAGAGGGTTATTTGTTATTCCTGTATACTTGCAATCTTATTTCAAGAGTAAGGAAAGAATAGTAGTTAATAACCAATCCTTGTGTTCATCGTGTTCTTCATCCTTTTTCTTACCCTAATTGTTTCTTGATCATTAAGCAACAAGTTTATATTTTGTTCTAAGGCATCCGATTCTCAACAAATTGGTGCGGTGAGCATGGATAAGATGCCTTCGACAAAGTATGAGATTGAAAAGTTCACCGGAGTGAACGATTTCGGTCTGTGGCGCTTGAAGATGAAAGCCCTACTGGTTCAGCAGGGTTGTTTGGAAGCGTTGAAGGGAGAATCAACCATGAACAAAGCGCTAACGACAACTGAGAAGACGACAATGATAGAGAAGACCCACAATGCAATTTTGTTGAGCCTTGTTGATAAGGTTCTTCGATAGGTAAGGAGACGACGACGACAGGGGTTATGGGTGAAACTTGAAAGTTTGTACATGACCAAATCGTTGGTGAATCGACTCTACCTGAAGAAAGCTTTGTATTCATTCAAGATGATTGAAGACAAAGTGTTGGCTGAGCAGTTGGATATGTTCAACAAGCTGATTCTTGATCTTGAAAATATTGATGTGAAGATCGATGATGAAGATCAAGCGCTGTTGTTGTTGTGCGTATTGCCCAGATCACATGATCACTTCAAAGAAACTCTCTTGTATGGAAGGGAGTCCCTGACCTTTGAAAAAGTTCAATCAGCCTTGTATTTGAAGGACTTGAGCGAACTAAAGGAGAATAAACCTTCAACGATTGGTGAAGGTTTGGACGTTAAAGGAAAATTCTTGCAAAAGGATAATAAGTTCGACTAGAAGAAAGGTAAAAGTCAGTAAAAGTTTTACAGTGGTGAAGCATCTGATATTTGATTCTATCATTGTAAGAAGGAGGGTCACACAAGAAAAGTGTGCCCTGAATGCCTGAAAGATCATGGATGAAAGGATAATGGAAATGCAACTATTGTTCAAGATGATTTTGACTCATCTGATGTTCTTGTGGTTTCGAGCAGCAACCCGTCGAAGGAGTGGATTATAGATTCTGGGTGCACTTGGCACATGACTCCAAACAAAGACTTGTTCGAGGAATTATATGATCAAGATGGTGGATCTGTATTGCTGGGAAACAACAAAGCTTGCAAGATTGCAGGTTTTGGATCCGTGAGATTCAAACTCCATGATGAGTCAATAAGGTTATTGACTGAAGTCAGGTATGTACCTGATTTGAAGAGAAATTTGATTTCTCTTGGTGAATTCGACAAGAAAGGATATGTTTTTCAAGGAGAGAAAATTATCCTAAGAGTCATGAAGGGGTCGAAGGAAGTATTGAGAGGTGTGAAGAAACAAGGCTTGTATACCCTTGAGGCTGAAGTTGTAAGTGGTTTGACAAATGTTGCATCCACGAAACCTTTGTCGAAGGAAGAAATTTGGCACATGAGATTACGCCATGTCAGTGAAAGGGGTCTGGTCGAATTGGGGAAACAAAGTCGAAAAACTGAAGTTTTGTGAACCCCGTGTACTTGGAAAATCTTGCAGAGTGAAGTTCAACAAAGGCAAACAAAGAACACATGGATCCCTTTATTACATCCATGCTGATCTTTGGGGGCCTGCAAGGTGTCCATCACATTCAGGAGCAAGGTATTTTCTATCCATAGTAGATGACTATTCTAGAAAGTCATGGGTATTCATTCAGAAGACTAAGGATGAAAATTTTGAGAATTTTAAAGGTTGGAAGACTTTGGTCGAAAATCAAACTGGCAGAAAGGTCAAGAGGTTGAGAACAAACAATGGTCTTGAATTTTGCAATGAGGCATTCGACAGATTTTGTGATGCCTATGGTATTGCAAGGAACAAAACTACTACAGGCACTCCACAACAAAAATGGTTTGGCTGAAAGGTTTAATCGAACCATCTTAGAGAGAGTTAGATGCATGTTGACTAGTGTTGGGTTAAAGAAGGTGTTTTAATGAGGTTGTTTCGACAAAGAACATATCCGATAAATGATGTCCTTCGACTGTGTTAGATATGAAGACACCTGAAGAAGTTTGGTCGGGACATCCACTAAATCTCGACAAACTGAGAGTATTTGGCTGTGTAGCCTATGCTCACATTAGGCAAGGCAAGGTTGAACCTAGATCTCTTAAATGCATGTTCATGGGATACCCTGAAGGAGTCAAAGCTTATAGGCTATGGTGCCTAGAGTCAGGTCACATAAGGATTATCACCAGTCGAGATGTTGTTTTCAATGAAGCTGAAATGACTCAAGAAAACAGATGATGTTGGTCGAAGTGCAGAAGTATCTGACGAAGAGCTGGAATAGGTAGAGATTCCTGTTGAGGTGGAGCATGTTGATGCTGAATTGCATATCCCAGATAAAGTCGAAGAAGCAGAGGATGCTGATGAAGTTGAGAAAACTGCCGATGACTATCTATTGGAAAGAGATAGGACATGAAGAGTCATCAAACCACCTCAAAGATTTGGGTATGCCGATCTTATAGCTTATGCCTTAATCTCTGCAAGTGAGGTTCTAGACGAAGAACCATGAGACCATAAGGAAGTTATGAGGAGTCGAAATAAGACTGAATGGGTGAAGGCCATGGATGATGAGATGTAGTCTCTTCATGATAACAACACTTGGAAATTGATCAAGAAACCTGCTGGAGCCAGGTTAGTCAGCTGTAAATGGGTTTTCAAAGTTAAGTAAGGAATCGAAGGAGTGACGTCGAAAAGATACAAGGTATAGACTTCAATGATGTGTTTTCTCCTATTGTGAAGCATAAATCCATTTGAATGTTGCTTGCCATGGTGGCACAATTTGATCTTAAACTGGAACAGATGGATGTGAAGACTGTGTTCTTGTACGGTGATCTAGATGAAACAATCCTGATGAGGCAACCTGAAGGGTATATCAAAAAGGGAAAGGAAGATTATGTGTGCAAGTTTAATAGATCTTTATATGGGCTGAAACAATCTCCTCGACTGTAGATTAGGAGATTCGACCAATTCATGGCACGCATAAGTTTCGTTAGAAGTCAGTTCGACCACTGTGTTTACTTCAGATTTCGTTATGGTAATTCATTTGTTATTTTGTTGCTTTATGTTGATGATATTCTCATAGCAAGTAACATTGTCGAAGAGGTATTAAGGGTGAAGGCTGAACTCAATAAGAAGTTCGAAATAAAGGATCTAGGAGCAGCTTCTAGGATTCTTGGGATTGACATTCGAAGAGATAGAAAGCAATCAAAATTATGCTTATCTCAAGAGGCATATTTACGGAAGACTCTCAAAAAGTTTGGAATGTCGAATTCGAAGCCTGTTGTGACTCCAACAAACCCTCAATTCAAGTTGAGTATTGATCAGTGTCCCAGTACTGAGGTCGAAAGAGCTTATATAAATAGCATCCCATATGATAATGTAGTAGGTTCTTTTATGTATGCTATGGTTTGTACTAGACCCGACATAGCATATGCAGTAAGTCTTGTAAGCAGGTAAATGGCGAATCCTAGAAAGGCTCACTGGAAAGCATTAAAGTGGATTCTAAGGTACATAAATGGGTCTCTAAATAGAGTCTTAATTTATGGTAGAGCCTTGGGTAAAGATAGTAAAACAGTAATCGAAGGATATGTAGACTCTGATTATGCAGGTTGTATGGATTCCAGAAAATCTATTTATGGATATGTTTTCACTTTTTTGGGTACAACAATTAGTTGGAAAGCAACACTTCAGAAGGTTGTTGCAATATCAACCACTAAAGCGGAATATATTGCTTTAACTGAAGTTGTGAAAGAAGCATTATGGCTTAAAGGTTTTGCTAAGGAGCTGAAAATTCAAGGTGAAGTTATCACTGTTAAATGTGATAGTCAAAGTGCAATACACCTGTCGAAAAATTCAACCTATCATGGGCGAAGCAAGCACATTGATGTGAGGCTGCATTTCATCAGAGGGGTAATCGAGCGTGGAGAAGTTCAAGTGCTGAAGGTTTCGATAGATCATAATGCTGTTGATATGATCACTAAGACATTGCCTAGTTGCAAGTTTTTCCACTGTACGTAGTTGATAAAGTTGCATGAAGAAAACTAGTTCGTTAGTTGATAATATAATTTGTTCCAAGGTGGAGATTTGTGAGATATTGGATCGAAATCTATTAAATGGAAGGTATTATCTTGGTTCGACGGTTCGACAGAGTTTAGTATGCAGTCAAAGTTTGCTCACATGCTGTTGTCGAAGTGTTATAAGTTGTAGTCAAAGTGTGTTCTAGCTTGTAGTGTCGAAGGATGCTAGGATTGTTAGCATCGAATTGGGCCTGTTTGTTATGTCCAATTGGTTAAGTTAGCTTGTACCCTAAGTTAGCTTGTAATGGGTATTTGTGATAAAAGCCCAATAGTTTAGTATGTTAGGTTTATTATAAATAGCATACTAGTCTCTCATCATTGCATATTGCAAATCCTATTTTAGGGTGAGAGGGTTATTTTTTATTCTTGTATACTTGTAATCTTATTTCAAGAGTAAGGAAAGAATATCAGTTAATAACCAATTCTTATGTTCATCGTGTTCTTCATCCTTTTTCTTACCCTAATTGTTTCTTGATCAGTAAGCAACAAGTTTATATTTTGTTCTAAGGCATCTGATTCACAACAGTTGGGTTGATTTATTGGTAGTATAAGTGGTTTATTAATAATATATTCATAATAGTAATAGTAATATACTGTTATAATTAGTAGAATAATTATATTGGGTTAGTTGGTGGTACAAGTAGAATTGGAGGTGCATTTAGTGACCCCATTAAGAATATTAGTTTATTATAATATTTAGTTTAGTGATAGAATATTTGATTTAACAAAAGAATAAAATATTAGGGTTCTCTATATAAGTAGTAGTAGTAGAGAAATTTGGGGTTTTTTAGAAATAAAAAGAGGAATAGAAGTTGCAGTAGAGAGAGAACGTGGAGACTTTTGG
Organism: Vicia sativa; assembly: GCA_021764765.1. Lineage (NCBI taxonomy): Eukaryota > Viridiplantae > Streptophyta > Magnoliopsida > Fabales > Fabaceae > Vicia > Vicia sativa. The sequence continues at coordinate 168,872,937 of CM038796.1, forward strand.
AGGAAAACAAGGGTTTGGAGGAAACTGTCGTCAAAGAGAAAATTGCAGACCGAAAAACAAATTAAAATTCGATCGGAATATTATAGAGAGACCGTCAATCCAAGGTAAGGGAGGGGTTCTAATTTTCTAATGGGTTATATGATGAGTAGTACGTGGGAATTAGGGTAATGGGGAAAGTAGTGATTTTCTGCATTGGATTTGTGTTTGAATTACTTACCGAATTGATGTTGTGAATAAAAATTGGTTGTTGATGAATTAATAGAATTATAAAATTATTCGGAGAAAATTGTAGGAACTAAACTTGGGAAAAAATCGATTACCAAAAGACACACCCTAAATGAGGGAAGTGCGCCAAACGACACATGATGTTAAAGGAGGCATGCCGAACGACATGCACATATATACGACAAGGGGTGCCGAGCGACCATATATTTATTATATATTGAAAATTTAGTATCACATAACATATAACAATGTTAGATATGACACTTGTTTTAATACTGTAGTCGTAAGTATGAATCAAATTCTTATACATATATTGGTTACAAAATATATAAAAAATTGGATAGTTATGACAATTTGGCATACTGTATTGCGAGAAAAATTGTTAAATATTGATTTGGAATATACTGTAGATGTATGTCTCAAATTAACATCACGTTTCAAACCTATATTATTAGTTTAATAAAAATAGTAATAATAATATTAATAATAATTTAGTATTATTAAGAATAATAATTTTGTAGAAGTTTTGAATCAGAGGTAACCATTTGGTTAATTAATTAACTTAAGTTTATTTTAATTTTGTTAGAATTGTAATTAGTGTCGAATAAATTAGCAGTAACAATATGTGTTGATTCAATAGTAGTTCAAAATAGAAAACTTGAGTAATTTAGGAGAAGATTAAATAATCGGAAATAGTTAGAATAGTCCGAATAATTATGTGGTTTGTTTGTAGTTTATTTTGGTAGATTCGGTATGTTATATATTTGCTGTAAATTGTGAATTTGCAGGTAATAAATTGTGCCGTGTTGTTTCCGTTGAATTGTTGTTGTTGTTTGCTGGTATTGATGTTGTTAATAAATTGCGAAGTTGCAAATTGTGTAGTAATTGCTGTTGTTTGCTGGTATTGATGTTGTTAATAAATTGCGAAGTTGTAGATTGTGATGAAATTGATTATTGTTTGCTCGTATTAATTTTATTGATAAACTATTATTGTTGTTGATACGTTGATGAAGTTGTAGGTCGTATGACCAACGTTGATAAGTTGTTTTGCAGTTGATGAGGTTGTAGGCCTATGGCCAATGTTAAATTATTCAGATTTGTGGACATGCTTAAGTTGTAGGTCGAATGACCAATGTTAATCTAAGTTGATGCTATTGATGTGTATTTTAAGTTGTTGTTGTTGTTGCATTGTTGTGTATTTGTTGTTTAAGTTGAGGTCAAATGACATAGATTGCATGATTAAGTTGGCCTTGATGGCACCACGTTGAAAGTTGAAGGCTTATGTCTTGGCCTTGATGGCACCACATTGAAGGCTTATGCCTTGTTAATGTCTCGATAAACTGGAAAATATTTAAGTTGGGAGTTCTGCTCCAAATGGTACCACATGCATTTGCATAGTTGAGTCGCATATTGAGTCGCGTGTTAAAGCTGTTGTTATTATTCGTTGTTTGTTGATTTTCATTGTGCTGTTGTTATAAGTTGTTGTTGTTATAAGTTGTTGTTGTTATAAGTTGTTGTTGTTATAAGTTGTTGTTGTTATAAGTTGATGTTGTTATTAGGTTGTGTTGATTTAAGTAGTTACGTTGATTAAATAAAGTGTCTTGTTGTTATTATTAAGTTGTTTGTTGGTTGTATGAACAATTAATGAAGCATTGATTTACCTTATCTGAATTCTAATATATTATTTATCATACGATTTATTGGATTATTTGATATCTCATCCCATCTGTTGTGATGTTGCCTCTACGTGAGTAACATGTAGGTAATGAAGAACAAAGGTTTAGTTGCCGTTTGTTCGAGTCGAGTTGTCGCTCTGATACGTAAGACTCAGGGGGATGAACGTTAGTTATTTTGCTGCTTTGTTGTTGTAGAACTATGTTGATATATGAAAATTAATTATTGACTTTAAATTATTTTAAGTTGAATAGAGGCTATGCCATCCAATTTGATTAATGTAGTTCCGCTGCTTAATATTAATAAAGTTGATTCATGTTGTTTCGTTTCATCCGAGTTTAGGTGTTATGTATCTGTGTTAGCGTGCTGTTGTTTTAGTTGAATTGTAATACTCCAATTTTTTGTTGAAAAGAATTTTATAACTATGATTTTCATAATAATTATCGGGGTAGAATTGGAGTGTTACAAGTTGGTATAAGAGCAGGTCGGTCCGTCCGACCAAAGTTGTTGAGTCTTAGTGTCATTTAACAATCGAGTATTGTTATTTAGTTCTAACCATTATTTATGTTGTAGTAATAAGTTGAAATGGATTGAAGAAATGATGCTGCAATTGCTGTTGATAGTGGAAGAGAATTGTATGCATTGGATTTTAATTATATTAAGTTGTAGTTATATCAGAAGGTTAGATGTAGAGATGAAGTTAAGAATGGTTGTGTCGGATAATTTTCGAGGACGAAAATATCCTAAGTGGGGAGAGTTGTAACTCCCGAAAATTCATTCAATTATTGAAATGAATTATTAATGATTTATTTGTTGGAATTAATCGAAGTCGGGAATTATCATAATTATTATAAGAGGCATTATTGGATTAATATGTTAGTTGAGCGGCTAAGTTGATAGTTGAGTAATATATTAGTATTGTTATTATTATTAATATAAGTATTATTATTTGTTGGGTTGATTTATTGGTAGTATAAGTGGTTTATTAATAATATATTCATAATAGTCATAATAATATACTGTTATAATTAGTAGAATAATTATATTAGGTTAGTTGGTCGTACAAGTAGAACTGGAGGTGCATTTAGTTAGCCCATTAAGAATATTAGTTAATTATAATATTTAGTTTAGTGATAGAATATTTGATTTAATAAAATAATAAAATATTACGGTTCTCTATATAAGTAGTAGTAGTAGAGAAATATGAGGTTTTTGAGAAATAAAAAGAGGAATAGAAGTTGCAGTAGAGAGAGAACGTGGAGACTTTTGGAGGAAAACAAGGGTTTGGAGGAAACTTCCGCCAGGGAGAAAATTGCATACCGAAAGACAAATTCGAATTCGACCAAAAAATTATAGAGAGACTGTCAATCCAAAGTAAGGGTGAAGTTCTAATTTTCTAATGGGTTATATGATGAGTAGTATGTGGGAATTAGGGTAATAGGGAATTTACCATGCATTCGTAGTTGTTCTGTTTGTGAAAGTAGTGATTTTCTATGTTGGATTTGTATTTGAATTACTTGCCGAATTGATTTTGTTAATAAAAATTGGTTGTTGATGAATCGATAGAATTATAAATTATTCGAAGAAAATTGCAGGAACTAAAATTGGGAAGAAATCGATTACCAAATGACACACCCTAGATGAGGGGAGTGTGCCAAACACCACATGGTGTTAAGGGAGGCATGCCGGACGACATGCACATGGATACGACAAGGGGTGCTGAGTGACTATATATTTATCATATATTGAAAATTTGATATCACATAGCATATAACAAGGTTGGATAAGACACTTGTTTTATTACTGTAGTCGTAAGTATGGATCACATTCTTATACATATATTGTTTACAAGGTATATAAAAAGTTGGACAGTTATGACAATTTAACATGTTGTATTGTGAGAAAAATTGTTAGACATTGATTTGGAATATACTGTAGACGTATGTCTTAAATTAACATCATGTTTCAATAATATACATATATTATTAATTTAATAATAATAATAATAATAATAATAATAATAATAATAATAATAATAATAATAATTTAGTATTATTAAGAATAATAATTTTGTAGAAGTTTTGAATTAGAGATAACCATTTGGTTAATTAATTAACTTAAGTTTATTTTAATTTTGTTAGAATTGTTAATAGTGTTGAATAAATTAGCAGTAACAATATGTGTTGATTTAATAGTAGTTCAAAATAGAAAACTTGAATAATTTAGCAGAAGATTAAATAACCAGAAATAGTCAGAATAGTTAGAATAATTATGTGGTTTGTTTGTAGTTTATTTTGGTAGATTCGACATGTTATATATTTGTTTTAAATTGTGAATTTGCAGGTGATAAATTGTGTCGTGTTGTTTTCGTTGAATTGTTGTTGTTGTTTGCTAGTATTGATGTTGTTAATAAATTGCGAAGTTGCAAATTGTGTAGTAATTGTTGTTGTTTGCTAGTATTGATGTTGTTAATAAATTGCGAAGTTAAAGATTGTGATGAAATTGGTTGTTGTTTGCTCGTATTAATTTTATTGATAAACTATTATTGTTGTTGATACGTTGATGAAGTTGTAGGTCGTATAACCAATGTTGATAAGTTGTTTTGCAGTTGATGAAGTTGTAGGTCTATGGCCAATGTTGAATAAGTTGAATTATTCCGATTTGTGGACATGCTTGAGTTGTAGGTCGAATGACCAGTGTTGATCTAAGTTGATGACATTGATGCATATTTTAAGTTGTTGTTGTTGCATTGTTGTGTATTTGTTGTTGAAGTTGAGGTCGCATGACATACATTGCATGATTAAGTTGGCCTTGATGACACCATGTTGAAAGTTGAAGGCTTATGCCTTGACCTTGATGGCACCACGTTGAAGGTTTATGCCTTGTTAATGCCTCGATAAACTGACATATGTTTAAGTTGGGAGTTCTGCTCCAAATGGTACCACATGCATTTGTATAGTTGAGTCGCATATTGAGTCGTGTGTTAAAGTTGTTGTTATTATTCGTTGTTTGTTGATTGTCGTTGTGCTGTTGTTATACGTTTTTGTTGCTATAAGTTGTTATTGTTGTGAGTTGTTGTTGTTATAAGTTGTTGTTGTTATTAGGTTGTGTTGATTTAAGTTGTTACGTTGATTAAATAAAGTGTATTGTTGTTATTATTAAGTTGTTTGCTGGTTGTACGAATAATTACTGAAGCATTAATTTACCTTATCTGAATTCTAATATATTATTTATCATATAATTTATTAGATTGTTATATATCTCATCCCTTCTACTGTGATGTTGCCTCTACGTGGGTAACGTGTAGGTAATGAGGAACAAAAGTTTAGTTGTTGTTAGTTCGAGTCGGGTTGTCGCTCTGATACATAACACTCGGGGGGATGAACATTAGTTGTTTTGCTGTTTTGATTTTGTTGTTGAATAACTATGTTGATATATGAAAAGTAATTGTTGACTTTAAATTGATTTAAGTTGAAAAGATTATATGACATCTATGTTGATTAATGTAGTTCCGCTGCTTAATATTAATAAAGTTGATTCATGTTGTTTCATTTCATCAGAGTTTAGGTGTTATGTATCTGTGTTAGCGTGCTGTTGTTTTAATTGAATTGTAATACTCCAATTGTTTGTTGAAAAGAATTTTATAACTCTGATTTTCATAATAATTACCGGGGTATAATTGAGGTGTTACAAACAACACAACAAAAATTTATCGTGGAAAAACCTCGGTTAACTAGGAGTAAAAAATCATGGGCCCGTTGGCCACTTAATATCTCCACTATAATCAATAATGAGTACAAACAAGATTCTCTCTAACACTAGTTAGAGACATACATAAACATAATCAAGATCTACAATCAATCTTGAAATACAACAAGAATCACGAGAAACAAAACAACCAAAATCACCAAGAAATTCCCCCCTCATAGACAGACTCGACAAATGGACTCAGAAAGCTTAGAATCCTATCTCCACCGCTCAGAATGTACTATTTTTAGTCATGAACACTACGATAAAATTTGAGGATGATTTGACTGTTGGATTGTGTGCAAGCTCCAATTTTGTGGAACTGCTCTGTACTTAAATGGGGCTGCAAGATTTTTCTCTTTTCTCTTATTTTTCTTTTTTGTCACTCACACAAAGAATAAAATAACCCAATTATCTTTGTTGAATAATAAAAAAGGCTTACACACATTTTCCATCAAAAATAGGAGGAATAGCCCAACAATAAGGGTGTTAATTTATAATCTGACACTACAAGAAATATAGTCCCCAGCGACGTAAAGTAACGACGCGGTTATCACGTGAGTAAGAAAACTAGTTGCAACGTGATAACCACGTCACAAAAAATGTTAATAATAAAAAAATGAAGCCACAACGAAGTCAGAGTTTATTTTTTTTTTAAAAAAGCTGCGGTGTGGTAGACACGTCGCTACATAAAAGAAAAAGTTAAATTAAATAAACTCTGACACGTTAAGTTGGAGGGAGTTTAATTTTTTTTTTGAAATTTGGTAGTGACGTGATAGCCACGTTGCTACTTTTTAGGGGGGAAAATAAAATTGACTTTGAGTTGATTGATTACAGGGTGGCAGACTGACCAATTAAAGTTTTGTGCCGTTGGGAGTGTAGCGACGTGAGTCTCACGTGGTAAGGTTGCGACATGACATTCACGTTGCTACTTGGCATTTAAAATCACAAATTATAACTCACCCTTTACAACACCCATTTGGTTGTTTTGTTTTGCTTTCTTCATCTTCTTCCTTGCCTTTCCTTTTCCTTCTGCGTGCTGCAACAAGAAATTGTTCCTCAAAATTTCTTCCATCCCAAATTTATACTCAAGTAATCCTTGAAGAAGAACATATAAGGTAATTATATGTTGTTTAATTTTAATTTTACTTATTCGGTATTTATTGTAGTGATAAAAAATTTAATAAAATTTGTTTTGTTTAAGTTGTAGAATTTTGAAGAAGAACATCAAGGAAGATCTATACAAGAAGAAGAAAATTAAGTGAAGAATATAGAGGTATTTATGCAATTTTTTTATATTTTATATGTATTATAGGTTAGTATTATATGTATTCTGTTTATTTGAATTAAAAAAACATGTTATTTAATTTTAGTTTTAGGTTAGTATTTAAAAAGAATTTAAAATTAGAAGTTTTTAATGTTAGTGTATATATATATATATATATATATATATATATATATATATATATATATATATATATATATATATATATATATATATATATATATATATATATATATATATATATATATATAGGATTTATCAAAACATAATTAAAAATATATATTATATTATTGTTATATATATAATAAAAAGCATATATGTTATATTATTGTTATATAAATATAAAATTTTTGTTAGTATATACATATAAAAAACAAAATTGAATATATATTAAAATAAAATTTTTAGAAAACAGAAAATTAAAAATCTTATTTTTATAGATGTATATATATGTTAAAACATAAATTTAAAACAAATTTAAAAACAATAATTTATATTATATTTATTATAGTAGTTTTATTTTTTTATTTATATGTTAAAAATATGAAGAAAAAAATTATATATTAAAATAAGAATTTATAAAAACATAATTAAAAAAATGTATATTATATTATTGTTTTAATATTATTATTATATATATATATATATATATATATATATATATATATATATATATATATATATATATATATATATATATATATATATATATATATAATAAAAAGTATATATGTTACATTATTGTTTTTAATATTATTGTTGTATATATAATAAAAAGTATATATATGTTATATTATTGTTTTTTGATATTATTGTTATATAATAAAAAATTATATATTGTACATTAGAATATTTATTTATATGTTAGTATATATATAAAAAATGAAATTTATATTTATTTATAGTAGTTAAAGTTAAAGTTAATAGTTAATTAAACAAAATTAATATTTTTAAGAATAGTAATTAAATAGTATACGTTTAAGAAGAATATTATTAAGTTGATTAATATCTCTAATGAAAAAGATAATGATTCTATAAATGTGCACTATGAAATATTATCGGTATTATCGTAGTTGGATGTACGATAGAACATATCCAGGAAGAAGTGGACTTAAACCCAATTTTATAGTAGGAGTTGATGGGTTTATTAAGTGGGCGTTTGCTCAGGAATGTTGTCGAAGCGAAAGAGGGGGTTAGGTGTCCCTGTCTTAAATGTGAGTGTAGACCAATAATTAGTGACCCAGAGGAAGTAACACGTCATCTGCATAGAAGGGGATTCATTGAAAATTATTGGGTTTGGACGTATAATGGTGAAGAACTACCGGGTAATGTACCAGAGACTAGCAACACACTTGCTTCAAGTAGTCGACCGGTTATGGAGTATGAGGAGAACTTTAATTTGATCGGTGAGATGGTTGAGGATGCTTTTGGTGTGAACGTGACATATGATGAACCTGGAGATTTTGACGGGGAAGAGTTGTCGAATGAGGAAGCGCAAAGATTTTATCAATTGTTGAATGAGATGAATACGCCGTTGTTTGAGGGGTCGTCAGACTCAAAGCTATCAATGTGTGTGAGATTATTGGCCGCCAAGTCAAATTGGAATGTTTCTTGATCAATGTCTGGAACATTTTGCAAAAATGATGTTGGACTCCACCGCTACGAAAGACAACTTGCGTACAAGTTATTATGATGCAAAGAAGTGGGTGTCGAAGGTGGATTTAAAAGTAAGAAAGATTGACTGTTGCATTAACGATTGCATGTTGTTTTATGACAATGAGTTTGGTACTCAAGATGGATCATTAGAGGAGTGTAAGTTTTATAATAGTCCAAGATATCAAGTTCGCAGTAGAGCCGTTAACAGCAAGCAAAAGCGTGTAGCAGTAAGGAGTTGGGGAGACCACCATTGATCATTGAGTTGATTACGAGGACTCGGACAAAGAAATCGGGAGGTTTTGTCGACGAGCGCACACAGAGAGCTTTTTTAATTTTATTATTTAATGTATGTGTAGGATGATTATCAGACATTGCTTGCACTTTTTCTGGAACACAATCCTCAATATAGGCCAGCAGAGGGGGAGCCGCTTAATGGTGATGTTGATTTCTATATTTGGAATGAAGTAGTTAATGGAAAAGGGCCTAATGGTTGCTTTTTTGCGGGTGGAAATTTGGCGGCCGGCTTGAGAGTTGGTGATCGTAATCTGTTTCAACGACTTAGAGATGGAGAGGGAGAGTCACGTCAACCGAATCTAACACAGGATCAACTTGAAACAGTAAGACAATTGGCGACAAGTGAAGTGAGACGTGAAATGGAGGCCAAATGACGACAATGAGGAAAGAGCAGGAGCAGCAGTTGGAGATCATGTGGAAGAGGCAATCTGATATGGAGGAGCAGATGAGACAGTTTATGCAAGGTGGTGGAAATCAAAATGTTCCTGATACACAGTCGGATAATGACGGAATTGATGATTTTGATCTTGATAATTATCCGGGTGAAGATGCCCCGTGAAAACATTCTATTTATTTTGTTTTTAAATTTGCATTTATGTAAGATATTTATTTTTATCATTTTAAATTATTAAATTATATAACATTTTATTATATGAATTCATTTTATAAAATTTTATTATTCGAATATATAATAAAATAATATTATTATAATAATTTTAATATATAAATTTTATTATATACATTTTATTATATAAATTTTATTATATAAATTTTATTATTTAAATTTTATTATTTAAATTTTATTATATAAATTTTATTATATAAATTTTATTATATAAATTTTATTATATTATATAAATTTTATTATATAAATTAATTAATATAAAAAAATAATTACTAAATAATTTTTTAAAAAACAAAAATGTCACATGTAGCGACGCGGGTTGCATGTCACAAAGTTGTGACATGCTTCTCACGTCGCTACAAAAGTTGCTACATGTCTGTCATATATGTTTCCCTATACAACTATGTTGCGACGTGAATACCACGTCACAATTTTATGACATGAGAAACACGTCGCAGCAAATTTGTCATTTGTTTCCCAACGACATAAATTCTCACGTCACTGTTTTTTGTTTGTGACGTGATTTTGAAGTTTGTCACGTTACTTTTACGTCGCTAATGAGTTTTTTTTTTGTGTAGTGTGAGATGGAGGAGCTATTTTTTCTGTCTATGAGCAAACTTTGATAACCTATCTTCTTTATATTCTCCAAAATTTGTCTCTCACTTAAGATAAATGGTGGCGTCAAGCTAACCATGATATTTTTTCTCTTTCCTATATTTATCAAGCCTAACTAGATCCTAATAACTCTTTTGCTCTCTCTCTCTAGGTTGATATTTGACCCTTCCCTTTTTCTAGGTTAGTTGGCGACTTCTACAAGATAGGATCCAATCTAGAGAGAATAGAGAGAACCTATTTAGATGAATGATGATTGTTGAGCTAGTTGTGGTCTTTTGTCCTAAGTGTATAGGCTTGGTATAGTCTGTTTCTCATTTCTTAATTACTTATGAGATAACTTGGATTGCGTGATATAGGATTTTTAAGTGGTTAGTGTTTCTCCCTAGTTTTTTTTGAGTTTTTTCTCTTCCTTAGTGCACTATTTGGAACGAGGATTAGGGATGAGCTTGTTATAATTTTCCATTCTCCTGTATGTACTATTTGGATATCGGTTTTAAATTGCAGTCCGCAACCGCAATTGCACCCGCAATATTGCAGATGCAGTTGCGCAGATCGCAATTGTCTATAATTTTAAAATCGTGTTTTTGGCTTTATTAGAAACCACAACAGACAATTTCAATCATATTTCTAAAAATATTTTCATCAAAAATTAAAATATTAGAATCTTAAAATTCAATTTACTTGAAAAATCTTAACATTAAGTGTTTTTTATCATTATATTTCAAATATTTATTTATTAAAATTCACACCGTAATAGCCGCAATACGCATCGCAATAGTCGCAATGAACGCAATCGCAACACCCGCAACCGCAACCACATCCGCAATTTAAAACCATGGATATCACTACTTAATTTTAGAAAATCTGAAATAATATTCATTTCTTATCAAGATAAAATGATCGCAAATACATCATACAAAACATTACTATCTCACCTATATGATTCACAAACTCATAAAGCAATAGTGTAGTACTTATTCACTAAATCTTCATTCCACAAATCTAACTCATTAAGGATAGTACCTATAACTCACAAAAAGTACACAAACTAATACAAATACTTATAATACATAGAAACTAATCTTGATCAAAAGCTACTAATATTCCGAATGCGTGAATGCATGATTCACTCACTGACTCCGGGAAACCCGGTCATCGGTTGAATTACGGGCACTTGGGCTTGTTGCCATGAGTAGTCATACCAGTGTAACACCTTCCACAAAATTCTCTGTTACCATAAGTACCTGGAGGAACACACTTGCATCTTGAACAACATGTTCCACAAGCTCTCATACAAACATTTTTCCTTGAATGCTTACTGCACCTCACATTGCACCTTGTTGTGCAGTCTTTAACCCAAAAAAAAAGAAGTGAGAAATTAAGGAAGATAGAGATGTGTGAAAAATCATGAAATGAAACATATTAGGAAAATTCAAATCATACCAACAAATAACAAAAGCCTTCTATTAGGTCCTTTTACCACCTTCAACACAAAAAACCCTAAGGTTAGAATGTCACTATTATAATTTTTTATTTATTTATTGAATTAATAATGTATTTAAATCTATTTATAGAGACCAAATACATTGATCATTCAATAAATTTTAAACTTATTTTTTCTAATAGAGGACATAGCTAGATAGGAAGACATGCAACCTCAAAATTAGTTAGTTGGTCTTGCATGTGGACACTAGAATCAGCACATGATACCTGCAATATAAGCTCAAATCCTCAACTAAAGGTAATTTTTATTAATTAAAAAAATATACAGCAAGCGATTATAAGGTTTGGAGCACTTTACCTTAACCATGCAGAACAACAATGCAGTTATCATAAGCAGAAATGTCAAACACATCCTTTTCTTCTCCATTTTGAAAGTAACATGCACTATCAAAATTATGTACTTTAATGTTTAAGGAAAGGAAATAATGAGGAGTACTATGTTATGTTATGTTAAGGAACAAAGACATGGTTTTATATTAGTGGTTCTGTTGTTGAAAGTACCATAACACCCTTTTCTATTTGTCATTGTTTAGATTAGACTTTAGAGAGCTTCTTGGGATTTGTAAGCTAAAAGATAATCTCGTCATCTACCAAAAGTGCTTTGATTGTGGTGATTTTAAGTTTTTTCTATTCCCATTTTGCCCTCTTATGTTGGTAGATGTTTTCATGCACTTTAGCTATGATGTTAATATGATTGATGTAGGTTGCATATTGGACCAATTGAAGGGATGGGGTCAGGTGAGTAATTCAGCTCTGTCATATCTCTTACTTGGCAGCTTCTCCTTCCAAATATGGTCTCAACTTTCATGGCATGACATGGCATTAATCAATGCTAGCTGTATTGTGAATGACAGATAGATTCTTTCATCTGTTTTTGATAATTTTGATCGACATTTGTCGTTTTGAAACTATAAATTTGCATGCATGCAATGCAAAAGATACCTTCTAGAGATATTATTATTATTGTTTAAATAAAAATAATGTACAGTTCAATTACTCACTCCCTCTGTTTTAAAATGAGTGTCGTTTTAAAGAAAACAGTTGTTTCAAAATAAATGTCATTCTCATTTTTAATGTAACCATGATTACTATTTTTCCAATTATAGCCTTTAATTATTAGTGCGTGCACTACTTCCAACACTTCAATAAGACTAATTTAGTAAAAGTACATTACTTTATAAAATAGAGGGAGTATTTTAGAAAGAGAAATGTTAGGATTACACCAAAATTTACACCAACACCGAATATACATAAGGTTACATGCATTTTTGTTTTTTTTCCTTGCCTTGATTTATGCATTGTCTATTTAAGGTGAGTACTTTGAAGTCAATTCTACACAACATTCATAGATGGAACGAGTTTTATAAAAGGTACTTAGAATCATCGATCTTAATCAGATTTTTGTCATGCAATAGACTAGCTGTTTTTTTGACAAACTTTGCGAATAGATTTACTCTAATTTGCATTAATCATATAAAGTGTGTATTTTAGAGGTCAACACTACACAACCACCATAGATGAAACATGTTCTATAAAAGATCTTTAGAGTTCTCAACCTTAATCGAAATTTTGTCATGCAACGAGCTAACCGTTTTATGACAAATTTCAAAAAAAGGTCTACTTTAAGTGGGGTCTTTGCATTGACCATATAAGGTGTGCACCATGGAGAACAACACTACACAACCACCATTCTAACTTATGTTTCTTCTATTTTTTTCCAAAACTCGGGTATAAGGCTTCACTTAAGTAATATTTCTCAATTCCGACATATGAATTTATATGTGAATAAATAAAATGTGACAAAGCAAAATAAAGGAAACATACAACATAAGAAGAAGAAACAACCAAGCTAATAATCAAACACAAATCAAACTAAACTAAGGTGAACTCTCTTAGGAGAAGACTTCTGTAACACCACAATTCTACCCCGCGTAATTATATAATAAAATCAGAGTTTCAAAATTTCATTTAACAAAATTGAGGCATCACATCTTCGCATTTCCAACAATTAGCATTATAATGCACATCAAAAATCGGATATACCGAATCATACATAATTCATCATACGTACATATGAATATTCACAGCACAACGGATATGTTAACAAAATATACATAACATCATGTTGTCATCAATACAAAAGGTTATAACATAATAAGATAGTATATACAAACTATCCTATCAAAATAATGACGTCGCCCAAATCCCGAGTGTTACTACGACCAGAGCAGAACGACGCAAAATAAAGTGACTCGAGCTAATCCACCTCATCCTCGGGGATCACCTGCACGTTACCAATATATAGGTAACGGCGAAACAAGTAAATGGGTGAGATAATTCCAAAACATATAATTAAAAGCAATGATGGAATATATAGATAGTTGGAATTATAATTGATATAAGTTAAATAAAGTATGTCAACATATATTTAAACTTGCATACTTTAAAAATTAGCATTTAGTGTATAAATTAACACATTAACTTCATCACATAATCATTATATTCACATCAACACAAAACATCATGTACCGTCGCAATTCAATTATCATTCATCAATTAAGGACTCAATGATAAACAACTCGAACATGAACATAACCGACTCCAAAATAAACATAATGGACTCCATGAGACACGACTATGTTATGCATGTGGTACCCATCGCTTTGTCCGTAATTAGGGACACTTGGCATAAAGCCCATCTTCGCTCGGCATAAAAGCCATCATCGCTTGGCATGAAAGCCCTCTTCGCTTATGAAATGTATGTGACTCAATAAATAAAGACCACACAACAACATATCATCATCGCTCATCACAATTGACATCAAGTCTACTTCGCCATATTTATTCACATCAAATAAACATGTCATCGCATCGCATAAACAATAAGTATTCATAATTATATACACCGTCGCAAACATCATTGTCAATTAATCCGCCAATTTCCAAAAACGGAAAAATAGTAAAAACATCAATAATCGTCGCGAAAGCCATTCTTAATTACCAGCATAATTTATAAACATCAACTTCAAAATCGGATAGTTCATATACGCTTTAAAATGACTAAAACACAATCCGGGTCAATTTACCGTAAATTAGCCTATTTCGGGTCGTTCCGTAAAAACTCACAATTTCGAAAAACTAACTTCACCACTACGTTCTACACGTCAAACTTAGCTAGCACGTCAATTTTCGTTGAATTCGGAGCAACTTGCTCCGTCGTCGAATTTACCGAAATCGGAAAATCGGAACATAATCGGGTTCTAAATTTAATCGGCTATCTTATCCCCTAATTATATTTTATGGTTACCAAATATTACTAGGTGGAATTGGGATTATAAAATAAAATAGAAGCTAACTTACAATGAAAATTATGCAGGAAAATTGTTATGACAGAAAACAGCAAAATTGATTTACAGCAAAATAGATGGATTTTCAATTTCCGTTCTTCTCCTCTAAAAGGGACGTTCGTCCCCACACACCATGGACAAAGGGAGGCGGGTGCCTCAACCTTGGGGGTGGTCGCCCCACCAAGTGGAGGTGGGCGCCTCCCCGCCTTACACCTTCCATCCAATTTTCGTTTCATTCCCTGCATTTTTGTATTTACAGTTTCCATTATTTTTTTGTTCTGTTTTCTAGTTTTGCAGGTAGTTCATCCTTGCCATTTCCATTCCTATTTCATTTTATAAACCCAACACTACAACACTAAAACAACACCCATAATCTCTATATCAAATTCAACTCTTCTAAATTTTTCAACCATCACTCAACAAAACTCTAAAAACTATCTATCAATTTTTCTCCCAATTCAAACTAAATCCATCAAACCCTAACTAAATGAAATGGAAATCAAACCCCTTACCTAGCAAGCTTTGAGTGTTCTTGATGATTCTTCAACCAAGCAACCAAGCCTTGCACTTCTTCTTGCTCTCTTCTTCTTCCTCAACCAAAGCCCTAACTTTTCTCCAAACTTCTCAACTTTTGTGTTTTTGGTGTTATGTTTGGAATGGTGGAGGAAATGATATATATATAACATGTCTTACTAGCCAACTTAAGGAAATTGCTCACATACCCCTCATCTATTCTTAATACACTAAATATAACATCTAATTATATTATTAACTTAATTTGTTAATTTAATTCCGGGAAATTAAATATCGGTCCGAATAATATTTTACCGAACGGAACGGAACGTCGCTAAATATATTAATAGATATACCGATTAATATAATTATTTTCGTCGCTAAAACAATCGTCAAACGATAATTCAAAAATATTAATATAATATAATATTAAATAAAACGGACGTTACAACTTCCCCAGCAGAATATTAGAATATTAGTAAACGTTTGAACAAGGTGCGTAGCGCTCGTTTACTCAGGTTTCAAATGAATATACATCCAATTATCACTACAACATTTTGAGTCTACCGCAACGCCTAATTTTTTGAGGTTAAATAACCGTTTTTGTAGAGTTTAATAGAGAACACATTCTATATTATGTTGTGGTAGTGTATATTATTTTTGAAAATATTATACAACGACTCAAAACCGTTCCGATAGATGATAAAGAGAACGATATTTATCAGGTACGAGTTAACACCGTTCTTTTATAATTTTTTTATTATTTTAATAAAATATTAATTTTTGGAGATCGTTCTCCTATGTTTCTTTAAGAAAAATTATTTGTAAAACTTTTAACTGGATGTAATCGAACAAAATTTGAGCGCTTTTACTTCTTAGAATTCTAAGCGCAAAAATCAATTTCGTCGTTCCCTTCTGAAATTTGGAGCGCGAGAAATCGAGATTCTTCCCTCCCTAATTATTTAGAAGTCGTGAAAGACTCTTCTCACACTCTAAACCCTTTCTTCCTTTCTTCTTTTTCTCAAACCCTAAATCATTCTCCTTCTTTCTTCCTTTCTCCCTAAGTCGTGAAGTTTGTGTTGTTTAGATGTGATTGGTTTGAAGTTGAAGAGGAAAAATATGGGATGACTTGTGTTTACTTCAATAAGAAGTGTTACGTGGACGATCCTTTTGTATTGGCTTCTCAAGTCCACCAGTGCTTCTACATTCAAGATCCTTCTGATGAAAATAAACACTATGTTATGAATTCTATTTCAAGGGATTTTTTAATATAAATGAACAATCAGATTCAAATTCCCATCAGCCGTATAATTGTGATCTATCAGATCATGCAATTAATTTATCTTCAAGCGGTGAAATTTGTGAAGTTGAACTTGTTAGGGATGACATTCCACCAACAATTGTTGATAATTTTGTACCTATATTAGATGTAATAGAATCCGATGATGATTCAAATCTATAACAATTTTTTTATGTGTTGTGGGTTTCAATGATATACATTCCTAGTTTCGATATGTATTTTTTGTGGTTAATCTAGTCGGGTGATCTATTTTTTTTGTTGGTGATCTATTTTGTGTTGTTGATGTGCTAGGGGTTTCAATATGTATTTCCCATTACGCCACACTTTTGATTGCATAGACTAGTCATGTGTTTAGTTGTTACTTTATTGTCTTTTTCTTGCATTGTGCTTTATATGTTAAGTGGTGTATATGTTAATTAATTTATTAGTGGTGTATATGCTTCTATTGATTAGAACTATATAGCATGTTAACTTGGTTATTATTTATCAGATACTGACAGATTAACAATTTGAGTGGATATTAAGTTGCACCTTTTTTTTGTTTTCTAATGTATAAGAGAAAAAGTTTCTTATTTAAACCTTAACAAAACTAATTAAATATTTGTGCCGAGTTCGATCCCAGTTTTGCTATTTGTGTCTATAGTTTAGGTCTTTAAAGAATATGATTCCACTAGTTTATACTGTTGTTGTTTCATATTTGGCATGTAAAATTTCTAGGGAAGCCATCTTGGAAATTTTTTACATGGTATTCCAAGGACTTGCTACATATCTCAAATATTGTAATAATGTTTTGTTTGTTGGATAAGATCTAAAACCTATGGAAACATTATAAGAATAAGAGGTAATTGGAGGCTGGAATGAATTATTCCATAAGCATGAATAGACATTTATAATTAAAATATCTTGGAATTACTTTCAATTCTGTGTAGTTTATTTTAATTTAAGAGTAAGTTCTTTAATTTCTTAAGGTTGTGTTATTTGGATGAATTAGTCTTGTTTTTTCCATTTCATTACTACTATATTATGTATGTTAGTTAAAACTTTAAGACTTGATTGAAAATCATGGGAAGCCTTCTTCAGAAGCTTTTGAAAGTGTATTTGACAAACAAAAATATGGGAGAATATATTGTCATGGAAGAACCACAACTCCGACTCTCTTGAAAAGAAATGAAGAAATCACAAAACTAAAAAAAGGGCATACAACTGAGGTTAGGAAATTTAATGATAGGATACAAGAGGTGGAGGAGAAATATTGTCAAGATAAGGAAGAGATGGAAAGAATAATGCAGCTGATTCTTAAGACCGTTTTAAGTCAAAACACCTCAGAGTTGAATATAGATGCTCTCGCAGCTTGATATCAGCTCCTGCAACTGATGCTAACAGTGTATTGCGTTCTTCTGCATCAACACATGCTCCAACTAATAATCAAGTAAGACTGAATTGTTTTATGCTTATTATAATTTTAGAGCTTTTGGATAATAATCTTATTTCAATTTTATTAATTTTGTTTCCATAAATGATAATATCAATGATGAGTTCGAGTCATTCGATGATGAAGAGACATATACATGGAGATGTAGATATTTAAGTTTAATTTTATAGATTCAAGATGTTATTTTGATTATGAATGATGATTGACAATATGTTATGTATATTTAAGATACTTTCTTGATTGTGATTATTGATTGACATTAGGATATATATATATATATATATATATATATATATATATATATATATATATATATATATATATATATATATAATCTCATTTTGTTATTATAACATTTTTTAATTGAAATATATTTTTGAAATCTGTATATTATTTTTATAATATAAAAAAAGTAAATAATTTCAACATTTATTATCAGGTTTAATAAAAAAAATACTATTTAAGAAAAAGATTATATTTATTGCAACGATTATAAAGTGTTGCTGTAATATAAAATTCGTTGTTATAGCCTGCAAAGAAGAAATTAATATATGATCTATTAGATCGGTTTCGAATGAGCAATAACTATAAACCGTTTCTACTATAAATCGTTTCTATAGCACATGAAACAGCCGTTTCTAAAATATTCAGAAAGGGAACGATTTTCATCAAAGAACGAAGCACAACCGTTTCTATTGGAAGCCATTCTCTAAGGAAAAAACAACGGTTCTACACGAGGCGTTGCGATTGGTAAAAAAACCGTTTCGGAATGATATAACAACGCCTAAGTTTGGCACGGTCTAGAAACCGTTCTGATAGATATAGGCAACATTTTTTTTGGTTTTGGCAACAGTTTTTCAACGTTGTTGTAGAGTCAAAATGTTGTAGTGTCCCTTTATTTCAAGTTTAATTAATATATTTTAGGGTAGAAAGACAAATAGTCATTTTGAACAAGGTGTGCACCAAGCACTGGACTATTAAGGTTTCAAAAGGACGTGCATCCTTTGGTCCTTTTATATTTTGATTTTATTGCGAAAAAGATTTTGAAAGTGTTAAAAATAACTTGATGTAAGATCAAGTCTTTAACGAATTATGAAAAGATTTGAATCGATCAAAAAAAGACACTTGACGTTGGATCAAGCATTTGCGTTGCGTTTGATTGATTTGTTCAGAAAATAGCTTGACGTTGGACTAAACCTTTTTATTTTGAAAGAAATTAAATTTAGGATGTCAAGTTGTGTAATTAAATCAACGAATTAATAAAGAGGAAATGACATTTATTTAGCAAAATTAATCGATTAAAATTATTTAATTCAATTAATTAATCAATTTGAAATTAATTTTCAAGAATAATAAATAAAAAATTAATTCAATTAATTATTCAAATTAATTATTCAAATTAATTAAATTTAGTTAGCAAAATTAACTAAATAAACAAAATTAATTAATTAATTTTTACTAACTAAAAATAAATAAATTTTTTATTTGAATACTAGAAAATAAATGAAAAAATAGAAATGAAAATAGAAGAGAGGTGTGAATTGAAACATGAGTTTAGAAGTGCAGAAAAAATATTTTATAACTTTTTGAACAAACACCTTATTAGAATTTGGATGCATTCAAAGCATGTTCATTGTATACGCTAGTGAAAGCAATGACAATGATATCATCCATAATCAATCTTAGATGTAAAGTTCTGACATTCAAGCATCAACACCATTATGATGGATTGCAATTGCAGGAAAACGATTGAAGAGTTATTTTATAAACAATTTATTTTAATATATTATGTTAAGACAATGTAATATTGAAAAAATGAATAATAACTATCACCTTAGTTTTTATCCTTAACCGAGGTGATAGTTAAAAGGAGATGGAAATATACCTTGGTTTAATAAATAAATCGAGAGGTATAATAATAATAATAATCATATTTTACTATAAGAACAGTCGTTAAACAAATTTTACCATAATCCTTAATATTATGAAGGCGCCTCAATGAGAGGAAATCTTTACCACCATAGATTTCATATACAAGTGTAGAAAATGAAATTCTCTAACATCTTCCATGGGACCTCAATATCATCTAAATCTTGTTGCATACAATGTATCACCAAACTCCATGGACATTGTTCCATCAACAACATCAATTTTTGTTTTTACCGTTTTCATGAATGACCTGTCTAAAATGATTGGTGATCTACTAGAATTTGTTTGTCCGACCATGTCCAAAATGTAAAAATATGGAGAAAAAAGAAAATCATTAACTTGGACAAGCACATCATCCACTACTCCAATAGGGTGAGTATTATTCTTATTCGTCAACTGGATGATTAAACTTGTATGATGCAAAGGACCATGGAATTATTTCTGGTTGTGAACTGTTGGGAGTTTAGTGGCATGTTCTCAATCAAGGCTTTGGTAGCAACTGGAGTTTTATCGACAAGTGCTTCACCACTAGCAACATCGAAAATATTTCTATCTACGGGTAGTAATCACTCATAGAAATACTGTATGAGCAGTTGTTCGGTAATATGGTGCTGAGGGAAACTAGATACTAACAATTTAAATTTCTCCCAATACTCAGTCAATGACTCATTTCCCTGTCTAATACCACATATTTATTTTCTGATTGCTGCAGCTTTGGAGGCAGGAAAGTATCTTTGTAGGAAGACTTTCTTCAAATCATTCTAAGTTATGACAAAATTCGGCTCAAGATAATATAATCAATCATTGATAGCACTCTGTAGTGAAAAAGGGAATACTCTCAGTTTGATGTGATATTCTGTGATTCCTTTAGGCCTCAATGGTGTAGAACAAATAACCTGAAAGTCCTTCAAATGCTTATGCAGATTCTCACCTACAAGACCACTAAACCCTGACAACAAGTGTATTAAATCAGATTTCAATTCAAAAGGAACAACAACATCAACATATTCAGTACATAATCCATTGTAATTAACTTCAGGAGCAACAAATTGCCTTAGTGTTCTTCCTTCAGCCATGTTATCAAAACCAAAAATACCAACAATGTCCTAAATAGGCAAAAACAAACCGAGAAAAGGAAAACAATTAAAATAAATTTAGAAAAATAAAAAAAACACAAAATTTAATCTACTTAAGTAAAATAATAATTTTGAGATTTGTTTGAAACTATGAAAACAATAAAAAATTAATTAAAAATAGAAAAAACAAGAATTTGGCGATTTGAACCAAACAAAATGTTTCTGCTCCCAATAGGCAAAACAGGTTTAGAATGAGACAAAATTATTCAGAAAATTGGGTTTTCAGACCAGGTCGACAAATTTGGACGCAAAAATGTAGAAAATCAAAACAAACAATGCTAAAACTAAACTATTGACTAAATCGACAAGAATCCTCAGCAACATCGCCAATTTGATCCGCTGTCACACACGAGTCAAAACGAGTAATTTTAAAAACTATAGCTAGAGACAATGACTCGAGTATCGTATCGCAAGGATTCTTGTATGAATTAACCAACAGAAAATGATTATGGTGGGGGTTGAGTTCAGTTTTGATTCAGGAAAAAAGTTATTAAATTAAGTGATTATCAAATAAGGTAAAACGATTAATCTATTGCTTCGGTTTCCCAACTTATCATTGATTCATATAATTTTCATGCCCTAAGCAGATTCTAATCCCTTTTTCGAATATAGTATCAATTAAATATCGCAATTCCCAGTACAAGATGTATATTCCTAATTTTCGAATTAAACAAACAAATTAAAGTTATCGTGAATTAAGCAAACACGAATACACAAATTAAGCAAACACGATTAAATTTCAGGAGCACACAATCATCGAAACAAATCAATATTTATTCTATAGAACATAATATTGAAAGAAATAAGCAATTTGATTAAAAGTTAAAGAACCTCAAAGTGTCCGTAGAAACTGACTAAAGTAGATTCGTCTGTGGTGTTTAGTTCTCCATTACAATGTGCAAAGCTTCAACAAATAATTTCACGAACAATAAAATCGAGATAAATGAACAGTAACGCGACTGCCACTAGGTATAGGGAAACATCAAATCCAAGTTCTAACCCAATTGGGTCGAAAAACATAAAAAAATCCGGCCCAAAACTAAATATTTCTAATATTTGAAATTTCAACAAATTACTAGAGACTTCTCCACTCATTATCATATTTTGGCTTCAACATAAAAGTTGTAGCTCTTTCTCTTAGTTTTCCAACGCATATCAAAATGCATCAATCAGATTTTCGTAGCTCCAATTATGATTTTCCCAAGAAAAATAGTTTTTACTGAAAATAAAACACGAAAATTAAATAAAGGAAATAATAAACTAACATATAAGAACATAATAAAACAATAAAAATAATAAAATAAACTAAAAAAATACCTATGTACAATAGTAAAAGAATATGCATCAAAATGCACTGATCACTTTACCTTTCTTGAATATCTCATGTATGAAAGAAAAAGTTGTTGTTAGATGTTGAGATAAAGTAGGGACGTCAAAGATTTCTGCAGCTTAGTAGACCCTCTTCCATTCATCAAATTTTTTAGTGAAGTAAAATGATGGTTTAAAAGAAACTGGAACAAATTTGGCAGCTTCAGAAGCATGTTGAGCTAGACATTAGGTACATTAATTTTCAGAGAAAATCATGTTGTAGAGGCAAAGAGAATTCTTCCTATTATAGAATGATTTGGGCAGCAGTTGGTTGAGTCCAAATTATCGTGGGACAAAATTAGGCTAATAGTTGAGAAGGTTGAATTGGTCCTTTGAAGGCCTAATTCTAGTTAAAATTAGTTTGGGGATGAGGAATGTTTCCCATATTGCTAAAGATTATGCCTCTTGATCAGTTGTGGGTGAAGTAAATTTTCTAGTAAACCATTTAGAGTCGTGAGGTCCGTTGACGAACAACACAATATAAGGAATGAAGTTGTGACATTGGACAACCATCATCATATATAAAATGAAGGCCTCATTCAAACTCTTCCCTCATTAGTGGGGTGAGTAAGGCCTGTCGAGTCTCATTGACTCTTTTGTTCATGATGGCTTTGTCATCTTCATTAAGTTTGACGATTTGAAGCATTTGGCCAATAATTGAAACAACCAATAAGGGCCAACTAGCAAGAAGTTTTTCCCTAATTGATCATTATTCAGAAAATAGACAATGCCTCCGAGAGTTTTATAAAGCCAGCGTAATATCATTTGACTAAGGTAGATGTCGCGACCTGCATGCAATTGGTTCGCCAAAGTCAAGAATATTTTTGCCACCATTAGTGATTTGCAGCAGAAGATGCAACAAGATAGCCAAAGTGGCAGAAAAGAAATATGCTCATTGTTAGATATTGTTGCATTTTGTGTAGTGATGATTAATTATGTAATGAGTGTAGTTGTCCATATTAGTAACAAATTCAATGGTGTCCTTGTTCATCTCATAAGGGTCGAAAGCCTCCCTAGTTGGTCAAAGACCTGTAATAGCAACAATGTCGAATAATATTAGGGTGATAATCTCGTAGAGAAGGTGGAGAGTGTTAATGGTGCTTTCCGAGAAGTACAAAGAGGAAACCAACATATTTTAACAATATGAACGTCCTACTTTCGACAGTTGGATCATGTCGAAAATACCCATATCCTTCCAGGTTTGAGATTTTTTCTTTTCAACTTTTGCAAGCCAAGAAAGATAAGCCTCATGATCTTTAAACAAAGGGAAAGAGCGAAACACTCTAAGAGTGTTGCTCATATAGTCTCGGTTGATGGGTTTTTTCTGGTTCTACATTAGTTGTGTCTTTATGAACAGTTGAAGATTTTGCTTTGGAATCACCGATAATTTTGTTCTTAGAATTTTTTGTTTGGTTTCCTGACTTAGCGCTAAGGCCATCATTAGCAACTATTGTTTTTCTTAAATTAACTATTGGCTTAGTACAATGATAAGAAGGGAAAAACTCTTTGATCTTTTCAACATTTTCCTTAGGGTCAGGCAAATGGCCCGTGAGTGCTTGGGTCTCACTAGAGATAGAGAAAGGGATGAGTACATAAGATTGGTAAATCTGACGTTTTTCTTCTTGTAGAGGAATTTCAAGAACGTATTCTTGATTCCCCACCAACAATGGCTTTGAAATTTGGTTGGCAAGTGGTTAAAATTCTTTGGAACTCTTGTCATATTTGTTGTTCTTTGATTTTGAAGATACCATTGTGAAATGGTTGAAGGATTTTAGGTAAAAAGATGTTTCTGATTGTTTACTAAGGAAAAGTTATAGATAAACTATGGGGTTTTGGAGATGGAAGAAGGAAAAAGAGATGAATGAGGGAGATGAAGTGTATTTATAGAAGGAAAAATAATATATTAAGTTTCTACAATTTAACAAATGGAGTAAAATCGTGGGACACGTGTTTGTGTTTAAGAGGCTATGTGGACGGTTAGCCATTTCATATTCCATGATTTTCCTACAAAATAGGGATCTTGATGGATCTTGAACTTTACATGTCTCGATTTGACATTTGAGAAAAGGTGGTCATGATGAATATGATGTTAGAGCAGTGAATGACTGTAGCGTCGAAACATTAAATTTTTTTCTCTTTTCTTCGTTTGATCGAAACTTGATATATCAAGAAAGGTGGAATGAATACTTGGAGAAGTAAAGTTGAGTTGATAGTATTTTCGACTAGAAATCCTTGGAAATATTTCGACATACGCTAGCTGGAGAAATTTTATTTCTTCAATATGACACGGTTTTGGGACTTAGCATATGTTTGGAGAAGCTTGATGGCTATTTCGACAAAGTGATTTGAAATGAGGTCGATTAACTGTCTTTTGGTATTATCCATTCTTGGAGGACGCATGAAAGGTTATGAAGGACGAAGTGCACGCAAGCAAGAACGTGTCATTCCCTGGAGAGAAGACCGTTCGTTACAGTTATTTTGATTCTAGTATAAATACGAGTCTTATGATTTGAAATTTAGTGTGTTGACAATGTGAAATAAAGATTCTCAATGAAAAATTTTGTTTTGATGAAGACAAATCATAATGGCAAGAAGGCAAATATGATAATCAAGCTAAAGCATCATGTTTAAAGACATTGATTCAAGCACTTGGCAATTTTCAGAAGGTATAATAACAATTCTTACCAAGTACTTAAGTCTTAGATGCTCAAAGATCAAAACATGATTGCATAACATTCTCATACATTCTCACAAGTTTCTTAAGCAAAAAATTGATTTTTTTCTGTGTAATCTATTTACAATTTGTGCAAATCGATTGCTTACTGAACATTACATTTTTTTTTCATTTTTAAGCTACTGTCTCGATGTGCAATTGATTTGCACTTAAGAGCAATTGATTGTTCAGTGAAGGTTTTTGAAATTTAATTTCTATTAGAGGCCGTGAAATCGATTTGCACAAAGGTGCAATCAATTGTTCACTGAACGATTTTGAAAAACAATAACTTTTCTTTGCACCTTTTCATACACCCTTTCATTTAAAATTTTCCTTTAATCTTGACAATTGTTTATGATTAATTTACAGAAACTTATGTTGTTTCAAAGGGGACTAATGAACATATAAATACTCAATTTTTCAAATTCATTCTTCACCTCTTCTAATCAATTTTTTCTAAATTCCGAAATTCATAATTCAAGTGTTTATCTTTCATTCAAGAATTTTCTGCATATTTTCACATTACATTAAATAGAAATTCTTGAGCAATCTAATTCTTAAGTCAATGTGAATTATTGTTATTGGAAGATAAGATCAAGTTCATTGATAAATAACTCAAAGTGATATTTATCCTACAAATTTATACACTAACAATTCTTGTTGTATCCATATCTTATTTTTCAGGATTATTGAAAATAAGAGTATTGGTATTGTAGCCTTGTTTTTTTCAGGATTGTTGGAAGCAAGTGTGTGCATTGAAGATGATTGTTCTTCTTGCACTTAGTGTTTAGATCTTAAAGGTTTTAAGAGCCTTTGATCTACCTATAAGTTAGATAGTAAGCATCACACTTGGTGTGGATACGCTATACAATCATTCTAACTATAATGAAATCTCTTTCGTGTTGAAAGGGGACTGGATGTACCTTCAATCTGTGAGCGGAACCGAGATAAATCTCTTGTGTCCTTTATTTTTCTGCACTTTACTTCTTTCATAATAACATCCTAAACCAAAAAAATAATTCAAACTCCACTAAAAACCAGAAAATTTTTAAAGTACCTAATTCACCCCCTCCCTCTTAGGCGCACTTCATACTTACAAACATTACTTCAAAAATACTCAAAGTATCTAAGCAAAGTGAGAAACGAGTGATCGAGTTCTATGTACATATTCAAACACCCATTTTTATTTATGCAAAATCTTTTTCCTTAAGTTTATGTTTAACGTTTATTTTCTGTCGAAAACCTTTACTTTTTATGATATTTACTTTAAATCTTGTATTTACGTTAAATATTTTACCTTGTCGAAATTACTATCCTTTACGCAGAAAATTACGTAACAATTCAACAAATTTTTTATATGTCAGTAGAATCAATCTAATCAATCTTACTAATAATTTTTTGAAAAAAAATTAACGTTTATTTACCTAATTTCACAGTTACCTAGTTTCACGATAAACAATTCAATTTCTTTAATAGCTTCTCCTATGAATATTTTCATAGGAAAGACAAGAACATAAATAGTCTGCTTATATTGGTTTCTACATTTTCTTCAAAAGATGAATCTTAAGGCTATTTTTGCTACTATAACATAAATACACATTATTGAAAATTAAAATATGATCGAAATTACAATTTTAAAAAAAAGTTACATTTCAAAAGTAATTTTTATAAAATACTATTTGAAATAATTTAAAAAATAAGTGATTTAAAATTTTAATATCTAAAAGTTTTTTTTCGTAAAATGATAAAATATTTAAAATAACTATTCAAATCAAATGTTCATTTAAAACTTTGATAAAAAAAAAATTTATAAATTTTTTTTACTCATAATTACTTACACTATAAAAATCATTTTTAACTGCTCTATATTTACTCCATTCATCTTGTGGATATGATTTTTATAGAGTTTGTAGAACACTCTTGGTCATCAAAACCAGTAATCATTGTCACCGCCGATGCCAGATCGCAGGAAACTCTTCATCAGAAGATCCGATAAGATCATACCACCATTGAGTATGGTTTTGCAGCCATGAAGTATGGTTTGGCATTTGACTTTTTCCTTCAAGTAGTCCTAGATTTTGAATAGAGTTGCTAATACCATATCAGAGAAAATATACAACTGCTCTAACGATTTATTCCTCTATAAGCTTAGCTGCTTTAAACAGAGAGATTACAACTTAATTATATCCTTAAATTTTTTAAGGTAAATAATAATAGTAGAAAATATTAAAATCCTAATAGCTATGATAATTAGAGATAAATAGGCAAATATTCCAACAGCTATAGTATCTATAATCTAAGGAAGCTAAACTCTTATCACTAATAATTTCTTATCTGATATCTCATATTAATTTTTCACATATATGTGTGTTTGGATCAGCTTGTTTTCGCCGCCACCGCACGTTTAGAGGAAAATTTACCGTGGAAAAGAGAAGCTCCAAAAGGGACAGGGAGCTTCTAGTAGACGCGCGTTTACATTGATTCTCACCGTGATTTCCATTTGTTTCCAAACGTATGAGTAACTAAAACTAAGAAATTGTTGAATGTGAATGATATGAAAGAGCAAATGCTGCATGTATAGCAGCTCCAATGGGAAGAACATCTTCATCAATGAAAAAGTGAGAACTATGAGCTGAATATTTGGATCCACACCCTAAAAAGAAAAATGAGCCAGGCACTTTTTCCAAGAAAAATGCAAAATCTTCACTCCCTGTTGTGATTTGTGCTAGTTTAATGTTCTCTTCTCCAACAATCATACTTGAGGCTTGTTTTGCTAGTTGGTAGATTCTCTCATCATTTGTTGTTGGAAGAATTGTTGGATGTTCTTTACCAAAGAATTCAACCTCTGCTGAGCACCTATGCACTTCTACTTGCGCTTTGATAACCTGCACAATCAAGTCAAACAAATGAAGGCGCTCAAGCCCCAAAAACAAACGAAAACACTCACACATCGACATGTGTCGGGCACTGACATGTAAGAGACACTACAAACAACTTAAATAAGAAGTGTCGGTGTTACATAGGTAAAACCAAACATGAAAATTACCTCTTCTATCCTTTGCCTTAGAGCATTGAAGCTCTTTTTGCCGAAAGCTCTATAAGTACCTCCAAATGTAACAGAATCAGGAATGAGTTCATGAACAGACACTGCACGAATCATTGCCACAGAAACCACCTGCCAACAGAATCAATCGTAGGAATTTATGTGTGGAAGTTTGGTTTTGGAAGTTTTTTATTAAATTGAAATCGAGTGTTCGAGTAGACCTGCGAATCTAAAGGATCCACCTCTCTCGAAACAATGTTTTGCAAGCTAATCACAGATGCTGAGGCAGCCAAAACAGGATCAACACAACATCGCGAAATTCCTGCTAAATCACCTTTGATCTTTGCTTTGAAGCTTCCACATCCAGCTAAAAAATCTCCAGGCCTCGACGCAACAACGCCTAAGGGATACTTTGTCACTAAATGCAATCCAAAAATTGCCTCTACATTTTCAAGCACATTTTCTTGGATCATATCTTTCGCCCCTAAGCCTCTTTCCTCAGCTGGTTGGAATATAAGAACTACCGTAACCTACATATGAAGGACTAACTAGTTTCCATTGGAAGATTTCCTATAAAGCACAATTAACATTTTTCCAATTCAACTTTACCTTTAATCTGTCTCTCATTTCTTGCAGTATCTTTGCAGCACCAAGAAGCATCGCAGCATGCGCATCGTGAGCACAGGCGTGCATTTTTCCATCTACTTTGCTCTTATGATCCCAATCAACAAGTTCCTATTGAAAATTAACAAATGCAAGGAACACATATTTCAATCAAATTAACAATTTCTGGAAATTAATCCTTCTAGAGTTTAAATCAACAGTATCAACTACTTTGTTGAATTTCCTTTCAATTTTTCCACAATTTGTTTTGATGATCAAGAATTTCATGCACCATCTGTATCATTATGTCAAACAAAAACATACATGCAAATATGAAAATGTCCATTATGCCCTTGCATATTTTGAAGGACAGTGACAACCATGATTTCAAACATGCATGAATGATCTTTAATTAAAAACAAAGAAATCCAGAACCTGAATAGGCAAAGCATCCATGTCAGCTCTGAGAGCAACAAAAGGAGGAAATCCAGAACCTATTTTAGCAACAACACCTGTTTTAGCCACTGGCCATTCATAACCAACACCTAAATTATCAAGCTCACGCCTTATTAAAGAGCTTGTCTTGTATTCTTCATATGCAAGTTCAGGATATTCATGAATTTCTCTTCTGATTTTCTTAATCCATTTCACTGTCTTGGGACTGTTAGCAATCTCAAGAATCTGGTTTCTCAGTGAAGCAGTTTGGTTAGTCTGAAAATTGAAACATAGATATGTGGGATTGAAGACGAACAAGAGGATGAGAAAGAGAACAACTTTAAGATGATGATTGTTTAGGACCATCATGTGGTGAAGTGGTAGTGTTGAAAAAGTTATTTGTATATATTATATTTGATGAGACTATCTTATGTAATGAAGTATTTGTTTTTACATACTTTATGCGTGATGCTTAGAACATGGTACTACTTTTATACTTTTACTTTGGGGTAATATAAAAAAGTTGTATTATTTGTCCTAGGAGTGTCACCAAATTATATATATAGGAAAACTGTTTAATGAATTTTTATGGAGACACAAGATTTTCAAGATCGAGATCTTATCTAAGATCAGAAGAGAATAACAAAATCGCAAAATATAAAATCGTAGTTACGATCAGAAGATCCTACTCGATTATTTTTGTAACATCGGGAGGGGTAATAAGATCGTAAAATATAAGATCACAACAAAAATCATATGTGGATTTCTATTAATAAGTTAGTGGGAAGATATAGAGTTCTTGTAGTGGAAAGGCCAAGAAGTTAGTGGTCTATTAAGAGAACTTAGTTGCATTTAAATTCCTAGAAAATCTTGGGTCTATATAAAGACTTGATTGTATCTTTCATTTCCAAGAAGTAAGAAGTAAGAGAGTAATATATAAAAGTGCAGTTTCTGAGTAAAACTTCCAGCAGTAGAAGTATAGTGTAAAAGTGTTTGTTTTCACAAATCTGCAATTTTAAGTAATACTTCCACCAATAGAAGTATAGTGAAAAAGTGTCTGTTTTAACAAATTGGCATCAGAGCTAATGGCGAATACGATGAGTCAAATGCCATTGCCACGGCTAACGAAGTCAAATTACGAAAACTGGAGTATCCAAATGAAAGCTCTTCTTGGATCTCTAGATGCGTGGGAGGAGATCAAAGATGGTTTTGAAGAACCAACAAACACTGCGGCATATACGACAGCTCAAAAGAAGGCGTTGCAAGAGACGCGATCGAAGGATAAAACAACACTATATATACTGTTCAAGGTTGTTGACAAATCTGGCTTCGAAAAGATTTCCGGTTCGACTACGTCGAAAGAAGCATGGGACACGTTATTAAAGTGTTCAAAGGAGCATACCGAGTAAAGCAAGTTCGACTCCAAACTCTTCGTGGCGAATTGGAGAGGATGCAATGAAGGAGTTAGAAACTGCATCTGACTACATCACGCGTGTACAAAAGGTGGTGAACCAACTCACCAGAAATGGTGAAACAGTAACTGATGCACGAGTTGTTGAAAAGATTCTATGATCTTTAACAAATAAATTTGAGAATATTGTGTGTGCGATAAAAGAGTCGAAGAGCTCGCCGGTTCTCTCGAAGCACATGAACAACGTAAGATGAAAAAGAAGGAAGAAACAGTTGGGGAAGCAAATCAAACTTAGGAGCCGATCAAAGACGAAAAGACACTCTTTTCTCAAAACTTTTGAGGAAGAGGACGTGGTCGTGGAGGTCGTGACAGTGGTCGAAGTGGTCAAGGTAGCAACTTTGAGAGAGGACAATCGAGCCAGCAAAATTGGCATGGCAGAGGACGTGGTCAAAGAGGTGGTCAATCGAACTAATCCAACTTCGAATGCTACGAGTGTGGGAATTATGGTCATTACGCGAAGGATTGTAGTTCTTACAAACGCTATAACTGTGATAATGTGGGACATCTTGCAAAAGATTACCGAAACGAAAAAAAGGTAGAAGAAACTACTAATCTAGCTTTGGAAGCTGAAGCGAAAGAAGGATTTTTGTTGATGACTCAAAAAGAAGTAGACGCTGAAAATGATACTATGTGGTATCTTGACTCAGGAGAAAGTAATCACATGTGTGGTCACAAACATCTGTTTAAAGAAATGCAAAATATTAAAGATGCTAATGTGTCTTTCGGAGATGCATCGAAAGTGAAGGTCGAAGGCAAGGGTAAAAAATTTTATTTACAGAAGGAGGATTTGATTCGATCAATCCAAGATGTTTATTATATACCAGATCTCAAGACAAACATCTTAAGTTTGGGACAACTCGCAGAAAAGGTTATTCAATATTCATGAAAGATCAGATACTACATTTGATGGACTGGGACATCTGATTGCTTGTGTCGAAATGGAAAGAAATCAAATGTAAAAACTGAATTTGAGGAAGGCCTTAGGTGTTAAGAAAGAGTGTGTGCTTGATATTTATAAGTCTTTGCGAGAAATGAGGTCAGAGCATGCGAAGATTCGATTTTCAGCAGACTCAAAATTAGCCGAAGCAAATGCTTTAATAGCTACTGTTGAAGAGAAATATTTAGAAGTAGAATCCAAGTTACGCTCTGTCGATGTCAAACTCGCTGAAATTAGAAGGAAAAGTTTAGAGATTGATAGGAAATCACATGACTTGGAGGCTCATGAATCTGCACTTAGAAGGGAATGTTTGTCCTTCATTGCAGAGCAAGAATCACATGAGAGTACTTTGTCTAAGCAAAGAGAGGACTTACGAGAGTGGGAGAAGAAATTGAAGGATGGAGAAGAGAGGATGTCCAAGGGTCAAATAATTCTCAATGAAAGAGAGAAGAGGGGTTGACAAAATATGCAGGCAGAAAGAGAAGGACCTTGAAGAGGCACAAAAGAACATTGATGCGACATATGTAGTATTGAGAAGCAAGGAAGATGATGCAAATAGCAGGCTGGTAACTATAACTCTGAATTAGAAGGAATGCGATTCTCTGAGAACGAACTTGGATCTCAAAGAGAAGGAGTTGTATGCATGGGAGGAAAAGCTCAATGCCAGAGAAAAAGTTGAGATTCAGAAGCTTGTTGATGAACACACTACAATTCTTGATGCAAAGAAGCAAGAGTTGGAGGTGGATGAAAAAAGAACGTCATTTGAAGATGGATTGAGGAATAGATTGATAGGAGTGGAAAAGAATGAAGGTGAAGTCAATCACATGAAGGAACCAATATATTCACATTGGAAGGCATTGAAAATAATCCTTCGATACATCCAAGGAACTGTGTCACATGGAATGCTTTATTCAACAATAAAAGATTACAAGTTGAATGGTTATTTCGACAGCGATTGGTGCAAAGATATAGATGATCAAAAAAGAACTTCTGGATATGTGTGCTTCATGGGAAATACCGTATTTACTTGGATTTCTAAGAAGCAACTGATAATAACACTTTCGACATGTGAAGCTGAGTATGTAGCAACATCTTGGTGCGTTTGTCGTGCAATATGGCTTAGAAGGTTGATGAGAAAAATAGAGCTAAAACAGGAAGGTGCAACAATAATTCAACTGGACAACAAATCAACAATTGAGTTAGCAAAGAATCCAGTAAACCATGAAAGGAGTAAACAAATTGGCATTAACTTCCACTTCATTTAAGAGCATGTGAAAGAAGGAAGTATCGAACTGAGACATGTAGCAAGCAAGGATCAAGGAGCAGATATTTTCACAAAACCATTACCGAGAGAAATTTCCGACAGAGGAAAAAAGTTGATAGGAATGATGGAAGATAAATTTTATTCAACAAAACTCCTCCATAAACTTAAAATTTTCTTCTATCCATCATTCCTATCAACTTCTTTCCTCTGTCATAAATTTCTTTCGATAATGGTTTTGTGAGAAAATGTCTCTTTTTCATATTCTTTAGACATTTATGATTGAAGTTTTATGGAACATTTGTTAATGTTTAGACATTACGGACATATATGTCCAATTACTAGAATTATCATAACTCCATAAGTCAAGTAGTTAAAACAAACCCTACAAGAAAGAAGTTTATTCTCTAAACCCTAAATCTAAAGCTTCATTTCAAAAGATACAAATTCATCCCTGCCGAACCCTAATTTTTGTGCCTCTGCATGTTGTCATCCTCCCAATCATGGTTGAAGCTGACAAAGATCCCACAAAATCAACAATTTTACAGGATTTTTCACAATTTGGCTACAACACGCGATTCTACTTAAGATCCGGATAGTTGAGGGAGAGTGAAATCGTAAAATCTTAAGATTTTAAGATCTAGATCGATATCTTGACAACTTCACAATTGTATGCGGTTCAATTATAATAGTTATTAGATTTTGTAATACTCTTTTGGAATGTGGTGCATTTATATCAATGATGCACGGACGTGATGGCTATTGATACAATACATATTCAATATCATCACTAACTAAAAACTATAAAGATATAAATATTATTATTTGAAAATTATTTGAAAAAATATTAGAGAATTTTATACAAAAATAGAAGACAAACATGGAAAAAGCTGGTAGTTTTTTTTAATGGTAAAATCAAACTTTTTAAAAAGGTTTAAATAGTCTTTTGCTCCTTATAAATTGTCGTACTTTTGATTTTTCGTCCCTGTATCTTATTTTTTTTGGAAATGATTCCTATATGTTAAAATTCTTTTGGTTTTAGTCACTAAAAATAAAATTCGCAGGATAACTCGAAGGAAAACCCGCAGGAAACCTGTAGATTTTCCTGCGGATTTGAACTTTAGGGACTAAAACCAAAAGAATTTTAACATTCAAGGATCATTACCAAGAAAAATAAGATACATGGAAGAAAATAAAAAACACGCAAACTTACATCGACCAAAAGACTATTTAAGCCTTTTTTAAAATCTACATTCATAGACCTAAGAGATACAACATTATTATTTATGTGTTTAGACTTTATGTAAATGATCAATTGCTTCTGGTGATGGAAAAATAAAAGTGTCAAAGATAAATGGTATGAATGCATGTTGATTGTCGGAACGAGCTTTTTCATGTTTGACAACTTTACTTGAATCAACTTTGAGAATTTTCTGTCCCATAATAAAGTCATTAGTCCTCAGTTCTACCAGTGAACAAACTCCATCCAAATTTACACAAGCATGTTTCCCTTCTACCTATCCATACACTAGAATACTTTTTGGTCTAATGTGAATATTCCCTCATGCGGATTAGTCGAAAAATTATAGGCCCCTCTTTCTTCGCAAATACTCCAACCCTCTGAAATATATCAAACATGTCTTCCCTAAAAATATCATGTCGGTATTTTTAACCGGGAAGCTCCATACAATGAATCATATGTATCAAAATGTATCAAAACACGCCATATGACAAACAGGACAAACCTTATCAATAGGAAATAAAGGAATCATAAGCTGATATTTTAGGATCAAATGGTAGTCAATCTGTGACATATGTTGGCTTAGCCAATCAATAGGAACGAAAAGAAGAAATTCCAGGGTGCATATGACTTGCAAACAACCAAAAATTACTTTATGCTTTGTGGTTATGTCAAACTTGACATCCATGTCCTTAATCGTTTTACTAAAAAAGGCACTCGCCAAAATATGTTGTGCTTTAGGAGGGATAATGTCATTGCTAGTAAAACTTCTAAGGTCAAAATCTAGAACCACAACACTTTGATACCATCCAAAACTATGTCAAAATTCGTGTCCATACCAAATACCTTATTGCCTCTCAATATATGATCTTTTAACACCAAATATTTGGCTTTAGAAGCCACAAAAGCATATGACGCAGCCTTTACTATTGAGACAAACCCAAACCCCTAAATCTAATGGGTAAAGAAGAAACATTCCATTTAAGGACCTCTAAGAAAATACCTTTTGTCAACCACGACGCCTTCAATCGTCCTTCACAACTCTTTATATACCAAACAGAGGTTTCCTCCATATGATTATGTTGACACATTCTTCGTCTAAAAAACAATTTTGGAAAACCAATGCAAGATCGAAGGGGAATATGCTCACTCTAAGGACCCCTTAGTTATGGTAAAAAGATGCATTATTTTAATGGCTCTCGAAGCTCTCTTTATTGAATCCCCCTTGAAAAAGTTGCCATCTTGACTAATAACCCCTCATAGCAACTTCATCCCTAACATTGACCCCCCCTATGTCTGATAGAAACAAATCCTCCAGAAGTTTGCTACCACCACATAAAGGCTAAAAGATATTAGTCTTACAAATATTCAATTTGAGACCCAATCTTGGACTTGTCTCTTGAATAATGTCAAGGGATTTAGCCACCTCTTGTGAATCCTTTATAATAGTCTAATCATTAAGATAACATACATGAAGAAGAAGCTTACAATTTTCACTAACCTGGTGAATGAGTGGGTGTAATTCAAGGGAAAGAAGAAGCGCCTTAACAGGTCATCTTATGCATCTCTAGTGGCTAACAAATATGTTTATCCTAAAGGTACAATCTTGTTGTTTAACCATAAATAAACTCAACCCACAAAGCCATATATGGGCATCTTACCCTAGCATTGCGCAATAGGGATGGTTGATCTACCATGTTGAAAGCATTCAAGAAATATATCTTGAATATTACCAAAGAAATATTTATTTGTCGCTTGCTTAATACCCTGTTGGAAATTTGCAAAATGTTAGACGATAGGCTACGATCTAGAAGAGGGTTGAAAAGATCGCAAATGAAAATTTTCAATTAAAAATTCTATTTTAAAAATGTTTAAACTATGGCGCACAAAAACAAACCTAGATCAAAAACCGTATATCTAAACCTTTATCGAAAAGACCAGATATGCGTTAAATAGATAGAACGAGTTTCCATATAATGAGAAAAATAACCTATATATTTCCAGAAAACCAACTTTGAATAAACAACACTATAACAATCAAGTTCTAATGAAATAATTGATAAAAAACTAACTAAGGAAATTTGTGGAACAATTGGAGTGCAATCAATACAAACCAGATTTTGTTTAATTTTGTTGATGTTAGAAACCAATTATAATCACAAAGATTGTAATCAAATCAACAAAATAATTTATGGTATTAACCTAAGAGAATATCTCAATGTATAAATCGTAAAATAAAAGTTTTCATAATTTGCAATAAACGTAAAGTAGAGAGTAAGAGAAAAGAGACACACAAAGATTTGTTTAGACAGTCCCCCAATCAACCTCTATGGGTAGTTTTACCCTCAATTTTGTTCGGAATTGAGATAAATAAAATTAACCTTTTTCGAAATGTTGATGCAAGAGAACAAGTAGCAATCCATCAAACAAAATCCTAAGTATGTTGTTGATCATATTCTTCTCCCCCCTTAATATTGAGCTCAATCAAGTAAACCTTATACTTCTAATTTAATCCAATGTGTCACGCTAATCCTTTGCAAGAACTCCTGTTCTTCAAAGAATTCACTCGACTAAATCCAAATTATGAACATATCATGACCCATGATTTACCAATTAAATCCTCTATCTCGTGCTACTCCTTTGACTGAATCAATGGTTCTTTGAAGATTTCACTCGAAGGATTCTAAATTGCG
Organism: Vicia sativa; assembly: GCA_021764765.1. NCBI lineage: Eukaryota > Viridiplantae > Streptophyta > Magnoliopsida > Fabales > Fabaceae > Vicia > Vicia sativa. The sequence goes on from CM038796.1 coordinate 168,909,982, forward strand.
TAATCTTCTAAAAAAACTTCAAATCACCAATTGATCTTAAAGGAAAAATTCATCTTAGTTTTCTTGTTTGAAACCCCCAAATAGTTCTCAAACCAATTGATTACAATAAACCCTAATTTGACATTATTAATATTTCTCTAGATGGCACCCAAATAAAGAATGATTATGTGTAATTTGTTTCTGTGTATGCATAGAGAGAAGATGAAGATGATAAGAAATTACTTTGTATATTTGTGGTTTTGTGTTTTAAAGATGACGCATGAATATATATATATATATATATAGTGTAAGTGTGTAAATTGTCCAAAATGACAAATTTTGACGATTTGATTAGTAGGAGTCGACTCCTAACAGAAAAGAAGTCGACCCATACAGCCTTGGAGTCGACTCCAATTGGATATATATGATTTTTGAAAATAAGCTTCAGTACGAGTCGTTACATACAATTGGGATTCAACTCCTTCGTGTTATGTATCACTCCAAATGGCCAGGGAATCGAACCATTTTGGAGAATTTTTTTTCCTGGTAGGAGTTGACCCACTGTTTGAGGGAGCTGATTCCTTCAATTGTATCTCGACTATAAAGTCTATATGTATAGACCCATTTTTTACAAACAATTCCTTTTTTGAAATAAAAGATTTAGAGGGAGTCGACTCCTAACACATGGGAGTCAACTCCAAACATTTATTTTCACAAAATGCATATTTTTGAAATGTTTGACTTGTTCAAAAGCTTTTAACATTGAAAATCAAACCTAGACATAGAGAGATATAGTCCAATATACAAATACTACATATTTCCTAGCTAACTAAACTACAATCGCATTGTTTGGATACTGAAACTCGTACTTAGAAGTACCATGATGATACCTAAGAATGCACTTTACGAATTTTAAATGGGATTCTTTAGGAGTCGATTGATATCGTGTGCACATGCATACACTAAACATAATGTCAGGCCTAAATTCACTAAGATATATGAGATATCCAATCATACCTCTTTACCTTTTGATGCCAACATCCTTACCGTTTTCATCTTTGTCCAAGTTTCCATTTGTGGGCATTGTATTGTCAATTGACTTTGCATCTGCCATTCCGAAATGTTTAAGAAACTCTTGGAAATACTTTGTTTGACACACAAAAGTACCTTCTTTGATTTATTTGATTTGAAGTTTGAGAAAGTATTTTAAATCCCCATTAGACTTATTTCAAATTCTCCTTGATTATCTTAGAAAACTCTGTCACCAATTGCATGTTAGTAGAACAAAATATGATATCGTCAACATAAATTAACGAGAAGAATATGTTTTCCTTGAAGTTTAATAAAAAGAATTGTATCTACCTTCCCTCTAGAATACCCTTGATCAAGTAAATTTGTTTTAAGTCACTCATACCAATCCCTAGGGGTTTGCTTGAGACCATAAAAAGAACATATTAGTTTACTGACGTGATTAGGATACTCATGATTTTCAAAACCAGGAGGTTATGAAACACACACCTCTTCTTTAATGTAATCGTTAAGGAAATCACTTTTCACATCCATTTGAAATAACTTGAAATTTTTAGAGCATGAAAATGCTAGTAAAAGGTGTATATCCTTGAGGCTTGAAATTGGGGCATAGGTTTCCTCATATTTTATGCCTTTCTACTGGTTATATCCTTGAGCCACTTGTCGGGCTTCGTTCCTTGTTATCACTCTATTTTGAATAATTTGTTTCTAGAAACCCACTTAGTTCCAATAACTTGATGATCTCGTAGAGGGGCGACATAGTACCATACGCCATTTCTTTTAAATTAATTTAACCCATCTTGTAGGGCTAAAAGCCAATGCTCATCAAGTAGGGCCTATTTTGTGTTTTTAGGTTCAATTTTAGACACAAATTAAAAGTGATAACATGGATTATTTATCTTGGTGCGTGTAGTGACGCCTTTGGTGATATCTTCTAGAATGTCGTCCATTGGATGGTCCTTTGAATACCTCCAGGACAAGGGTAGATCATCCACTATATTTGAATTATCATCCCTCTTCTTTTCAAGATCATCATGTTTCCTCTCCTCAAGTTTCTCTATTTCTGGTTGATCAATACCCTCTTCGATGTCTTTGAGTATGTCTTCTGAACATACACATGCGTCATTAAAAGAAATACCCTTTTCAACATTCTTCAGACAAGTTTCATCAAAAGTAACGTGTACAAACTCTTCAATAATAAGTAACCTCTTTTTTATATACTTTATATTATTTACTTGATTGGGAGTATCCAGGGAAGACACCTTCTTCCGCTTTTGCATTAAATTTCCTAGTGTTGTCTTTACCATTGTTTAAAATAAAATATTTACATCCGAAGACATGAATATGTGATAAATTTGGGTTTCTACCTTTTAGAAGTTCATAGGGAGTTTTGTTTAAAATATGGCGTATAAGTATCCTATTTAAAACATAATAAGTCATGTTTATTGCATTGACCCACAAATATTTTAGTAGACCAACTTCATTGATCATAGTTTTTGACAACTCCTCTAAAATACGGTTTTTGGGCTCCACAACACCATTTTCTTGTGCAGTTATATTGAAGTAGTAAAGAAATAAGCAAAAGTAAATATTTTAATGTTATTATATCATCTTCACAAGGATTAGTGCGAGGGAAAAAATATCATTCAACAGTTTCCGTAGTTATGAGATTGTGTTAAAATGGATAGGTTTGTATAGAAAGGAAAAACTATTAACAGGAAAATAAATACATTCTTCAGACACGAGAAACTTATCAGGCATAAATTTACACTATTTATCACAAACTTAAAACTATCGATAAGTTGAACTTAACGTACAATACTCATCAAAATCATCAAGTATCTCCTAAGATGTACCACAACAGAGGTTATGTCTAACACAAAGTTGAAGACAAACGTATTACTCACGTCGACGATCTCCCAGTGCAACACAAACAACACATAGGCATTAAACTCTGATACGCGCACTTCTTATTAGCTCTAAATATATCTCTAAAATATAGAAAATAATAGATATTTATCCCTAATTAGAATTTATGAGGTATATGTCTATAACAATCCAAATCCTATATAAAGCAAAAAGATCAAGGAAGACATCGATAATGATTTGTAAATCAAACTTTATATAACACATGATCAATACATACACACATATTCAAAGTAAATCTACAAACAAAACCCAACAAATAGATAAATACATAGAGAATAAAAGAAGAAAAATCAAAATCTCACGGGTTGTCTGTGTTGATTGATGAGAAATCTTACTCGAGATCATCCAAATGCAACATCAAATGTTGTTTTCTAGCTCTCTCTACCAAAGAATTAAGATTGATGGTGTTGGGACTCAAAAATATATAACTCATACCTAAAAAGTGTGTTTTTGCCCTATTTAATGGGCTTCAAAGTTGCAGACCGCATTTAGCCCCACAGAGGGTTGTCTAAAAAAATCAACTTTCATTTTCGGCATAATTTGAGAACCGTAACTCCAATTTACACACGGTCGGAAGAGTTGGAAAACTTATTCAATGCTATATATAGCTATAACTAAATATCCTTGCTTAAATAGCTACAAAAATGATATAAAAACAATTAAACTCAATTATATTTACATGATAATGCAATATATACACTATAACATAAACTATGCAAAATATATACAAAAGTCGAGGTTTATTGATGATAATCAAATGAAATAAGCCGATGAATATTAATTATTCACAATAAAAAATACAACAATTTAGCACACTTCAAGTTGTAGGAGCGGAAAAATTTATCACAATAATCCTCAAAGATATGGTGTTTAAATTCACCTCCATGATCTCTTTAAATATCAACTATTTTTATATACATTTTATTTTGAGACAACCTTACAAAAATAGAGAAATCCGAAAATATTTCATCGTTACTATGCAAAAATATGGTCCAACAAACTCTAGAGTAATTGTCCACACTAATAAAACCATATTAATTACATCTAAGCTTTTGGTCCTTAAGGGACCAAAGAGATCCATATGGAGAAGTTCAAGAGGTCTAGAAGTTGAAATTATATTATTAGATTTAAAATAGACCTTTGTTTGCTTGCCTATTTGGCATGCATCACATTGATGATCTTTTGAAAACTTAATTTTTGATAGACCAATAACTGTATAATTTGAGACCATTTTGTTAAGTAAGTCAAAGTTTACATGAGCTAAGCGTCTATCCTATAACCAATAGTCTACACTCATGGTTACTAAACACCTAGTTCTTGTTATACCCTAATTTTTACCTATAAGATCTCACCTATTGTATTATTTAATTTCATCAAGATCATAAACTTGGTAACCTCCTAACCCTTTGGTCTTTTGGTTTATTGTGTGGGAGATCACCAAGCACCATTTGTATTTTCTTTTATCCTTGTGTTTTATTACTTTTATGCTTTACTAAAACTATTCAAAATAAAAAAATGTTTTGTTTCCTTTTCTTATTTTGCAAGGCATGGCTCTTTCATCATGAGATCAAGATAGTTTCTTCAATTAGGGTTTTGATTCCCTAATTCAAAGTAAAGGTCAAAAAGGCTTATTATTCAAGATATGGCCTATAATCTTATGTAAAATTCATCTTAAACTTCATTCAACACTAATTGACCAAAAGAAGTTCAAGTTTGATCTTTGGTTTGCAAGTTAACTCAAGATAGGTTCATGCGTTTATTTTAATGCATTCTTCATCATTTTTTCTCAAGGTATCGTTAAGATTAATCAAGGTTCCATCAAGGGAAATCCATTTTTATTTCATATGACCATCCTTGTGTTTTGTAATTTAATAAAATGACAAAAATGATAAGTTGGAACATGATGGTTTGACCTAAAATCAAGCGTGGCATGCCATTCGGTCTAAACACCACAACTTCTTCATTTTTCAATATTTGTGGGTGCTTATTTGAGCCAAATGTCAAGAATTATGTCCTCTAAAATTTTTATTTAGAGTTAAAACATCAATTCAAGCTCTAAGTCCCTCAAATGTTAGAGGCCATTTGTGCCCAAAACTAGGTCATGACATGTTTGACCTAATGTCTGGCCTATTTTTCAGTGCCACGACCCTAATTTTAAACTCATGCCATTTTCACATCAAGCATCCTTTGAAGTGGTTCTTTTTGCGTTATGTTATACTCCATGAAAGGATCATTTGGAAAACATAAAATCAATAAACAAACAAGTAGATTGCATTTGGCCTAAACATGAACATGGCAACATGAACTTAATTTGTACCAAAGGACCTATAATTAGAAATGACCTAAACCTCAAATGAGACCACTTTTCACATTTGAAAACTTGTTTATCATGATGAAACACATTTGGTACAACACAAAATGACTAGAATTGCTCAATAAATCACACATTCAATTCCAATTCTCACACTACTTAAATATAAAAAAAATCAAACTTGGTTCACATGATTAAAGAGGAATTTGGCATGTACCATGATCTCACACATTCTACTATAAATAAAGCTCACTCATGTACTCAAAACCAAGCTTCAAAATCTAAGGAAACTCTGCCTTCATAGAACCCAGAACATTCCAAAAATTAGAAGTTTGTTTTCCCATTTTATCTTTGTTTCAACTTTATTTCTCCATCCAAAATCCTCCATCGACATCATTTAAAGCTACTTGAAGCATTACATAATTCAGCTGTAACCTCTAAGTTTCAACTCGATCTCACCATTTTTAGACTTTATGAGCTTACTTCGAACATGTGGCTACGAGTTTTCTTTTCACTCAAATAAGTTACCATACTTTTCGTCTTGTGATTCAGAGTCAAAGCCCTCAACTGATTGTAATTTGTTATTTATATTAGTCATTTAATTTTACTTTGAAGCTCTTAGGGGTTCTACATTTTTTCAACAAATTATCTTTGCTCAGATTAAATTAATTGATCTGAAGCAAAGATACATGGACAGTGATGTTAGTAAAGATTATCCATGTGATTCTTCAATCTTCGACTTCTGACAGATCAAACAAGAATACACAAACTCAGCAATATCCTTCTTCATACCTGACCACCAAAATAATTTCCTCAAATCTTGGTACATCTTAGTAGCACCAGGATGAATACTCATACCACTACGATGTCCTTCATCGAGAATTCTCTTTCTCAGATCACCAACATCAAGAACACAAACCCTATCACGACATCTCATGATACCATGTTCATCAATCCAAAAATCACCACCACGACCTTGATAGATCAATGCCAACTTATCTACCAAAGCTAAATCATATTTCTAACCTTCTCGTATTTCATCCAAAATACCATTAGTAAGCTTCAATATACCAAACTTAACACAAGAAGAATTCACTTCACAAGCCAAAATCAAATCTCGAAATTGTTCAAGCAAATCCAATTCTCGCACCATCAGCATCGGCATATACAAAGACTTCCTACTCAAGGCATCAGCTACAACATTCGCTTTACCCGCATGATAATCAAACCAAAATCATAATCCTTCAAGAATTCTAACCATCTTCTTTTCCTCATATTCAACTCTTTCTGATCGAATAGATACTTCAAACTCTTATGATCGCTATACACCTTAATCTCAAACCAAACAAATAATGCCTCCAAATCTTCAAAACAAACACAATTGCGGCCAACTCTAAATCATGTGTCGGATAATTCCTCTCACGAACTTTAAGTTGCCTCAAAGCATAAGCTACGAATTGTCTATTCTGCATCAGCACACATCCTAAACCCATCAATGAACCATCACAATACACCATAAATGGTTCTGCCGGATTAGGAAAAATCAAAATAGGAGCGGTTGTTAACTTTCTCTTAAGCTCTTGAAAATTAGCTTCACACGAATCTGATGATAACCAGACCTCAAATCAATCTTACTGAAAACACAAGCACCAACCAACTGATCCATCAAATCATCAATCCTCAGAAGTGGATACTTGTTCTCAATAGTCACCTTGTTTTATTGTCTATAATCAACACACAACCTCATAGAAGCTTCCTTCTTCTTAACCAACAAAATAGGTGCACCCCACAGAGATACACTCGGACGAATAAACCTCTTCTCAAGAAAATCTTCAAGTTGACTCTTCAACTCTTTCAACTCAGAAGCAGACATTCGATACAGAGCCATCAAAATAGGACTAGTCCGAGGAACAAAACAATCGAAAACCCCACCTCACGCTCTGGCGGAAAATCAATTACATCTTCAGGAAATAACTCAGGAAAATCACAAATAACAGGAAATTCACTCATAGCTTGTTTCTCACCGAGATCCAACGATGCCAACAAAGCAAACAACACAACACCATCTTTCAAAGATTCATCCACTTGCTTAGCAGACAAAAATAAATCATTCTCGACACCAGAATCAAGAAAGATAACCGACTTGTCAAAACAATTGATAAAAACATGATTGTATTCCAACTAGTTCATACCAAGAATTACATCCAATTGATCTAATGAAAGACAAACTAAATCCATCGAAAAATATCTACCAAAAATACTCAACGGACAACTCAGACATGCAACAAAAGTACAAACAGAACCCATAGCATAAGTATTAATGATCATATTTCCATGCATATCAGACAATTCAAGATTCAATCTCTTAACACAATCTGAAGAAATAAAACAATGTGTTGCACCACTATCAATGATAACCATCAAAGGTGTACCATTAATAAAGCACGTACCTCAGATAGGCCTATCCTCAACCGGAGTCTCTGCACCATACAATGCAAACACTTTACCTTTCGCTTGATTCTTCCTTGGCTTCTCACACTTAGTACTAATATGACCTCGCTCACCATAATTGTAACAAGTCACATCCACACTAAATCTACAATCAACAATTCTATTACCGGTCTTGCCACACCTATGGAATTTCATAACATCCTTTCCAGCATCCTTCCCACAATCATAAGCACGATGTCCTTCCACACCACACTTGTAACACTTAAGCGGATCAGATGATCCTCCCCCACTTGACTTCTTGTCACCACTAGATTTCTTCTTATCCTCATAAGGTTTCCTATAGAATTGACCTTTTCCCTTCTTATCATTCACATTCTTGTAGTAAGAAGCACTCTCCACACTACCCTTATCAAAAATCCTACTCTTGCTCACCAACTCAGTAAAACGAGTAATCTGTTGGTATCCAATAGCCTTCTTGATATTAGGTCTCAAACCATACATAAACTTCAGCCACTTAGATCTCTCAGCATTCATATTATTGTAATTAGGACAATACTTAATCAGCTCTTGAAATCTTGCAGCATACTTAGCCACGGTTCTATTACCTTTCTTCAACTCAAGAAATTCCACCTCTTTCTTTCCACGCACATCTTTTGGAAAATAGTTCTCCAAAAATGCATCACGGGAAAGAGCCCAAGAAACTTCAACACCTTCCTCATCAAATCTCTGAACAACGTTGCTCCACCAATCTTCAGCTTCCTTTTCTAACATATGAGTACCAAACTGCACCTTCTACGCATCAATACGATTCATAACTCTGAATATTTTCTCAATTGCTTTCATCCATGCTTGAGCCTTGTCAAGTTCATGTTTACCCTCAAATATAGGAGGATTGTTCCTCTGAAACTTTCCCAAAGCACGAAACTCATCTTCCTCACTTCGGTGTCTAGTATTCACCTGTGGAATCTGTCCAAGAGGTCCAGCCAACAATCTCAAAGAATCAACAATAGCATCATTATTCCTTCCTGCAACTATTGTCCTAAGACATCCAACAACAGAAGACAACATTGATCGTGTCAGATACACAAATCAAATACAACAAGAATTAAATAAATTAATAACTTGGCCAAATAAATGTGACTGACCATTGCTCTGATACCATAATGTAACACCCCCTCAATTTCCCACATAATTATTGCACAATCAAAGTAAATAAAATGCATAACAAGTGGGCATCACATGATTTACTTTACAATTAAAACAATACATGCACATTGGTCAGAATCATAACACATATTTGAATCTCATACTTTAAAACAAATTATGCATTTCACAGCGGATTAATTCTTATTCATAGATACTATCAATGATTACATCCCACACTATAATCATTGGATGAAAAAGCGATGAATCCATAACATACTCAAGTCATCAGAATTCATACATCGGCACCAAGGCCACATCATCATAGTATCTCAATCATACAAATCAAAATAGTTTAGTATACATAACAAATATCTCATCAAAGCATAAACCCAAATAAATCCCGTGTTACATGACCAAAGTATTGACAAGACTACCCAGTAATAGATAAACTATCTAGACTCTTCAACTAGTCTCGTGCAAAGCACCGCTATCCTCAGAACCTGCACGTTACCCACGTAGAGGAAACTTCATAACAGAAGAGTGAGAATTCACATCATTATTCAAAAGTATATAAATGGAAAACAATGAAGAAACCGCATCTATTCATGAATTCCACACACTTCAAGTGATATTCCAAGATAACATGATCATACAAACGTTGCAAGTATAATATGTTGATACATAGCATAATTATCGTCCACTCAAATAATCCAATTAATTCATATGATTAGATATCACAATTTCATTTCACACATTGTATATTCAATAATGACTCATGTGACAACAATGAAATGTGACTCAAATTCGCTTCCCATTGCGAAGTCCAAATAGCGACTCAACCATCTCGAGTCAAAGTACCCACGATCAATACCAACTTATAAAAAGATCTCCCATCAAACTCACAAAGCTAACCATCCAAAACAAAGGGACTTCTAAGCTCTGAAATAACCCCTTGAAGTCTTCTACAAGATACAATAAATCTTCGCGGAACTGTCCAAAATATCACCGTCCAAGTTGCTTACTTAAGGCACTCACGTCCAACAGTTCAAAACTCTATCTTTAGAATACTCGACACACACTGGTCTAACTTCACTACTGATAACGCAAAGCTCGGATGCTTGCTACAATTCCTTAACTTGATGCGAACCAATTAATATCCATGAACGCGAAATAACTCTTACAGCTACTCATGAGAGTATTGTCCGAACATCCCAAAATCATGCCTGACGCATTAGTCACACTAATGACATCAACAATTACTCGTCATGACCATACACTATCTTGAAAAGCATTGTCTAAACTTCTTCAGTTCTCACACTAACCCGTAGACAGCCAGACTTCGCATCGATCTCACTAAACACATAAACTCTAAATGACTTATTCATCCAAACATCAATCCTCAGAAGTAGACACTTGCCCTCAACTTAAGCGACACATCAGCTTAAGCGACCTTCGTTCTTCTTGAACAATGCAACCGGCGCACTCCATGATGATCCACTCAAACAAACAAACAAACTCTACTAAAACCAATCCTCAAGTTGACTCTTCAACTCTAACTCAAAAACAAACATCCCTTAAGGATACTTCGAATCACAACTAGTTTTAGAAACTAAATCCATCAAAACTTCACTTCGCACTACTGCGGTAATTCACTCACATCTTCACAATATGCTCCGGGAAAATCACAACAAGAAGTTCGCTTGCCAAAATCTTGTTTCTCACCAAAATCCAAATTGCCCACACTCAAGTAACCATGCACCACCTTGTGCTAACTCATCTTCTTCATACACTATTAAGTTGGCAAGACAAGTCTATCCAAACCAACACAAATCCCAACTACTATCAACAAGAGATTAAGGGTGATCAGTTCCTCAATTTGTCAATAGACAGTCGACAATCATGATGGTGACATAAACCATCTTTACCAAACCACAACAGCGTCTTCAAACTTACACTTCAAGTTATCGAAGCGTAACACTGCTTGAGGCTCCATCTCTAAGCCACATGCGCCACCAAAAAGTAAAACTTCTCCCCCACTTGTTTCAAACACACCTCTGCAGACAAACAAATAGAAACAAGCAAGTACCGACAGTGTTTCACACACATGTCGCATACAACAGGGTTAAACACACTAATAACCTGGCCGACAGACCGACCTGCTCTGATACCACTAATGTAACACCCCAATATTACCCAAGGTTTTATATGCAAAAATCAGAGTAATTTAAAATTTCATAAATTCAATACTGAGGCATTACACCTTCAAAAACAAATCACTTTAAACAGTTTGCTTTAAAGTATAAATCTCGGATACATAGCCTCGTCGCAAATCATAAATTGATTCATAAAAATAAAACATCTCTTTTATTAAACTTCGTCATTAAAATCATGTTTTCATAAATTATGATTCTTATTCATAAAAGGAATAATAATAAAAGAACAATAACAAGACGACATAAATATTCCCCCCGAGTGCTACGTATCAGAGTGACACCGACTCAACTAACAGCAGCTATAAACTCCGTCTACATAACCTGCACGTTACCAATATAAAGGTAACGGCGAAACAAGTAAAGGGTGAGATACTCCAAAACATATAATTAAAGGCATGATAATATATATATATATATATATATATATATATATATATATATATATATATATATATATATATATATATATATATATAGATAGATAGATAGATAGATAGATTTTTGGAATCATAAGGGATATAACTTAATAAGTGCATTCCAACATATAATCGAAACTTACTTACTTTAATCTTCGTACTATTGTGCATAATCAACACTTTATCCCCATAACCTCACCGGCATAATTCATCACAACAACACATAAGCTATAAACAACAACATCAAACAACAACACCAAACAATACTAATAACATAAGCAACGTAAATAAAATCATCACACATTGGCTGAAGCCCCTCGTCGCTTTTGGCATAAAAGCCCATCATCACAAACATCATCACGTCATATTTGCATTAAGCATTTCATCAAGTTAAATCATCGCAAAACTCATCGTTTATATTCACCGCATAGTTGTCATGAAATTATCAAATCATATGCATTTCATGTTTATCCTAAAGACCATCACCAACAAGGCATCATATAACATCACAATTCAATCATCATCAATCAATTAAAACCCAACACCAACAATTCAAACATAAACATAACCGACTCCATGAGACACGACTATGTTATGCATGTGGTACCCGTCGCTTTGTCCATAATTAAGAACACTTGGCATAAAAGCCTCGTCGCTTGGCATAAAAGCTCATCGCCGCCAATGCAATGTATGTGACTCGACAATAAAACAACACAACACAAAAACACCATCATCGCTCATCAAAAATGGCATAAAGCCCACATCACCATAATTTATCCACATCAAGATAAATATATCATCGCATCATATTTGTATTATGCAAAACATCACTAATAATTCATCATCATCAAAATCATGTATTCACAAGTCGGAAGCATTTATTAACAACATCAATATAATCATCACATCATCATGTACAAAGACATATATCATCGCATTGCATATCAACAAGTATTCATTAATAAATACACCGTCGCAAACATTATGTTTATTTACACCGCATCATTATCAATTAATTCACCAAATTCCAAAAACGGAAAAATAGTCAAAACATCAATAATCGTCGCGAAAGCCATTCCTAATAACTGACATTAATCATAATCGTCAACATCGAAATCGAATTGTCCATACGTGCCTTAAATCTACTAAAACACAATCCGATTCAATTTTACCGTAAATTGGCCTATTTCGGGTCATCTCGTAAAAACTCGTAATCTCTAAAAACTAACCTCACCACTACGTTCTACACGTCGAACTTAGCTAGCACGTCAATTTTCATTGAATTCGGAGCAACTTGCTCCGTCGTCGAATTTACCGAAATCGGAAAATCGGAACATAATCGGGTTCTAAATTTAATCGGATAACTTATGTCCTAATTATATTCTATTAATACTAACTAGTAGTATATGGAAATAATGAAATAGAAACTAACAGAACCAAATTGGAAAATTATGCAGGAAGAAGTTATGCAGGAAAACAGAAAAACTGAAACAGAAAACGCAGACAGCAAAGTTTCACTTCCTCCCTACTTGCTAAAAGGGACGAACGTCCCTGGCCTTGTGTGCAAATGGAGGCGAGGGCCTCAAGGAAGGGGGTGGCCGCCCCACACATGGAGGTGGGCGCCTCCCCCACGTATCTCCTTCCATCCATTTCTTTTCTTCCCTGCGTTTTGAAACAGTCTGGTTTTCTAACAGTTTTCTAGTTTTCTTATTTTTTCTTCATTTCCATTTCAACACTTCTAATTTCTACAAGCTAGAACCTAAAACACCCACAATCCATACTCCTAATTCAAACTTTCTAAATCATTCAACAATCACACATACAACTCATAAATCAACCTATCAATTTTTTCTCCAAATCCAAAATATAGCTATCAAAACCTAACAATATGAGATGGAGAATCAAACCCCTTACCTCTAGCTTGGATGATTCTTGATGATCCTACAACCCAACCTCAAGCTTGCTCATGATCTTCCTCTTGTTCTTGCTCTTCTCCTTCCAAAACCCTCTCTTTTTCTCTCAAACTCTAAGTTTGGCTTTGTGAGGAAAAATGGAAAGAAAATGGTTTTATAAATATGTTTTCTTACTAGCTAGGGGTGTACACCCAATCCTCACTAAATGCTCCCCACACTCCTAACTTATTTTTATAAATTAACACTTAAATAATATCTAACAATATTATTAATTTCAATTAATTAAAATAATTCTGGGGAATTAAATATCGGATTCGAATAATATTTTACCGAACCGAACGGAATAAAAACCGGACCAAACGAAACGTCGCCAAATGTATTATCATATATATATATATATATATATATATATATATATATATATATATATATATATATATATATATATATATATATATATATATATATATATATATATATATATATATATATATATATATATATATATATATATATATCGATTAATATATTTATTCTCGTCGCAAAATAAATATCGATTGGTAATTCGAAATTATTAATATAATATAATATTAATTAAAACAGGGCATTACACTAAGCGTGCCTTTTCTCGCGCTAAGCGCGATCTGCGATATTGCACTTTTTCTGCTACGAACCAGGTTCCTTCTCCCACGAAATTACCATATAAAACTCATTCCAATCAGTTTAATAACCTCATTAAAGAGTATCCTAACATGTTTCTAATCATGGGTCATCATTTCTAAGTTGAAAAACACAATTTCCATTGAAACCCTAACATTCAAAGACTCTAGAAATTGAAATTGAACAACCTAGCATGTTCCTAATCATTATCCACAACATACAATCAAACAATAGCATGAATTATCCACACTTACTTCTTGAAGATTCCTCTTCTAGGGTTTCCTCTTCACTTTTCTTCTTCCTACTCTTCTCTTCTCTTCTTTCTCCAAATGAAAATTCTAATTATGATTCCCTTCTAATCCTTACTAACTAGGATTGTCTTATTGGACTTAATACTTAACACCTCTCTATTACTTCCATTCTCATAAATAGGCCCAATACTAAATAACCACAATTCTATTCATAAAACACAATTATTTAAATAACACACTTATTCAAATAATTCAAATTCCAATTAAATCACCCAATTGAATTAATTATCACATAATATAATATATCATAATAATTAATAATTAGCTATTTAAAAATCGGGATGGTATAGTTGTCGCATAGTAGACAAAGGTTCGATGGTGAAGAACTTAAAGGGAGATAAATACGTGAAAAGGCGAAAATGTGTTTAAGAATGAGATGTGAATTTTATATTGACAACGATGCAATAAAATCAAATCAATGTATTGAGTTAGAGAGTGTTATACAAATATAGTTTTTGAATATCCACTTCCACAAATAATAATGAATTATATTTAATCATAAAATTTGATAATAAATTATATGGTTGTATAGAGTTTTTAAATACTAGTACTTCATTATAAATACTATTAAAATTTATTTAAAAATTGAAATAAAATTAAAAAATATATAAATAACGTTAAAAACTAAAATATAGTTTTAAGTATTTAGATAGAGTCTCAATACTTTAAAACATATAGTTTTAACATTTTATTAGAATTGATATATAAATAAAATGAAAGTTAAATTAGTCTAAAAATTATAAAATTTTATAAATATTACATTAAATTAAATTAATTCTAATCAAATTGTATTAAATAAAATTTAATTTTAATAATTTAAATTATTATCTATTTAATTGTGTTTGACATACTAAAAAGTAATACTAATACTAAAAAGTAGTAAAATTTGTTATTATAAAATAAAATTTAATAATATATTTTCTTTAAAAATAAAATTAATAGAAATAACATTAATACATTGATTATTCAATGAACTAGAAAAACGTCTTGTCTCTTATAAAAAAAGAATGAAGGTAGTATTATATTTTATCATATAAATTTAATAATAAATTAATTTATTTTATAATTGATTTTTTTTAAATATAAATTAAATATAAAATTTATATTATTGAAAATTTAGTAATTGTTAAAGCTGAAAGCAAAAACATTAAATGGTTAAAATAACATTGCAAGGACTCAAACCCACAACATTGAGTCAATGAAGAGCGCTCCTTAACAACACCACTTATCGCTTGGCTATCTAATTAATATGTTTAGTATTTAACAACAACAATATTTATTAGTTATTACCTATTAGTTTTACAACTCTTTTTCAATTTTTGGGGCCCCGATTTTTATAATCTAATAAATAAGTCTGTTATCTTTAATAAAATAGTAGGTTTATTTCTTAGACACCTTTCATTTGTACAATTCTTTTAAAACAAAGGCCTTTTAAAATCTAAGGGGTCGTGAGCAACAGCTCCTGTTGCACTTGCTTATAACCGGCCCTGCCAAGTTGTATGGTTCGACTCCCTTGAATTTTGGAGTTACTCCTTATTCGTATGGGTCGGCTCCCACTGATCCAAAAGTAAAATTTTGTAAATTTTCAACCTTTTTTTCTTCTGTTTTCTCAACTACACACACGTGTGTGTGTGTCTATATATATATATATATACACACACACACACACACACATGCATGCATTATTCTAAAGATACAAAATCACAAATATACAAAGTATTTCAATTTTGAATTGAATTAGGGTAGACATACCCATACCTCATCTCCCTCTCTCTCTCTCTACACTTGCAAATTGTGAAACTGTTGATTCTGCGATCGATGCATAGAGATAATCTATTTAGTTAATACCTCAAATTGTTTTGTTGATTTGATTACAATATATGTGATTGTAATTGGTTTTTAATATCAACAAAATCATACAAAAATTTATTTTGTGTCAATTGCAAGTCAAGTGTTAGACAAATTGCCTCAACTAGGTTTTCATTAATATTTAATAGGAAATTGATTACTATGGTGTGGTTTATTCAAATTTGGTTCGCTGAAAATATATTGATTATTTTTTCTCATCATACGTAAACTCGTTCTATCGGTTTAATGCGTATATGATCTTTTCGATAGCAGTTCAGATAGAAGATTGTCTATCCAGACATTTTTCCACGTGCCATAGTTTAAAAATATTAACAACAAAATTTTAATTAAAAAATTTCATTTGCGATTTATTCAGCCCCCTTTCAAGATCGTAGTATATCGTCTAATAACCATATTGTCCACTATTTCCATAGATTTTCAAGTAAGTGTGCCAATATTCCATGATCCAAAGTGAATCCCTCTCTCATGATGGCGATGCATCAACCTTTGCTCTTTTGACATTGTACTTGAGTCGTAGAATGTGTTTCTTATGAGATATTATTTCAGAGTTGATCTATGTCATAGAGATTCGATAAAATTTTACGTTAACTATCGAATGTCTTACACAACTCTCTTCTTTTATCTAAATTTGAGACCGACTATGTATAACAAAGATAACGTAGGGAGAATTAATTATGAACATAATTATAAATATTAAAATAACTTATGATCAATTTGTAAAGACGTAAGAGTGACACATCATAAATTGAACTATCATGTCACTAAAATAAAATAAAATTGACTATCATGACAGTGATCTTTTAAATTATAGTATATATTTTAATAAAATAAAATTACACGAAAATAAAATAAAATTGAACTATCATAACATTGATCTTTTAAGTTATAGTATATATTTTAATAAAATAAAAATTACGAACACTATTCAAGGAAGATTAATGTAATCTATTCCAATCCAAGGGAGATTAGTGTTTGCTTAAAGGAGAGAATGTAAATATAATTTTTTAGGTATGAATTTCATTATATTTCAATAAAAATATGATAAATATAATTTAAATAATAAAAATATAAAAAATTACATGCATGTGTAAGAGAGAAAAAAACACTCATTTTCTTTTAATTGAAAAGTAATCATACCTAAAAATTATAAGGTTTATCGGTTTATCCTTGCTTAAAACATTGATGAATTTATAATGATATTTAAATAAATCTCATGCGAAAGTAATTTTGCCTTTTTTATAAATACAGTTTTTTTAAGTTTATAAATATGTTTCACGTGTTAATTGTATCAGGACACAAATATCATTACTATCACGTGTCTAAGAACAACCATACAAATATGGGCGCACTGTTGGATGAAATGTCTATTTGTGGGTCAAATGTCATTTTAAAATTGAAGCAATTATTTATAGGTGTTTTATCACCTTTTTTTAAATAAAATTAATGCAAACTCATTAGGATCTTATATATCAAATAAAATTTATTAATGACAAATACTTTTATATATTTTACCGTAAATATTAATTTAAATTTAGAGAAATATAATATTCAGTCAACCAATAAAAGACATGCACTAAATTAAAATACATTTTTATTTTTAGAATACAAATATGATATTTATTTTATCATAAGTTTAATTGATTATATGTGCAATATTTGATTTATATTATCTGTACAATACCTTTAAACTCTTATATATAACAATAATAAATGTTTGTTATGCGCGTTTATATTTATAGTCATCTCAAATAATTTTGAAATTTTTTATTTTAATACTAAATATATATCTCGTATAAAAAATTTATTTATAAAAAACTCATCTTTTATTAAATTATAAATAACATAAAAAATAATCATATATATAAATAATATAAAATAAATTAAATTCTAAAATGTAATTTATATGACCTAGAGAAAGTAGAATAGATGAATTTTTTATGTATTTTAAATTATTTTTATAGTTGTCTTAAATAATTTGAAAATATGCGATTTTCGGTGAAAATTCGGGGATTCTCCAATACAGTGGTTACAGTGGTTGGGTGGCTGAATCTAGAGTTTCGAAGGTGGAGATTCCAACCAGCGGAGTTTAAATTCCTGACTTTTGAATCAGGGACCTATCTGGGAGGAAGATTCGCTGTGGAGGGTTTCTCAATTGGGGATTTTCTTCGGTTGGCGCGATGGCAAGGAAATCAACCATATCTCATTTGAAATCGAAGAAACAGAATGGAAAAGGATCGTCATCATCATTGGAGGGTAAGAAAACAAGATCTAAGGAGGAAGTTCTTGGTGTCGAGCCAATCGAGTTCTCGGAAGACGGCGAGGATAACTTGGAATCGAAAGTGGAAACACCAAGGAGTATGACAGAGAAGTTCGTTTGCTCTGAGGCTCGTGAGGAGCGTGGACATGGACGCGGAAAAGGTAAAACCCTTACTACGTCAATTCTGCAATTGAAAACTCTAAATTTGAGTCAGAAATTTGATGAAGTTGAAGTTAAGGTTGAACAACAAACAAAGAAGAATCACGTGAAAGTCTAAACAACGAATTTTTTAATTCTTTCTATTTTATTCATTCATTTTTTCAAAAAACTCCACTCTCTTTTTCTGCAAAAATATTATATAATTATCTACTTCGAACGAATATTTTAAAGTGTTAAATCATAAAACTATTTTAAAATTTATCATATAATTTAATATTCTATGTAATCGTCATTGATTAATATTTTACACTATCAATATACCATCTATTACTCTTTCTCTAAATTCCCAAACAACTCCCAATACTATAACCTCATTTAGTCACACAAATCAAATATCACATAGAATTGCAAATCTAATAACTACAGAACCACATCTATAAGTGTAATCAGTGTGGTCTCCACGAAAATTCCCTCAAACAGTGTAAGTTGGTGACACTACAAAATCATGGACAAATAATACAACTTTTGATGTAACACAAAAGTTTTAAGACCAATCATAAAAAAGTATCTAGTAGTACGATAATCTAAGCATCACACATAAAATATATATATATATATATATATATATATATATATATATATATATATATATATATATATATATATATATATATATATATATATATATATATATATATAAAACAAAGACTTCGTTATAAATATAGTCTCATCAAATTTAATATATACAAATCACTTTTACAATACTACCACTTCACACCACATGATGGACAACCATCATCTAAGACTTGTTCTCTTACTCATCTTGTTCTTCATCAATACCACATGTTTATCATTCAACTTTAATACAAACCAAACTGCTTCACTGAGAAACCAGATTCTTGAGATTGCTAACAGTCCCAAGACAGTGAAATGGATTAAGAAAATCAGAAGAGAAATTCATGAATATCCTGAACTTGCTTATGAAGAATACAAGACAAGCTCTTTAATAAGGCGTGAGCTTGATAATTTAGGTGTTGGTTATGAATGGCCAGTGGCTAAAACAGGTGTTGTTGCTAAAATAGGTTCTGGATTTCCTCCTTTTGTTGCTCTCAGAGCTGACATGGATGCTTTGCCTATTCAGGTAAATATAACATATTTTGCAAAAAAATACATCATTTTCTTGTGTTTCTTTTTTTTGATAAGCTTTTTCTTGTGTTTCTATTAAGGGTAAGTTTTGTTTTGTTTTGTATTACTTTATTTTCTTTGTTTTCAATCATGTATGTTTGAAATTAGAGTGAGTTTGATGATGAAATCATGGTTGTCTCTGTCAGTCAAAACATGCAGGGGTATAATGGACATTTGAATGTTTGCATGATTGTTTTTGTTTGATATAATATATAGACGCTGCCTGCATGCAATTCTTGATTATTAAAACAAATTGTGAAAAAATTTGAAAAGTAAATAAAGTAGTTTGTACGTAAAAATTGTAAAAGAAATAAAAAAACATGTTGTTGTGTTAATATATGTATGGAGAGAGTTGTGGGGTTAGATTTGTTGTTGTTTGGTGATAAAACATGAAACACAAGAAGCTTCCTACATTAATTCTGAAGGAGGTTTGTTTATCTTGTCATGTACAGTGGCAAGAAAGCAATTAGAATCAATTAAGTAGGGCCACTTAGTAAATTTGTGATTTAATCTCTAAGGACTAATTTTCCAGTAATTGTTAATTTGATTGAAATATGTGTTCCTTGCGTTTGTTAATTGCCAACAGGAACTTGTTGATTGGGATCATAAGAGCAAAGTAGATGGAAAAATGCATGCTTGTGCTCACGATGCGCATGTTGCCATGCTTCTTGGTGCTGCAAAGATACTGCAAGAAATGAAAGACAAGTTAAAGGTAAAGTTTAATTGGAAAATGTTAAACGAGCTTTATTGGAAATCCTCCATTGAAAACTAATTAGTCCTTCACATGCAGGTGACCGTTGTTCTTATATTCCAACCAGCTGAGGAAAGAGGCGTAGGTGCAAAAGATATGATCCAAGAAAATGTGCTTGAAGATGTAGGGGCAGTTTTTGGATTGCATTTAGCTACACAGTATCCCTTAGGAGTTGTTGCGTCGAGGCCAGGAGATTTTTTAGCCGGATGTGGAAGCTTCAAAGCAAAGATCAAAGGTGATTTAGCAAGAATTCCCCAACATTGTTTGGATCCTATTTTGGCCGCCTCAGCATCTGTGATTAGCTTGCAAAACATTGTTTCCAGGGAGGTGGATCCTTTAGATTCTCAGGTCTATTTGAGCACTCAATTTCAATTTGATAAAAACTTTCAAGACCAAACATTCACACATAAATTCCTATGATTGATTCTGTTGGCAGGTGGTTTCCGTGGCAATGATTCGTGCAGTGCCTGCTCATGAACTCATTCCTGATTTTGTTACATTTGGAGGTACTTATAGAGCTTTCGGCAAAAAGAGCTTCAATGCTCTAAGGCAAAGGATAGAAGAGGTAATTGTCGTGCTTGGTTTTACCTATGTAGCACAAACACTTCTTATTTAAGTTACGTGTAGAGCGTCTCTTACATGTCAGTGTCCAACACGACCCTGACACATCTCGATGTGTTAGTGTTTGCGTTAATTTTTCTTTGCTTCAATTGTGCAGGTTATCAAAGGGCAAGTAGAAGTGCATAAGTGCTCAGCAGAGGTTGAATTCTTTGGTAAAGAACATCCAACTATTCCTCCAACAACAAATGATGAGAGAATCTACCAACTAGCAAAACAAGCTTCAAATATGATTGTTGGAGAAGAGAACATTAAACTAGCACCGACCTTCACTGCGAGTGAAGATTTTGCATTTTTCTTAGAAAAAGTGCCTGGCTCATTATTCCTATTAGGGTGTGGATCCATATATTCTGCACATAGTTCTCATTTTTTCATTGATGAAGATGTTCTTCCCATTGGTGCTGCAATACATGCAGCATTTGCTCTTTCATATCATTCACTTTAATTCAACAATTTCTTATCTTTAGTGACACTTAAAATTATGTACCACTTACATGTAAAAATTAGTAATATGAGATATCAGTTAAGAAATAAAAATTTAGCTTCGTTAGATATAGATATTATAGGATATAGAGAAAGTTATTATTCGAGAAATTTCAAGTTTAAAATTCTGTTGAGAAATCAATCCAACCAACTCGTGAAAGAATAATAAATGGGGTAGAATGATATTGAATGAGCTTATTCGATGTTTAAAATATGCTAGTGCTGGTGCCTGAATACTATTTCTAACTGCTTGAATTCATAAATCCTAGAGCCAGAAAAATGGGGGATGCAAAGTTACATCTTTTAATTATGTGAAATTAATTCAAGCATATTTTTTGAGGAATGTACTATACAGAAGAACAATGTATAAAATAAAAAACTCGTGTAACTTTGTTTTTAAGTGATTTGACAAAATTCCACAAAATGCTTTAGTAAAAACATTCAACAAAATGCTTTTGACGAGCATACTATGCATGCGAAGAATATCTCTTGTGTTCGAAGATACTCCTTCGGCCAAGCAATAGAAATTCATAGACTGTTTCTCGTACGAGATTGATGACTAATAAAATAATCACGCTCAATGGAACTACGTCTGAAGCGTGAAACTTAATGGTGGGTGATCTGATAGCGGGGTGGTCCAACACATCTTAAATTAGACTCTAATATCATCTTAGAATATGTGGGTTGAACCTAATTCTTCAACCTTACAAAATGACTTTTAGGGTGAGGATTGCCCCTACTTATAAGCACGTGTTTAAGTTACGTATTGTTCAATATAAGACTCTTAACATTTAGTAATAAATATGTACGTAGAGCAAGCATATTTTGACAGAGAACAAAGAAGATTTTAAATAACTTTAAAGAAAATTATTGATTAAAAATATAAGGCATTGTCTGCAAATCATATTTAGTTGACAGAAGTTGATATTGTTAGATTGGACGCTATTATCAAGGTTTAAATTATGGTACTCAGTTGCATGTGAGATTCAAGTAGTTCTTATCGATTCGTCTCCAGACAAAAAAATGCCAAACAATTTTCAAATCATTAATATATTCTTGCTTAGTAAATTTGTTTGACCTCTACAATTGCATCCCTATTATCAGAATGAACTAACAAAATAGTTACGCTCAATATCTAGGTGTCAATAAATTGTGGCTTGATACCTTTCTCATTGTTATATATATATATATATATATATATATATATATATATATATATATATATATATATATATATATATATATATATATATATATATATATATATATATATATATATATATATATATATATATATATATATAAAAATATGATGAAATTTGAAGTAAATATAAGTCTTCAGAAAATATGATGAAATTTGAATTGAATATAAGTCTTCGGAAAATCTGGTGAAAATTGAAGTCAACAAAAATCTTTAGATAATGTAATGAAATTTGAAGTGAATATAGGTCTTCAGAAAATCTGATGAAGTTTGAAGTGAATATAAGTTTTCAAAAAATCTTATGAAAATTGAAGTGAACATACATCTTAAGATAATTTGATGAAATTTGAAGTGAACATAAATCTTAAGATAATCTGATGAAATTTGAAGTGAATATAAGTCTTTAGAAAATCTGGTGAAACTTGAAGTGAATATAAGTCTTCAGAAAATTAGATGAAATTAAAAGTGAATATAAGTCTTCAGATAATCGGTTTAAAATTGAAGTGAACATAAATCTTAAGATAATCGAATAAATTTGAAGTGAATATATGACTTCAGAAAATCAGATGAAACTTTAAGTGAATAATAGTCTACAGAAAGTCTGATGAAATTTAAAGTTAAGATAAGTCTTCAGATAATCTGGCGAAATTTGAAGTTAATATAAGTCTCCAAAAAATATGGTAAAACTTGAAGTAAATATAAGTATTCAGAAATTTAGATGAAATTTGAAATGAATATAAGACTTCAGAAATCTGGTTAAAATTGAAGTGTACATAAATCTTAAGATAATCTAATGAAATTTGAAGTGAATATAAGTCTTCAGAAAATCTGATGAAATTTGAAGTGAATATAAGTCTTCAGAAAATCTGATGAAATTTGAAGTGAATAAAACTCTTCAGAAAATCTGGTGAAACATGAAGTGAATATAAGTCTTTAGAAAATTAGATGAAATTTGAAGTGAATATAAGTCTTAAGAAAATCTAGTTAAAATTGATATGAATATAAGTCTTCAGAAAATCTTGTGAAATTTGAAATGGATATAAGTCTTCTGAAAATCTGATGAAATTTGAAGTGAATATAAGTCTTTAGAAATTCTTGTGAGAATTAAAGTGATCATAAATCTTATGATAATCTGATGAAATTTGAAGTGAATATAACTCTTCAAAAACTCTGATGAAGTATGAAGTGAATATAAGTCTTCAAAAAATCTTTTGATAATTGAAGTGAACGTACATCTTAAGATAATCTGATGAAATTTGAAGTGAACATAAATCTTAAGATAATCTAATTATATTTGAAGTGAATATAAGTCTTCAGAAAATCTGGTGAAACTTGAAATGAATATAAGTCTTCAAAAGATCTTATGAAAATTGAAGTGAACATACATCTTAAGATAATCTGATGAAATTTGAAGTGAACATAAATCTTAAGATAATTTGATGAAATTTGAAGTGAATTAAAGTCTTCAGAAAATCTGATGAAATTTGAAGTGAATATAATTCTTCTGAAAATCAGATGAAATTTGAAGTGAATATAAGTCTTCAGAAAATCTGGTTAAAATTGAAGTGAACATAAATCTTAAGATAATCTGATGAAATTTGAAGTGAATATAAGTCTTCAAAAAATCTGATGAAATTTAAATTGAATATAAGTCTTCAAATAATATTATGAAAATTTAAGTGAACATACATCTTAAGATAATCTGATGACATTTGAAGTGAATATATGTCTTCAAAAATCCGATGAAATTTGAAGGAAATATAAATCTTAAAAAACTCTAATGAAATTTGAAGTAAATATAAGTCTTCAGAAAATCTGGTGTTTCTTGAAGTGAATATAAGTCTTAAGAAAATCTGAGGAAATTTGAATTGAATTAGTCTTCAGAAAATCTGGTGAAAATTGAAGTGAAGATAAATCTTAAGATAATCTAATGAAGTTTGAAGTTAATATAAGTTTTCAAAAAATCTGATGAAGTTTGAAGTGAATATAAGTCTTCAAAAAATCTTATGAAAATTGAAGTTAACATACATCTTGATAATCTGATGCAATTTGAAGTGAACATATATCTTAAGATAGTCAGATGAAATTCGAAGTGAATATAGGTCTTCAGAAAATATGATGAAGTTTGAAGTGAATATAAGTTTTCAAAAAATCTTATGAAAATTGAAGTGAACATACATCTTAAGATAATCTGGTGAAATTTGAAATGAATATAAATCTTAAGATAATTTGATGAAATTTGAAGTGAACATAAGTCTTTAGAAAATCTGGTGAAACTTGATGTGAATATAAGTCTTCAGAAAATTAGATGAAATTTGAAGTGAATATAAGTCTTCAGAAAATCTATTAAAAATTGAAGTTAACATAAATGTTAAAATAATATGATGAATTTGAAGTGAATATATGCATGAAAATCGATGAAATTTTAAGCGAATTATAGTTAGAAAGTCGATGAAATTTAAAGTGAAGATAAGTCTTGAGATAATGGAGAAATTTGAAGTGAATATAGGTCTCCAAAAAATCCGGTGAAACTTGAAGTGAATATAAGTCTTCAGAAAATTAGATGATATTTGAAATGAATATAAGTCTTTTAGAAATCTGGTTAAAATTAAAGTGTACATAAATCTTAAGATAATCTGGTGAAATTTGAAGTGGATATAAGTCTTCAGAAAATCTGATGAAATTTGAAGTGAATATAAGTCTTGAAAATCATGAAATTTGAATTGAATATAAGTCTTTAGATAATCTGAAAATTGTAGTGAACATAAATCTTAAGGTAATCGATAAATTTGAAGTGAATATAGGTCTTGAAATTCGATGAAGTTTGAAGTGAATATCTTTCAAAAATCTTATGAAAATTTAAGTGACCATACAACTATGATAATCTGATGAAATTTGAAGTGAACATAAATCTTAAGATAATCTGATGAAATCTGAAGTGAATATAAGTCTTTAGAAAATCTGGTGAAACTTGAAGTGAATATCAGTCTTCAGAAAATTAGATGAAATTTAAAGTGAATATAAGTCTTTAGATAATCGGTTTAAAATTGAAGTGAACATAAATCTTAAGATAATCTGATAAATTTTAAGTGAATATATGTCTTTAGAAAATCAGATGAAACTTTAAGTGAATAATAGTCTACAGAAAGTCTGATGAAATTTAAAGTGAAGATAAGTCTTCAGATAATCTGGAGAAACATGAAGTTAATATAAGTCTCCAAAAAATCCGGTAAAACTTGAAGTGAATATAAGTCTTCCGAAAATTAGATGAAATTTGAAATGAATATAAGTCTTCCGAAATCTGGGTAAAATTGAAAAGTACATAAATCTTAAGATAATCTGGTGAAATTTGAAGTCTTTATAAGTCTTCAGAAAATCTGGTGAAATTTGAAGTGAATATAAGTCTTTAGAAAATCTGATGAAATTTGAATTGAAAATAAGTCTTCAAAGAATCGTGTGAAAATTGAAGTGAACATAAATCATAAGATAATCTGATGAAATTTGAAGTGAATATAGGTCTTCAGAAAATCTGATGAAGTTTGAAGTGAATATATGTTTTCAAAAAATCTTATGAAACTTGAAGTGAACATACATCTTAAGATACTATGATGAAATTTGAAGTGAACATAAATCTTAAGATAATCTGAAGAAATTTGAAGTGAAAATAAGTCTTTAGAAAATCTGGTGAAACTTGAAGTGAATATAAGTCTTCAGAAAATTAGATGAAATTAAAAGTGAATATAAGTCTTCAGATAATCGGTTTAAAATTGAAGTGAACATAAATCTTAAGATAATCGAATAAATTTGAAGTGAATATATGACTTCAGAAAATCAGATGAAACTTTAAGTGAATAATAGTCTACAGAAAGTCTGATGAAATTTAAAGTTAAGATAAGTCTTCAGATAATCTGGCGAAATTTGAAGTTAATATAAGTCTCTAAAAAATATGGTGAAACTTGAAGTAAATATAAGTCTTCAGAAAATTAGATGAAATTTGAAATGAATATAAGTCTTTTAGAAATCTGGTTAAAATTGAAGTGTACATAAATCTTAAGATAATCTAATGAAATTTGAAGTGAATATAAGTCTTCAGAAAATCTGATGAAATTTGAAGTGAATATAAGTCTTCAGAAAATCTGATGAAATTTTGAAGTGAATATAAGTCTTCAAAAAATCTGGTGAAACTTGAAGTGAATATCAGTCTTTAGAAAATTAGATGAAATTTGAAGTGAATATAAGTCTTCAAAAAATATAATTATATTTGAAGTGAATATAAGTCTTCAGAAAATCTGGTGAAACTTGAAATGAATATAAGTCTTCAAAAGATCTTATGAAAATTGAAGTGAACATACATCTTAAGATAATCTGATGAAATTTGAAGTGAACATAAATCTTAAGATAATTTGATGAAATTTGAAGTGAATTAAAGTCTTCAGAAAATCTGATGAAATTTGAAGTGAATATAATTCTTCTGAAAATCAGATGAAATTTGAAGTGAATATAAGTCTTCAGAAAATCTGGTTAAAATTGAAGTGAACATAAATCTTAAGATAATCTGATGAAATTTGAAGTGAATATAAGTCTTCAAAAAATCTGATGAAATTTAAATTGAATATAAGTCTTCAAATAATATTATGAAAATTTAAGTGAACATACATCTTAAGATAATCTGATGACATTTGAAGTGAATATATGTCTTCAAAAATCCGATGAAATTTGAAGGAAATATAAATCTTAAAAAACTCTAATGAAATTTGAAGTAAATATAAGTCTTCAGAAAATCTGGTGTTTCTTGAAGTGAATATAAGTCTTAAGAAAATCTGAGGAAATTTGAATTGAATTAGTCTTCAGAAAATCTGGTGAAAATTGAAGTGAAGATAAATCTTAAGATAATCTAATGAAGTTTGAAGTTAATATAAGTTTTCAAAAAATCTGATGAAGTTTGAAGTGAATATAAGTCTTCAAAAAATCTTATGAAAATTGAAGTTAACATACATCTTCAGATAATCTGATGCAATTTGAAGTGAACATATATCTTAAGATAGTCAGATGAAATTCGAAGTGAATATAGGTCTTCAGAAAATATGATGAAGTTTGAAGTGAATATAAGTTTTCAAAAAATCTTATGAAAATTGAAGTGAACATACATCTTAAGATAATCTGGTGAAATTTGAAATGAATATAAATCTTAAGATAATTTGATGAAATTTGAAGTGAACATAAGTCTTTAGAAAATCTGGTGAAACTTGATGTGAATATAAGTCTTCAGAAAATTAGATGAAATTTGAAGTGAATATAAGTCTTCAGAAAATCTATTAAAAATTGAAGTTAACATAAATGTTAAAATAATATGATGAATTTGAAGTGAATATATGTCTGTAGAAAATCAGATGAAATTTTAACTGAATTATAGTGTACAGAAAGTCTGATGAAATTTAAAGTGAAGATAAGTCTTCAGATAATCTGGAGAAATTTGAAGTGAATATAGGTCTCCAAAAAATCCGGTGAAACTTGAAGTGAATATAAGTCTTCAGAAAATTAGATGATATTTGAAATGAATATAAGTCTTTTAGAAATCTGGTTAAAATTAAAGTGTACATAAATCTTAAGATAATCTGGTGAAATTTGAAGTGGATATAAGTCTTCAGAAAATCTGATGAAATTTGAAGTGAATATAAGTCTTCAGAAAATCTGATGAAATTTGAATTGAATATAAGTCTTTAGATAATCTGGTGAAAATTGTAGTGAACATAAATCTTAAGGTAATCTGATAAATTTGAAGTGAATATAGGTCTTCAGAAATTCTGATGAAGTTTGAAGTGAATATCAGTTTTCAAAAAATCTTATGAAAATTTAAGTGACCATACAACTATGATAATCTGATGAAATTTGAAGTGAACATAAATCTTAAGATAATCTGATGAAATCTGAAGTGAATATAAGTCTTTAGAAAATCTGGTGAAACTTGAAGTGAATATCAGTCTTCAGAAAATTAGATGAAATTTAAAGTGAATATAAGTCTTTAGATAATCGGTTTAAAATTGAAGTGAACATAAATCTTAAGATAATCTGATAAATTTTAAGTGAATATATGTCTTTAGAAAATCAGATGAAACTTTAAGTGAATAATAGTCTACAGAAAGTCTGATGAAATTTAAAGTGAAGATAAGTCTTCAGATAATCTGGAGAAACATGAAGTTAATATAAGTCTCCAAAAAATCCGGTAAAACTTGAAGTGAATATAAGTCTTCCGAAAATTAGATGAAATTTGAAATGAATATAAGTCTTCCGAAATCTGGGTAAAATTGAAAAGTACATAAATCTTAAGATAATCTGGTGAAATTTGAAGTCTTTATAAGTCTTCAGAAAATCTGGTGAAATTTGAAGTGAATATAAGTCTTTAGAAAATCTGATGAAATTTGAATTGAAAATAAGTCTTCAAAGAATCGTGTGAAAATTGAAGTGAACATAAATCATAAGATAATCTGATGAAATTTGAAGTGAATATAGGTCTTCAGAAAATCTGATGAAGTTTGAAGTGAATATAAGTTTTCAAAAAATCTTATGAAAATTGATGTGAACATACATCTTAAGATAATCTGATGAAATTTGAAGTGAACATAAATCTTAAGATAATCTGATGAAATTTGAAGTGAATATAAGTCTTTTGAAAATCTGGTGAAACTTGAAGTGAATATAAGTGTTCAGAAAATTAGATGAAATTTAAAGTGAATATAAGTCTTCAGAAAATCTGTTTAAAATTGAAGTGAACATAAATCTTAAGATAATCTGATAAATTTGAAGTGAATATATGTCTTTAGAAAATCAGATGAAACTTTAAGTGAATAATAGTCTATAGAAATTGTGCTGAAATTTAAATTGAAGATAAGTCTTCAGATAATCTGGCGAAATTTGAAGTTAATATAAGTCTCTAAAAAATATGGTGAAACTTGAAGTAAATATAAGTCTTCAGAAAATTAGATGAAATTTGAAATGAATATAAGTCTTTAGAAATCTGGTTAAAATTGAAGTGTACATAAATCTTAAGATAATCTAATGAAATTTGAAGTGAATATAAGTCTTCAGAAAATCTGATGAAATTTGAAGTGAATATAAGTCTTCAGAAAATCTGATGAAATTTTGAAGTGAATATAAGTCTTCAAAAAATCTGGTGAAACTTGAAGTGAATATCAGTCTTTAGAAAATTAGATGAAATTTGAAGTGAATATAAGTCTTCAAAAAATATAGTTAAAATTGATATGAATATAAGTCTTCAGAAAATCTGGTGAAATTTGAAGTGGATATAAGTCTTTTGAAAATTTGATAAAATTTGAAGTGAATATAGGTCTTCAGAAAATCTTGTGAAAATTAAAGTGATCATAAATCTTATGATAATCTGATAAAATTTGAAGTGAATATAACTCTTCAAAAAATCTGATGAAGTTTGAAGTGAATATAAGTCTTCAAAAAATCTTATGAAAATTGAAGTGAACATACATCTTAAGATAATTTGATGAAATTTGAAGTGAACATAAATCTAAAGATAATCTAATTAAATTTGAAGTGAATATAAGTCTTCAGAAAATTTGGTGAAACTTGAAATGAATATAAGTCTTCAAAAGATCTTATGAAAATTGAAGTGAACATACATCTTAAGATAATCTGATGAAATTTGAAGTGAACATAAATCTTCAGATAATCTGATGAAATTTGAAGTGAATATAAGTCTTCAGAAAATCTGATGAAATTTGAAGTGAATATAAGTCTTCTGAAAATCAGATGAAATTTGAAGTGAATATAAGTCTAAAGAAAATCTTGTGAAAATTGAAGTGAACATAGATCTTAAAATAATCTGATGAAATTTGAAGTGAATATAAGTCTTCAGAAAATCTGATGAAATTTGAAGTGAATATAAGTCTTCAAATAATCTTATGAAAATTGAAGTGAACATACATCTTAAGACAATCTGATGACATTTGAAGTGAATATATGTCTTCAAAAATCCGATGAAATTTGAAGGAAATATAAATCTTAAAAAACACTAATGAAATTTGAAGTGAATATAAGTCTTCAGAAAATCTGGTGAAACTTGAAGTGAATATAAGTCTTAAGAAAATCTGAAGAAATTTGAATTTAATATAAGTCTTCAGAAAATCTGGTGAAAATTGAAGTTAACATAAATCTTAATATAATCTGATGAAGTTTGAAGTCAATATATGTTTTCAAAAAATCTGATGAAGTTTGAAGTGAAGATAAGTCTTCAAAAAATCTTATCAAAATTGAAGTGAACATACATCTTAAGATAATCTGATGAAATTTGAAGTGAACATATTGTCATACCCCAAATTTTGACCTAATATACCACCTTACATTTGCATCATTGCACAACTAACAATTCAAACAACATTAATCGGGTGTAGCATTCACAGGTCAAAATTAGGGTTTCATCAGATTTTCATCTGATTCAAGAGGCAATCAATTAGGGTTTGAGTTTTTGTCACCTCATTTGATCTATCTTGATCAAATCATTAGCCTTTGATCATCAGATACCCATTTCTCTCACAGAACAATCGAGGATCGACCAATTAGGGTTTTGGTCGAGCATAGGCATTCTCTGATTTTTTGAGCAAGGAATGACTTTTTTGGATAGAGATTGGTCATTATATCTTAGATACAACATCTTGACCTAATTTACGGATTCAAAACATCACGAGGTTCCAGAGACTTCATCGTCAATTTCGAAGCGTCGATGAAATTTCATCGCATGAAAAGTCAAACTTTGACTTTTGGTCAAATTTTTCAAAACAAAACTTTTTCCATCATCAAAATACTTCACATGATCCATCATGATCATAAAAAATCAAAGAATTTGGAAAAATCAACAAAAAGTCAAAAGTTTTCATACTTAGAAATTTTTCGAAGTGTTGAAATTTCTTATTTTTTTCAAACTTCAAGCCATTTTTTCACCTAGTTCCAATTTGAATTTGAAAAAACTCAAAACATGAAAGTTGTAGCTTGTGGAAAAATATTTCCAAAATGTCCAAGAAATCTCAAATCCATGGAGTCTAGATACACTTTTGAAATTGAAACATAAGGCTCCATGACACTTGATTTTCAAAGTCAAAACATCAAGGTTATAGGTCATTTTACATTTTCCTCTTCTAGAACCTTTGCCACCTTGCCAAGAGAGGATAGAACTGATAAAAATCAGTTGGATGTAATTATTATAGGATAGGATCAAGTTGAAATTAACCGTGGTTAAAAGAAGGAAGCTTCCTTTTGCATTTAATGCAAAAAAGACTTCCTTGCCCTCTAAGGCAAGTTTGAATTACCAATGTCCAATTGCTTGCCTAACATTTCAGATACAATGGCCTATAAATAGAGGTACCAATTCAAGCTCAATGGACACCAAAACAATGCAAAATGATGCTTTCTCTTTACTTTCTTGAAAATCAAGCAATATAGTGCAAATTGAGAAACATAGCATTTTTGAATTTGAGCTAAAACCATGATGAAATTTGGTGTCCAACATGTTTCATAATCATTATTAAACTTGTTACAAACTTAAAATCAACTAAAATCAAGCTGAAAATCAGATTCCATTTTCATTTTTTTCAAAACTTCCAAACTGCCATAGCTATCGAATTTGAACCTTGGCTTGATTACTTTGAGTTTTGATCATCCATACACCTTCCATGAACATCATATGAGTGATCCAGATCATTGGCAATCATCTGTAACACGATTTACACCAAAATCCAGTTTCTATTTTTCACTGATGCAGGTCGACTTGAGTAGGATGATCCAGATAAATCCTTGATGCGCAGGCTATCCTCACAGCTTCCATACATGTCGTTGGTGCTCAAGCAGTCATAAAACAACAACTGGAAGCATCAAAATCCAGTCTTCGATTCTCACTTTTCCAGGGATACATATGAACTGTGATATCATCATTCCTTGCATCTTTTTGAAAAAGCTCTTGGCCGATCCTTTTTTGCATTAATAACGATCATTAACCCTAAAAAAATCCAAGAATCATCAAACCTTCATTATTTAATTTGAGTTTTCAGATTAGGGTTCGTCGTGTTCTTCAAAACCTAAATCATTCTGGGCTTAAAATAAATGAAATTAACAAGCATATTCATGTTCGTGATGAAAAACCGATCAAGTTTGATTTTTATTTCACTCAATTTGGTTGAGAAACAAAGATTTGAGCTGGGATTTGGATTTCTGAAAATCAAAAACATGAAGAACATTACGCGCGTGTTCTTCATCTGTTCTTCATTTCAAATTTTTAAATGATCCAATCTTACATCAACGCGTGTGATAACCCACTAACACTCCAGCGCGTTTGGTCTAGTGGTTGTCTGCTTGCCTTTAAGTCACTTTGACACGCGTCCCACCTCATGGTCATGGGTTCAACACCCATCAGGACCATTCTTTTTACATACTTTCCAATTTTTTTCATGTTTTTTATCAAACTTTCACAATTTTTTTGACCAATCAAAACTCCTTATTTTAAGGTGATTTTTTAAACACTTGTCAACAAATACATCTATTTTATGATAGTGCAAAATTTTCAGAAAAACTTTCATCGATTAAATTTTAATCGAGCAACAGCGTTACGAACACTTTTCAAACCTCCTTTAAAGGTGAATTTTTCAAGTGTTCGACTTCCGATTTTTTCAAAACTTTTCATAAATGAACCTCACATTTCAAAACATTTCAAAATCATTTTCAAAACATTTCATCAAAACTTACATCTTTTACCATGATCGATCCGATTTAAAGCGATAAAAGCGATTTCGTTTCTTCTCGAAATTCTCGATCGATCATGGGCCGCTTTATGGTGTAAGTCCCAATCCTTTATGTACATATTTAGTTTTACTTGTACATACTCAAATTATCATTGTTAATATTCAAACGTAAACAAATTTATTTCGTTTGTTTTCATTCGTTGTCTATCTTGAATCCATTGGTTCTAAAGGAAGAATTCTTCTGAGTAAAATTTCTTTTTAACCAATGGGCCTCCATCATGGTGTAAGTCCCATAACATTCTTTTATGTACATAATATTTCTTTGTACATATCAAACTTTTGTCAAACACTTTTTACAAAGTTTCATACATACATATCTGAATACTTCTTTTATACTCAAGTATGAGACAAACTTGATCGTTTGTTTCACATCACTTGTGTATATTCAAACAAAATAGTCTTTTGTGTACATATTTTCTTTGTACATACCAAATACTTTTCATACAAAATTTTCATCTGTACATAACACAGATACCTTTTTACAAATATTCCAACACAGATAAACTTCGATCATTCGTTTCCGTTTCATCTGTATAGACCAACTGAATACCATTGGTATTGAAAGGAGCTT
Source organism: Vicia sativa (assembly GCA_021764765.1). Lineage (NCBI taxonomy): Eukaryota > Viridiplantae > Streptophyta > Magnoliopsida > Fabales > Fabaceae > Vicia > Vicia sativa. The sequence goes on from CM038796.1 coordinate 168,944,251, forward strand.
TCTCCTGAGTAAAACTTCTTTCAAATCAATGGGCCACCCTTATGGTGTAAGTCCCATCCCTCCTATGTACATCCATCTTTATCTGTACATAAAAACTCGTTCGTGTACATATTTACTTCCTTGTACACATTCAAACTTGTAAATAATCAAGTTACGCTCGTTTTTTAAACGTTCGTTTCACAGACACTTGTTTATATTTCATAAACTGCTGTAAATAAACATCATGCATTGTTTATATTTCCTTCATAAACTCCTGTGAATACATATCACACACACACACACACTGTTTATACAAACCGTCTAATAATAACATAACAATTAGACTAATCAATAGGTTCCCAGAGTAATAGCCTCCGCTTGGGCTTTATACAAGATAACTCATCCCCAGTTGAGTTTAGCCTCCGCTTGGGCTTCATACAAGATAACTCATCCCCAGCATGAGTTAGCCTCCGCTTGGGCTTCATACAAGATATTTCATCTCCAGCAGAGTTTAGCCTTCTCTTGGGCTTTGTACAAAGAAACTCTCCCCACAGAGTTAGCCTCCGCTTAGGCTTATAAGACAACACTCCTGTTGAGTCGGCCTCCTCTTGGGCTTCGTTCAAAAGAACTCCTCATTGAGTTTAGCCTTCTCTTGGGCATCATACAATGAAAGGGCAAATCTCTTATGACCTCTATTGGGCTTCCAATACAAAGAATTACCAGCTAAGATAGAACCACGAAAGGATGGTTTCCGGTGAAATCACTTTCAAATTCCCAGAGTAAAATTTCCGGTGAAATTGCTCTTATTGAAAAGGATGGTTTCTCGGTGAAATCCCTTTCAAGCCAAAGCCACCATACCTTATAGCTTCCTCTTGAGCTTCATACAAGGACCCTCGATGACCCTCGATGACCCTCGAGATGCCTCCTCTTGGGCTAACAATACAAGGACCCACGGGCTTCTTAAAACATCCCTTTAATCAATCAATTTCTCCTCGAGATTTAGACATCTATCATCTCTATGGAAGAAGTATCTCATCTATCACATCACATACAATCAAAACTTTTTCAAACTTTTTCATAAGCGTTTTCAAACAAAGACATCTCTTAACGATGAGTAGTAGCGCTTGTACACCCAAACAAAACACCCAATACTTACATTAAAAGATTCAATCATCTTTTTCAAACATCTTTCTTAAACATGTAAGTGGTAGCGCAGCACTCAAGCAAAACACCTAAATACTTACGATGAAAGATTTTAATCGATCAAACTTTTGAAATGTATGTGATGAAATAGATTAGATACATTTTTCATTAAGATGACATTTGTCATCTCTTACTAACATTACTTTGCTTTCCACTAGCATAAGTGGGAACTACGATTGCTCGACTTTCTCATCCTTTTGAGAATACGTAGGCTGAGGTCTCATCCTTGAGAGCAAATTTCTATCTCTCGGACCAAACAAACCATAGAACCACATAGATCCGAGCTACAAATGCTACGATTCCCACTGGGGATATGTATGAGAAGATCCACGGATCTTTGCGAGCACAATAATAACAAACATTAGAATCCCATAATCTCTGTTTCTTAAAATCCCAAGGAGAAACTTTCCCATAATATAAATAGCAATTAAAACACACAAACATATCAAATATATTCATATATAAAGCTATAGATAACTATATATATTTAGGGTGCTCCATCTATTCCTTTATATAACAATCCCCTTACTCAGAATCTCCCCATGCGTTACGTCTAGTTTAACTGAGTATTCATATACCAATATCAATGAGGGTATTTCCTTTCCCTTTTTCATAATCATTAAATCATCTTTCTTGTGTTGAAAATAATAAAGCTTGATGCTCACATCTTTATAAACAAATCAAAGATTTAAATCGTTTGAGCAGAGAATCCAAACTCATGTTCGCATCCTCTAGCGCGTCACCTTTTAACGCGAACACATATATCTTAAGATAATCGGATGAAATTTGAAGTGAATATAGGTCTTTAGAAAAAATGAAGAGTTTGAAGTGAATATAAATTTTCAAAAAATCTTATGAAAATTGAATTGAACATACATCTTAAGATAATCTGATGAAATTCTAAGTGAACATAAATCTTAAGATAATTTGATGAAATTTGAAGTGAACATAAGTGTTCGCGTTAAAAGTAATGCGAGAATCGAATCGAATTCGGATTACGTGGCTCGAAGCGATTTACTGATTTGTTTATAAAGATGCCAGCATCAAGCTTTATTTCCAACACAAGAAAATGATTATGAAAAGGGAAAGTTCAATACTCAATTGATATGATATGCATTACGACTAGCGCGAACTAGAGATAACCCATTGGGAGATTGGGACAGGGGTTTGTTATATAAAGGAATAGATGGAGCATATGATTATCTATAACTATATATGAATATGTTTGATATGTTTGTGTGTTAAATGCTATTTCTATGATTGGAAAGTTTCTCTTTTAAAGGGGGAGGTGTGGGATCGTGAATTGTTGTGTGCCATAGATCTTGCATATCATAATGAATCGGGCATTGTCTTCGGACTAAAGGATCTATGGTTTGTTTGGTTTGAAATTGCTGGAGATGAGACCTTCTCAAAAGGATGTTGAGAAATCGGCGTCAGTTCTGCTAGTGGAAGCAACAGATGTTAAGAGACAAGGCGAATGTCATCTTGAAAATGTGTCTAATCTATTACATCACATACATTTTGAAAGAATTGATTAATCTTTCATCGTGAGTTATATGTTTTGGCGAGTGGCGCTACCACTGTGAGTTTAAGAGATGTTTGAAAATTGATCTTTTGTAAGCATTGTGTTTTCTTGTGGCGTTACCACTGCGATTAAGAGATGTTTTGTTTGAAAGTATTTTGAAGTTTTTGATTGTGATGTGATGAGATGAATACTTCCATGAGGATGATAGATATTCTCGGGAGAGAAGGATGCTGAAGCCCATTAATCCTGTGTTGTAAGCCCTGGGAGGCTATCCAGTGGTTTCAGGAAACCATCCTCTTGGGATTGAAGTGATTTCACCAAATCATACTCTCGGGGTTCTATCCTAGCGGGTGATTCTTTGTGTTGGAGCCCAATAGGAGGCTTAGAGATTTCTGTCTCTTTCTTGTTTGATGCCCAAGAACTAAACTCAATGAGGAGATCTTTGAATGAAGCCCGGGAGGCTCAGGGAGTGTGTGTATATGAAGCCTAAGCGGAGGCTAAACTCAGATGAATGAGTTTTCTTATATGAAGCCTAAGAGGAGGCTGAACTCAGATGAATGAGTTATCTTGTACAAAGCCCAAGAGGAGGCTAAATCTGCAGGGGATCTAATTGTTAGACTAATTGTTATGTTATAACTAAAAAGTTATATAAACAAGTGTATGAAGTCTATTCATAGGAGTTTATGAAGGAAATATAAACAAATGTATAAAACGAGCGTTTAAAACGAGTGTAACTTGATTATTTACAAGTTTTGAATGTGTACAAGGAAATGAATATGTACACGAATGGGTGTTTATGTACAAGGAAATGAATAGGTATATAGGAGGGTTGGGACTTACACCGTGAGGGAGACCCATTGGTTTTAAGAGAAGTTTCACCGGGAATAATTCTTCTCTTGGTACCAATGGAATTGGTGTATAAACAAGCGAATAAACGAACGAAAGTTTGCTATACTTGAATATTTACAAAGATGTTTGTATTATGTACAAGTAAAATTGATATGTACATAAAAGAATTGGATATGTACAAGGAAATAACTATGTACATAAAAATAATTGGATATGTACAAGGAAATAACTATGTATATAAAAAGAATTAGGACATACACCGTGAGGGAGGCCCATGATCGATTAAGAAATTCGAGGAAAAACGGGTTCGGTTTTATCTTCAAATCAAGTCGATCATGGAAAAAAAGGTGTGTACGTTTGTTGAAATGTTTTGAAAATATCTTGAAAGTGTTTTTGAATGATGAAATATATCCACAAGAAGTTTGAAAAAGTTTCGAGTTTTGAAAGTTTGGAAAGAACATCTTTGAAGTACTTAAGAATACCTTAAAATGTCTCGTTTTCGGCTCAATGAAAATATAATCAAAAGAAAATATTTTTTGATTTTTTTGACATCATCATAAAATAGGTATGTTAAATGATAAGTGTGCAAAAAATCACCTCAAAATGAGGAGTTTTGATTGGGTTTTGAAAGCATTGAAGTTTGATAAAAAAAATGTGAAGAAAAGCAAAAAAGTGACAAAATGGTCCCAAGGGGGGATTCGACCCCAGGACCATTGGGCAAGGCAAGGCAAAGGACTAAGAGTGAGCTGGCAACCGCTGGGGCGGCAATACATCCGTTCATATATCTCATTCCATGTTATTATATTATAAAACAAATATTTGAATTTCTGGAAAACAAGAAAACGCGCGCAATGTTCTTCCTCTTCATCCAATCCCAGATTCTTCGTTTCTTGATGAAATTGAAAGCTATAAACATCAAACTTGCTCGAAATTTAACCAGGAACATGATGGCGGTGGTTAATTTCATTTATTTTCAGTTTTAGATGATTAATTTTTCCAGAAACACGAAGAACCCTAATTCTTAAAAATCAATATGAAATCGTGTATGGCCATGGAATTGATCAATTGATTGAGGGTTAATGATCAGTGAAGGTGCAGAAACAAAACGGCCAAGCGTTTTTTGAACTGGAATGCATAAATCATAGAGTTGGAAGTATGAGTGACTTACCTCTTCAAACTGAAATCAAAATCCTCCTTAGAGTGTTTCCAGTTGTTGTTTGATGATGGCTGGAGCACCACTGAACCTTATGAAAGGTGTTTGATCACTATGCTTGCTTTGAAATGGTCTGAACTACTCCACCCAAGTCAACGGTTCCTTGAAGTGAAATTAAGTGGTTAGAGGTGTTACGGTCGGGATGATGACTTGGATCATTATGAAGTGTATAGATGATGTTCAAATGATAAAATCAAGACTAGCTCGAGCAAATTATCAGTTTGGATGTTAAGGCATCATATGCAAGTTTTGAAACTTTGAAAAGCAATTCTAATTTTCAGTTGTTCTTAAGTTGATTTTAAGTTTCAAACAAGTTATATTTGATGTTTAAGACATGTTAGACACCAAGTTTCTCTCAGATTTTGCAAGAATCACAAATTGCAAAAATTCCTCACTTTGAACTATGAAACTTAGAATTCAAGAAAGAAGAGTGAAATCTTGATTTGCATAGCTTTGGTGTGGTTTGAAATGACCTCATTTATAGGCCAAGGAAACTGAATGATTTGGCAAAGCTATCATTGAAAAACTTGCAACTTGGTTAAGAGGTCATAATGGAATATTTTGCATTTAATGCAAAAGTTACTTCCTTTAACCATGGTTAAGTTTTCTTCTTTGATCCAATCCTATCTTCAATCATTCAAACTGATATTTATAAGTTACTAGCTGCCTCTAAGTGATGACAAGGCACCTAGAAGGAAAAAATGCAAAAAATGACCTATAATTTTGAAGTATGAACTTGAAATTCATGGCTTTTGGAGCTCTATGTTTCAAAATCAAAAGTATAGCTAGACAAAATGGTTTTTCAAGTTCTTGGACATTTTGGAAAGCTTGTAACAAGGGCTACAACTTTCATGTTTTGAGTTTCTTCTAATTCCAAATGGAACTATGTGAAAAATTGCCATGAAAGTAGGAAAAAACATGAAATTTCTAACACTTGAAAAATTTTCTAAGTGTTGGAAATTTTGACTTTTTGTTGACTTTTCCATATTTCTTGATTTTTTATGATCATGATGGATCATTTGAAGTGTTTTGATGATTGAAAAAGTTTTGTCTTGAAAAAGTTGACCAAAAGTAAAAGTTTGACTTTTCAGTGCAGATGAAATTTCATCAGATGATCCAGAAATTGACTGATGAAAAATGTGAACTTCTGTGATGTTTTGAATCAAGAAATTAGGTCAAGATGTTGAATTGAAGATATAAAGATCAATCTCCAGGCAAATAGGTCATTCATTGAGCAAAAAGTCAGTGATTCCCTATCCTCGATAAAAACCCTAATTGGTCGATCCTTGATAGATCATGAGAAAAAGTTGGGAATCTGAAGATCAACTGTTGATGATTGATTAAGATAGGTCAATTGAGGTGAGTGAAAACTCAAACCCTAATTGATCACCTCTTGAACAGGTGTTAATTTGATGAAACCCTGATTTTGACTTCTAGAAGCCACACACGATCAATTCTGTTCTGAACTGTTAGTGATGCAGCGATGCATATGTAAGGTGGTATATTAGGTCAAAAATTGGGGTATGACAATAAGTCTTTAGAAATGCTGGTGAAACTTGAAGTGAATATAAGTCTTCAGAAAAATAGATGAAATTTGAAGTGAATATAACTCTTCTGAAAATCTATTTAAAATTGAAGTTAACATAAATCTTAAACTAATCTGATGAATTTGAAGTGAATATATGTCTGTAGAAAATCAGATGAAATTCTTAGTGAATAATAGTCTACAGAAAGTCTGATGAAATTTAAAGTGAAGATAAGTCTTCAAATAATCAGGCGAAATATGAAGTGAATATAAGTCTCCAAAAAATCCGGAGAAACTTGAAGTGAATATAAGTCTACAGAAAATTAGATGAAATTTGAAATGAAGATAAGTCTTCCGAAATCTGGTTAAAATTAAGGTGTACATAAATCTTAAGATAATCTGGTGAAATTTGAAGTGGATATCAGTCTTCAGAAAATCTGGTGAAATTTGAAGTGAATATAAGTCTTCAGAAAATCTGTTGAAATTTGAATTGAATATAAGTCTTCAGGAAAACCTGGTGAAAATTGAAGTGAACATAAATCTTAAGATAATCTGATGAAATTTGAAGTGAATATAGGTCTTCAGAAAATCTGATGAAGTTTGAAGTGAATATATGTTTTCAAAAAATCTTATGAAACTTGAAGTGAACATACATCTTAAGATACTATGATGAAATTTGAAGTGAACATAAATCTTAAGATAATCTGAAGAAATTTGAAGTGAAAATAAGTCTTTAGAAAATCTGGTGAAACTTGAAGTGAATATAAGTCTTCAGAAAGATAGATGAAATTTAAAGTTAATATAAGTCTTCAGATAATCGGTTTAAAGTTGAAGTGAACATAAATCTTAAGATAATCTGATAAATTTGAAGTGAATATATGCCTTCAGAAAATCAGATGAAACTTTAAGTGAATAATAGTCTACAGAAAGTTTGAAGAAATTTAAAGTTAAGATAAGTCTTCAGATAATCTAGCGAAATTTGAAGGTAACATAAGTCTCCAAAAAATATGATAGAACCTGAAGTGAATATAAGTCTTCAGAAAATTAGATGAAATTTGAAATCAATATAAGTCTTCTGAAATCTGGTTAAAATTGATGTGTACATAAATCTTAAGATAATCTAATGAAATATGAAGTGAATATAAGTATTCAGAAAATTTGATGAACTTTGAAGTGAATATAAGTTTTCAGAAAATATGATGAAATTTGAAGTGAATATAAGTCTTTAGAAAATCTGGTGAACTTGAACTGAATATAAGTCTTTAGAAAATTAGATGAAATTTGAAGTGAATATAAGTCTTCAGAAAATGTAGTTAAAATTAATATGAATATAAGTCTTCAGAAAATCTGGTGAAATTTGAAGTGGATATAAGTCTTTTAAAAATCTGATGAAATTTGAAGTGAATAAATGTCTTCAGAAAATCTGGTCAAAATTAAAGTGATCATAAATCTTATGATAATCTGATGAAATTTGAAGTGAATATAACTCTTCAGAAAATCCGATCAAGTTTTAAGTGAATATAAGTTACAAAAATCTTATGAAAATTGAAGTGAACATACATCTTAAGATAATCTGATGAAATTTGAAGTGAACATAAATCTTAAGATAATCTAATTAAATTTGTAGTGAATGTAAGTCTTCAGAAAATATGGTGAAACATGAAGTGAATATAAGTCTTCAAAAGATCTTATGAAAATTGAAGTGAACATACATCTTAAGATAATCTAATGAAATTTTAAGTGAACATAAATCTTAAAATAATCTAATGAAATTTGAAGTGAATATAAGTGTTCTGAAAATCAGAGAAAATTTGGAGTGAATATAAGTCTTCAGAAAATCTGGTGAAAATTGAAGTAAGCATAAATCTTAAGATAATCTGTTGAAATTTTAAGTGAATATAAGTCTTCAGAAAATCTGATGAAATTTGAAGTGAATATATGTCTTCAAAAAATCTTATGAAAATTGAAGTGAATAAACATCTTAAGATAATCTGATGACATTTGAGGTGAATATATGTCTTCAAAAATCCGATTGAATTTGAAGGAAATATAAATCTTAAAAAACTCTAATGAAATTTGAAGTGAATATAAGTCTTCAGAAAATCTGGTGAAACCTGAAGTGAATATAAGTCTTAAGAAAACTGATGAAATTTGAATTGTATATAAGTCTTCAGAAAATCTGGTGAAAATTGAAGTGAACATAAATCTTAAGATAATCTAATGAAGTCTGAAGTTAATATAAGTTTTCAAAAAATCTGATGAAGTTTAAAGTGAATATAAGTCTTCAAAAAATCCTATTTAAAATGAAGTGAACATACATCTTAAGATAATCTAATTAAATTTGAAGTGAACATATATCTTAAGATAATCAGATGAAATTTGAAGTGAATATAGGTCTTCAGTAAATATGATGAAGTTTGAAGTGAATATAAGTTTTCAAAAAATCTTATGAAAATTGAAGTGAACATACATCTTAAGATAATCTGATAAAATTTTTAGTGTTCATAAATCTTAAGATGATTTGATGAAATTTGAAGTGAACAAAAGTCTTTAGAAAATCTGGTGAAACTTGAAGTGAATATAAGTCTTCTTAAAATTAGATGAAAGTTGAAGTGAATATAAGTCTTCAGAAAATCTGTTTAAAATTGAAGTTAACATAATTCTTAAAATAATCTGATGAATTTGAAGTAAATATATGTCTGCAGAAAATCAGATGAAATTTTAAGTGAATAATAGTCTATAGAATGTCTGATGAAATTTAAAGTAAAGATAAGTCTTCAGATAATTTGGAGAAATTTGAAGTGAATATAAGTCTCCAAAAAATCCGGTGAAACTTGAAGTGAATATAAATCTTCAGAAAATTAGATGAAATTTGAAATGAATATAAGTCTTCCGAAATTTGGTTAAAATTGAAGTGTACATAAATCTTAAGATAATCTGATGAAATTTGAAGTGGATATAAGTCTTCAGAAAATCTAATGAAATTAGAAGTGAATATATGTCTTCAGTAAATCTGATGAAATTTGAATTGAATATAAGTCTTCAGAAAATCTGGTGAAAATATAAGTGAACATGAATCTTAAGATAATCTGATGAAGTTTGAAGTTAATATAAGTTTTCAAAAAAATCTGATGAAGTTTAAAGTGAATATAAGTCTTCAAAAAATCCTATGAAAATTGAAGTGAACATACATCTTAAGATAATTTGATGAAATTTGAAGTGAACATATATCTTAAGATAATCAGATGAAATTTGAAATGAATATAGGTCTTCAAAAAATATGATGAAGTTTGAAGTGAATATAAGTTTACAAAAAATCTTATGAAAATTGAAGTGAACATACATCTTAAGATAATCTGATGAAATTTGAAGTGTTCATAAATCTTAAGATAATTTGATGAAATTTGAAGTGAACATAAGTCTTTAGAAAATCGGGTGAAACTTGAAGTGAATATAAGTCTTCTTAAAATTAGATGAAATTTGAAGTGAATATAAGTATTCAGAAAATCTGGTTAAAATTGAAGTTAACATCAATCTTAAAATAATCTGATGAATTTGAAGTGAATATATGTCTGATGAAAATCAGATGAAACTTTAAGTGAATAATAGTCTACAGAAAGTATGATGAAATTTAAAGTGAAGATAAATCTTCAGATAATCTGGCGAAATTTGAAGTTAATATAAGTCTCCCAAAAATATGATGGAACATGAAGTGAATATAAGTCTTCAGAAAATTAGATGAAATTTGAAATGAATATATTTCTTCACAAATCTGGTTAAAATTGTAGTGTACATAAATCTTAAGATAATCTAATGAAATATGAAGTGAATATAAGTTTTAAGAAAATCTGATGAAATTTGAAGTGAATATAAGTCTTATGAAAATCTGATGAAATTTGAAGTAAATAGAAGTCTTCATAAAATCTGGTGAAACTTGAAGTGATTATAAGTCTTTAGAAAATTAGACGAAATTTGAAGTGAATATAAGTCTTCAGAAAATCTAGTTAAAATTGATATGAATATAAGTCTTCAGAAAATCTGGAGAAATTTGAAGTGGATATAAGTCTTTTGAAAATCTGATGAAATTTGAAGTGAATATAAGTCTTCAGAAAATCTGGTGAAAATTAAAGTGATCATAAATCTTATGATAATCTGTTGAAATTTGAAGTGAATATAACTCTTCAGGAGAATTTATCAAGTTTTAAGGGAATATAAATCTTCAAAAAATCTTATGAAAATTGAAGTGAACATACATCTTAAGATAATCTGATGAAATTTGAAGTGAACATAAATCTTAAGATAATCTAATTAAATTTGAAGTGAATATCAGTCTTCAGAAAATCTGATGAAATTTGAAGTGAATATAAGTGTTCTGAAAATCAGATGAAATTTGAAGTGAATATAAGTCTTCAGAAAATCTGGTGAAAATTGAAGTAAACATAAATCTTAAGATAATCTGATGAAATTTGAAGTGAATATAAGTCTTCAGAAAATCTGATGAAATTTGAAGTGAATATATGTCTTCAAAAAATCTTATGAAAATTGAAGTGAACAAACATCTTAAGATAATCTGATGACATTTGAAGTGGATATATGTCTTCAAAAATTCGATGAAATTTGAAGGAAATATAAATCTTAAAAAATTCTAACGAAATTTGAATGAATATAATTCTTCAGAAAATCTGGTGAAACTTGAAGTGAATATAAGTCTTCAGAAAATCTGATGAAATTTGAATTGAATATAAGTCTTCAGAAAATCTGGTGAAAATTGAAGTGAACATAAATCTTAAGATAATCTGATGAAGTTTGAAGTGAATATAAGTTTTCAAAAAATCCGATGAAGTTTGAAGTGAATATAAGTCATCAAAAAATCTTATGAAGATTGAAGTGAACATACATCTTAAGATAATCTGATGAAATTTGAATGAACATAAATCTTAAGATAATCAGATGAAATGAAAAGTGAATATAGGTCTTCAGAAAATATGATGAAGTTTGAAGTGAATATAAGTTTTCAAAAAATCTTATGAAAATTGAAGTGAACATACATCTTAAGATAATCTGATGAAATTTGAAGTGAACATAAATCTTAAGATAATTTGATGAAATTTGAAGTGAACATATTTCTCTAGAAAATCTGGTGAAACTTGAAGTGAATAAGAGTCTTCAGAAAATTAGATGAAATTTGAAGTGAATATAAGTCTTCAGAAAACCTGGTTAAAATTGAAGTCAACATAAATCATAAAATAATCTGATGAATTTGAAGTGAATATATGTCTTCAAAAATGTGATGAAATTTTAAGTGAATAATAGTCTACAGAAAGACTGATGAAATTTAAAGTGAAGATAAGTCTTCAAATAATCTGGTGATATTTGAAGTGAATATAAGTCTCCAAAAAATCCGGTGAAACTTGAAGTGAATATAAGTCTTTAAAAAATTAGATGAACTTTGAAATGAATATAAGTCTTCCGAAATCTGGTACAAATTAAAGTGTACATAAATCTTAAGATAATCTGGTGAAATTTGAAGTGGATATAAGTCTTCAGAAAATCTGATGAAATTTGAAGTGAATATAAGTCTTCAGAAAATCTGATGAAATTTGAAATGAATAAAAGTCTTCAGAAAATCTTGTGAAAATTGAAGTGAACAAAAATCTTAAGATAATCTGATGAAATTTGAAGTGAATATAGGTCTTCAGAAAATCTGGTGAAAATTGAAGTGAACATAAATCTTAAGATAATCTGATGAAATTTGAATTGAATATAGGTCTTCAGAAAATCTGGTGAAACTTGAAGTGAATATAAGTCTTCAGAAAGTCTGATGAAATTTAAAGTGAAGCTAAATCTTCAGATAATCTGGCGAAATTTGAAGTTAATATAATTTTCCAAAAAATATGATGGATCTTGAAGTGAATATAAGTCTTCAGAAAATTAGATGAAATTTGAAATGAATATAAGTCTTCACAAATCTGGTTAAAATTGTAGTTTACATAAATCTTAAGATAATCTAATGAAATATGAAGTGAATATAAGTATTCAGAAAATCTGATGAAATTTGAAGTGAATATAAGTCTTTAGAAAATTTGATGAAATTTGAAGTGAATAGAAGTCTTTAGAAAATCTGGTGAAACATAAAATGAATATAAGTCTTTAGAAAATTAGATGAAATTTGAAGTGATTATAAGTCTTCTGAAAATCTAGTTAAAATTGATATGAATATAAGTCTTCAGAAAATCTGGTGAAAGTTTAAGTGGATATAAATCTTCTGAAAATCTGATGAAATTTAAAGTGAATATAAGTCTTCAGAAAATATGGTGAAAATTAAAGTGATCATAAATCCTATGATAATCTGATGAAATTTGAAGTGAATATAACTCTTCAGAAAATCTGATCATGTTTGAAGGGAATATAAGTCTTCCAAAAATCTTATGAAAATTGAAGTGAACATACATCTTAAGATAATCTGATGAAATATGAAGTAAACATAAATCTTAAGATAATCTAATTAAATTTGAAGTGAATAGAAGTCTTCAGAATATCTGGTGAAACTTGAAGTGAATATAAGTCTTCAAAAGATCTTATGAAAATTGAAGTGAACGTACATCTTAAGATAATCTAATAAAATTTAAAATGAATATAAATCTCCAGAAAATCTGATGAAATTTGAAGTGAATATAAGTGTTCTGAAAATCAGATGAAATTTGAAGTGAATATAAGTCTTCAGAAAATCTGGTTAAAATTTAAGTAAACATAAATCTTAAGATAATCTGATGAAATTTGAAGTGAATATAAGTCTTAAGAAAATCTGATGAAATTTGAAGTGAATATATGTGTTCAAAAAATCTTATGAAAATTGAAGTGAACAAACATTTTAAGATAATCTGATGACATTTGAAGTGAATATATGTCTTCAAAAATCCGATGAAATTTGAAGGAAATATAAATCTTAAAAAACTCTAACGAATTTTGAATGAATATAAGTCTTCAATAAATCTGGTGAAACTTGAAGTGAATATAAGTCTTCAGAAAATCTGATGAAATTTGAATTGAATATAAGTCTTCAGAAAATCTGGTCAAAATTGAAGTGAACATAAATCTTAAGATAATCTGATGGAGTTTGAAGTGAATATATGTTTTCAAAAAATCTGATGAATTTTGAAGTGAATATAAGTCTTCAAAAAATCTTATGAAAATTGAAGTGAACATACATCTTAAGATAATCTGATGAAATTTGAATGAACATAAATATTAAGATAATCAGATGAAATTTAAAGTGAATTGAGGTCTTCAGAAAATGTGATTAAGTTTGAAGTGAATATAAGTTATCAAAAAATCTTATAAAAATTGAGGTGAACATAAATCTTAAGATAATATGATGAAATTTGAAGTGAACATAAATCTTAAGATAATTTGATGAAATTTGAAGTGAATATAAGTCTTTAGAAAATTTGGTGAAACTTGAAGTGAATATAAGTCTTCAGAAAATTAGATGAAATTTGAAGTGAATATAAGTGTTCAGAAAATCTGTTTAAAATTGAAGTGAACATAAATAATAAAATAATCTGATGAATTTGAAGTGAATATATGTCTTCAAAAAATCTGATCAAATTTTATGTGAAAAATAGTCTACAGAAAGTCTGATGAAATTTAAAGTGAAGATAAGTCTTCAGATAATCTGGTGAAAGTTTAAGTGGATATAAATCTTCTGAAAATCTGATGAAATTTGAAGTGAATATAAGTCTTCAGAAAATATGGTGAAAATTAAAATGATCATAAATCTTATGATAATCTGATGAAATTTGAACTGAATATAACTCTTCAGAAAATCTGATCAAGTTTGAAGGGAATATAAGTCTTCAAAAAGTCTTATGAAAATTGAAGTGAACATACATCTTAAGATAATCTGATGAAATATGAAGTGAACATAAATCTTAAGATAATCTAATTAAATTTGAAGTGAATAGAAGTCTTCAGAATATCTGGTGAAACTTGAAGTGAATATAAGTCTTCAAAAGATCTTATGAAAATTGAAGTGAACGTACATCTTAAGATAATTTAAGGAAATTTAAAGTGAATATCAGTCTCCAGAAAATCGGATGAAATTTGAAGTGAATATAAGTGTTCTGAAAATCAGATGAAATTTGAAGTGAATCTAAGTCTTCAGAAAATCTGGTGAAAATTTAAGTAAACATAAATCTTAAGATAATCTGATGAAATTTGAAGTGAATATAAGTCTTCAGAAAATCTGATGAAATTTAAGTGAATATAAGTCTTCAAAAATCTTATGAATTAAGTGAACAAACATTTAAGATAATCGATGAAATTTGAAGTGAATATAATCTTCAAAAATCCGATGAAATTTGAAGGAAATATAAATCTTAAAAAACTCTAACGAAATTTGAATGAATATAAGTCTTCAGGAAATCTGGTGAAATTTGAAGTGAATATAAGTCTTCAAAATCGATGAAATTTGAAGTGAATATCTTAGGATAATCGATGAAATTTGAAGTGAACATAAATTTTAAGATAATTTGATGAAATTTGAAGTGAATATAAGTCTTTAAATCTGGTGAAATTGAAGTGAATATAAGTCTTGAGAAAAATTAGATGAAATTTGAAGTGAATATAAGTCTTGGAAAATATATTTAAAATTGAAGTGAATATAAATAATAAAATAATAATGAATTTGAAGTGAATATAATCTTCAAAAAAATCGTGAAATTTTAAGTGAATATAGTCTCAGAGAAATCGATGAAATTTAAAGTGAATATAAGTCTTGAGATAATCAGTGAAATTTGAGTGAATATAAGTCTCAAAAATCGGTGAAATTTGAAGTGAATATAAGTCTTCAGAAAATTAGATGAACTTTGAAATGAATATAAGTCTTCAGAAATCTGGTTAAAATTAAAGTGTACATAAATCTTAAGATAATCTGGTGAAATTTGAAGTGGATATAAGTCTTCAGAAAATCTGATTAAATTTGATGTGAATATAAGTCTTCAGAAAATCTGATGAAACTTGAATTTAATATAAGTCTTCAAAAAATCTGGTGAAAATAGAAGTGAACATAAATCTTAAGATAATCTGATGAAATTTGAAGTGAATATAGGTCTTCAGAAAATATGATGAAGTTTGAAGAGAATATAAGTTTTCAAAAAATCTTATGAAAAATAAAGTGAACATACATCTTAAGATAATCTGATGAAATTTGAAGTGACCATAAATCTTAAGATAATCTAATGAAATTTGAAGTGAATATAAGTCTTTAGAAAATCTGGTGAAACATGAAGTGAATATAAGTCTTCAGAAAATTAGATGAAATTTAAAGTGAATATAAGTCTTCAAATAATCGGTATAAAATTGAAGTGAACATAAATCTTAAGATAATCTGATAAATTTGAAGTGAATATATGTCTTCAGAAAATCCGATGAAACTTTAAGTGAATAATATAAGTCTTCAAAAAATATGATGGAAATTGAAGTGAATATAAGTCATCAGAAAATTAGATGAAATTTGAAATGAATATAAGTCTTCACAAATCTGGTTAAAATTGTAGTGTACATAAATCTTAAGATAATCTAATGAAATATGAAGTGAATATAAGTATTCAGAAAATCTGATGAAATATGAAGTGAATATAAGTCTTTAGAAATCTGGTGAAATTTAAGGTGAATAGAAGTCTTCAGAAAATCGGTGAAACTTGAAGTGAATATAAGTCTTTAGAAAATTAGATGAAATTTGAAGTGAATATAAGTATTCAAAATCTAGTTAAAATTGATATGAATATAAGTCTTCAGAAAATCTGGTGAAATTTGAAGTGGATATAAGTCTTCTAAAACTCTGATGAAATTTGAAGTGAATATAACTCTTCAGAAAATCTGGTGAAAATTAAAGTGATCATAAATCTTATGATAATCTGATGAAATTTGAAGTGAATATAACTCTTCGGAAAATCTGATCAAGTTTGAAGGGATTATAAGTCTTCAAAAAATCTTATGAAATTTGAAGTGAACATACATCTTAAGATTATCTCATGAAATTTGAAGTGAACATAAATCTTAAGATAATCTGGTGAAATTTGAAGTGGATATAAGTCTTTAGAAAATCTGGTGAAAAATGAAGTGAACATAAATCTTTAGATAATTAGATGAAGTTTGAAGTGAATATAAGTTTTCAAAAAATCTGATGAAGTTTGAAGTGAATTTAAGTCTTAAAAAAATCTTATGTAAATTGAATTGATCTATATCTTAAGATAATCTGATGAAATTTGAAGTAAACATAAATCTTAAGATAATCAGATGAAATTTGAAGTGAATATAGGTCTTCAGAA
Organism: Vicia sativa; assembly: GCA_021764765.1. Lineage (NCBI taxonomy): Eukaryota > Viridiplantae > Streptophyta > Magnoliopsida > Fabales > Fabaceae > Vicia > Vicia sativa. Next base: position 168,960,876 of record CM038796.1, read on the forward strand.
AATTTGATAATGTTTGAAGTGAATATAAGTTTTCAAAAAATCTTATGGAAATTGAAGTGAACATACATCTTAAGATAATCTGATGAAATTTGAAATGAACATAAATCTTAAGATAATTTGATAAAATTTGAGGTGTACATAAGTCTTTAGAAAATCTGGTGAAACTCTAAGTGAATATAAGGCTTCAGAAAATTAGATGAAATTTGAAGTGAATATAAGGCTTTAGAAAATCTGTTTAAAATTGAAGTGAACATAAATCTTACAATATTCTGATGAATTTGAAGTATATATATGTCTTAGGAAAATCAGATAAAGTGTACATAAATCTTAAGATAATGTAATGAAATTTGAAGTCAATATAAGTCTTGATCGTGAAATTTAAGTGAATATAAGTCTTAGAAAATCAGATGAAATTTGAGTGAATATAAGTCTTAGAAAATCGGTGAAATTTGAGTGAATATAGTCTTTAGAAAATTAGATGAAATTTGAAGTGAATATAAGTCTTAGAAAATCTAGTGAAATTGAATGAATATAAGTCTTGAAAATCGTGAAATTTAGTGAATATAAGTCTTGAGAAAATCATGAAATTTGAAATGAATATAAGTCTTCAAAATCTTATGAAAATGAAAGTGAATATAATCTTAAGAATAATCGTGAAATTTGAAGTGAATATAAGTCTTGAAAATTTGGTGAAAATCAAAGTGATCATAAATCCTATGATAATCTGATGAAATTTGAAGTGAATATAACTCTTTAGAAAATATGATGAAGTTTGAAGTGAATATAAGTCTTCAAAAAATCATATGAAAATTGAAGTGAACATACATCTTAAGATAATCTGATGAAATTTGAAGTGAACATAAATCTTAAGATAATCTAATTAAATTTGAAGCGAATATAAGTCTTCAAAAAATCTGGTGAAACTTGAAGTGAATATAATTCTTCAAAAGATTTGGTGAAAATCGAAGTGAACATTCATCTTAACATAATCTTATGAAATTTGAAGTGAATATTAGTCTTCAGAAAATATGATGAAATTTGAAGTGAATATAAGTCTTTTGAAATTCAAATAAAATTTGAAGTGAATATAAGGCTTCTGAAAATCTGATGAAACTTGAAGTGAATATAAGTTTTCAAAAAATCTTATGAAAATTGAAGTAAACATACATCTTAAGATAATCTGATAAAATTTAAAGTGAAAATAAGTCTTAGAAAATTAGATGATATTTTAAATGAATATAAGTCTTCTGAAATCTGGTTAAAATTGAAGTGTACATCAATCTTAAGATAATTTGGTGAAATTTGAAGTGGATATAAGTCTTCAGAAACCTGATGAAATTTGAAGTGAATATAAGTCTTCAGAAAATCTGATGAAATCTGAGTTGAATATAAGTCTTCAGAACATCTGGTGAAACTTGAATTGAACATAAAGCTTAAGATAATCTGATGAAATTTGAAGTGAATATAAGTTTTCAAAGAATCTTATGAAAATTGAAGCGAACATACATATTAAGATAATCTATAGAAAGTCTGATGAAATTTAAAGTGAAGATAAGTCTTCAGATATTCTGGCGAAATTTGAAGTTAATATAAGTCTCCAAAAAATATGGTGAAACTTGAAGTGAATATAAGTCTTCAGAAAATTTGATGAAATTTGAAATGAATAAAAGTATTCAGAAATCTTGTTAAAATTGAAGTGTACATAAATCTTAAGATAATGTAATGAAATTTGAAGTGAATATATGTCTTAAGAAAATCTGATGAAATTTGAAGTGAATATATGTCTTCAGAAAATCGGATGAAATTTGAAGTGAATATAAGTCTTCAGAAAATCTGGTGAAACATCAAGTGAATATAAGTCTTTAGAAAATTAGATGAAATTTGAAGTGAATATAAGTCTTCAGAAAATCTAGTAAAAATTGATATGAATATAAGTCTTCAGAAAATATGGTGAAATTTGAAGTGGATATAAGTCTTTAGAAAATTTGGTGAAAATTAAAGTGATCATAAATCTTATGATAATCTGATGAAATTTGAAGTGAATATAACTCTTCAGAAAATCAGATGAAATTTGAAGTGAATATAAGTCTTCAAGAAATCTTATGAAAATTAAAGTGAACGTACATCTTAAGATAATCTGATGAAATTTGAAGTGAATATAAGTCTTCAGAAAATTTGGTGAAAATTAAAGTGATCATAAATCTTATGATAATTTGATGAAATTTGAAGTGAATATAACTCTTCAGAAAATATGATGAAGTTTGAAGTGAATATAAGTCTTCAAAAAATCTTATGAAAATTAAAGTGAACATACATCTTAAGATAATCTGATGAAATTTGAAGTGAACATAAATCTTAAGATAATCTAATTAAATTTGAAGTGAATATAAGTCTTGAGAAATGGATGAAATTTGAAGTGAATATAAGTCTTCGAAAATCTGATGAAAATCAGTGAACCATCTTAAGATAATCAGTGAAATTGAAGTGAATATAATCTTAAGATAATCGTGAAATTTGAAGTGAATATAAGTCTTCATAAAATATGATGAAATTTGAAGTGAATATAAGTCTTTTGAAATTCAAATGAAATTTGAAGTGAATATAAGTCTTCAGAAAGTCTAGTGAAAATTGAAGTGAACATAAATCTTTAGATAATCTGATGAAATTTGAAGTGAATATAAGTCTTCAGAAAATGTGATGAAATTTGAAGTGAATATAAGTTTTCAAAAAATATTATAAAAATTGAAGTAAACATACATCTTAAGATAATCTGATAAAACTTGAAGTGAAAATAAGTCTTCAAAAAATTAGATGAAATTTGAAATGAATATAAGTCTTCCGAAAATCTGATTAAAATTGATATGAATATAAGTCTTCAGAAAATATGGTGAAATTTGAAGTGGATATAAGTCTTCTGAAAATTAGATGAAATTTGAAGTGAATATAAGTCTTCAGAAAATCTGGTGAAAATTAAAGTGATCATAAATCATATGATAATTTGATTAAATTTGAAGTGAATATAACTCTTCAGAAAATCTGGTGAAACTTGAAGTGAATATAAGTCTTCAAAAGATCTTATGAAAATTGAAGTTAACATACATCTTAAGATAATCTGATGAAATTTGAACTGAGCATAAATCTTAAGATAATCTGATGAATTTTGAAGTGAATATAAGTCGGCAAAAAATTTGATGAAATTTGAAGTGAATATAAGTGTTCTGAAAATCAGATGAAATTTGAAGTGATTATAAGTCTTGAAAATACGGTGAAATTTGAAGTGAATAAGTCTTCAAAAATCTTATGAAAATTGAAGTGAATATAATCTTAAGATAATCGTGATGAAATTTGAAGTGAACATAAATCTTAAGATAATCGGTAAATTTGAAGTAAATATAAGTCTTCGGAAAATCTAATGAATTTGATGTGAATATAAGTGCAATCGGATGAAATTTGAAGTGAAAATACATCTTACGATAATCTGATGACATTTAAAGTTAATATAAGTCTTCAAAAAATCTGATGAAATTTGAAGGAAAAATAAATCTTAAGAAACTCTAATGAAATTTGAAGTGAATGTATGTCTCTAGAAAATCTGGTCAACCTTGAAGTGAATATAACTCTTCAGAAAATTAGATGAAATTTGAAGTGAATATAAGTCTTCAGAAAATTTGTTTAAAATTGAAGTGAACATAAATCTTAAGATAATCTAATAAATCCTAAGATAATTTGATGAAATTTGAAGTGAATATAATAGTCTTCAGAAAATCAGATGAAATTTTAAGTAAATAATAGTCTTCAGAAAATTTGATGAAATTTAAAGAGAAGATGAGTCTTTAGAAATGAATATAAGTCTTCTGAAATCTGGTTAAAATTGAAGTGTACATAAATCTTAGGATAATCTAATGAAATTTGAAGTGAATATAAGTCTTCAAAATATCTGATGAAATTTGAAGTGAATATAAGTCTTGAAAATAAGGTAAGAATTTGAAGTGAATAAGTCTTCAAAACGGTGAAATTTGAGTGATATAAGTCTTCAAAAATTCTTTTGAAAATTGAAGTGAACATATATCTTAAGATAATCTGGTGAAATTTGATTTGAGTATATATCTTAAGATAATCTGATGAAATTTGAAGTGAATATAAGTCTTAAGAATATTCAATGAAATTTGAAGTGAATATAAGTCTTCAAAAAATCCGATGAAATTTGAAGTGTATACAAGTCTTTAGAAAATCTGGTGAAAATTGAAGTGAACATAAGGCTTAAGTTAATCTGATGAAATTTGAAGTGAACATATATCTTCAGAAATTCTTATTAATTGATTAACATAATCTTCAGATAATCGTGAAATTTGAAGTGACATAAGTCTTACGAAATACATTTGAAATTTGGAAAATATAAATCTTAAAAAAATTTGATGAAATTTGAAGTGAATATAAGTCTTTAGAAAATATGGTGAAACTTGAAGTGAATATTAATGCTCAGAAAATTTGATGAAATTTGAAGTGAATATAAGTATTCAGAAAATCAGTGAAAATTGAAGTGAATATAAGTCTTGAAAATCTGGTGATGAAGTGAATATAAGTCTTCCAATCTGATGAAATTTGAAGTGAATAAATCTTGAAAATCTAGTGAAAATTGAAGTGAATATAAATCTTAAGATAATCTGATGAAATTTGAAGTGAATATAAGTCTTCAAAAAATACGATGAATTTAAGAAGTGAATATAAATCTTCAAAAATCTTGAAATTAAAGTGAACATAATCTTAAAAGATAATCGAAATTGAAATTTAAGTGAACATAAATCTTAAGATAATCGATGAAATTTGAAGTGATATAAGTCTTAAAAATCGTGAAATTTGAAGTGAATATAAGTCTTCTTAAAATTAGATGAATTTGAAGTGAATATAAGTCTTGGAAAATCGGTGAAATTTTGAACTTAAATCTTAAGATAATCATGAAATTTGAAGTGAATATAAGTCTTCAAAATCTTGTAAAATTTGAAGTGAATATAAGTCTTAAAAATCTTATGAAAAATTGAAGTGAACATACATCTTAAGATAATTTGATGAAATTTAAAGTGAATATAAGTCTTCAAAATCGGTAAATTTGAAGGAAATATGGTGAGAGGAAATTTGAAGTGAATATAAGTCTTGAGAAAATAGATGAAATTTGAAGTGAATATAAGTCTTGAAAAATTTAAAAATTGAAGTGAATATAAATCTTAAATAATCGATAAATTTGAAGTGAATATATCTTCGAAAATCGGATGAAATTTGAAGTGAATATAGTCTTCGAAATCACGATGAAATTTAAAGTGAAATAAGTCTTGAGATAATCTGGAAAATTTGAAGTGAATATAAGTCTTTGGAAAATCTAGTAAATTTGAAGTGAATAGTCTTTAGAAAATTAGTAAATTTAAAGTGAATATAAGTCTTGGAAATCTTGTTAAATTAAGTATACATAAATCTTAAAAGATAATCGATGAAATTTGAAGTGAATATAAGTCTTGAAAATCGATGAAATTTGAAGTGAATAAAAGTCTTCAGAAAATCTGGTGAAAATTTAAGAGAACATAAATCTTAAGATAATCTGATGAAATTTGAAGTGAATATAAGTCTTCAGAAATTTTGATGAAATTTGAAGTGTATAAAAGTCTTCCGAAAATCTGGTGAAAATTTACGTGAACATAAATCTTAAAATAATCTGATGAAATTTGAAGTGAATATAAGTCTTCAGGAAATCTGGTGAAAATTGAACATAAATCTTAAGATAATCTGATGAAATTGGAATTGAATATAATTCTTCAAAAATTCTTATGAAAATTGAGGTGAACATACATCTTAAGATAATCCGATGAAATTTCTAGTGAATATAAGTCTTTAGAAAATCCGATGAAATTTGAAGTAAATATAAATCTTAAAAAATCTGATGAAATTTGAAGTGAATATAAGTCTTCAGAAAATCTGGTGAAAATTGAACTGAACATAAATCTTAAGATAATCTGATGAAATTTGAGGTGAATATAAGTCTTCAAAAGATCTTATGAAAATTGAAGTGAACATACATCTTAAGATAATCGATGAAATTTAGTGAATATAAATCTTAAGATAATCTGATGAAATTTAAGTGAATATAAATCTTAAGATAATCGTGAAATTTGAAGTGAATATAAGTCTTATGAAAATCTAATAAATTTGAATGAATATAAGTCTTAAGAAAATCGATGAAATTTGAAGTGAATATAAGTCTTGGAAAATCGGTGAAAATTGAAGTGAACATAAATCTTAAGATAATCTTATAAATTTGAAGTGAATATAAGTCTTAGAAAATATAGTGATTTGAGTGAATATAAGTCTTCAAAATGGTAAAATGTGAATATAAATCTTCAGAAAATTAGATGAAATTGAAGTGAATATAAGTCTTGAGAAATTCTTATTAAAATTGAATGAATATAAGTCTTGGAAAATCTGATGAAATTTGGTGAATATAAGTCTTTAGAAATCAAATGAAATTTGAAGTGAATATAAGTCTTCAAAAATCTGTAAAATTAAGTGAACATACATCTTCTGATAATAAAATGAAATTAAAGTGAATATAAGTCTTCAAAAATCTGATGAAATTGGAAGAATATAAATCTTAAAAATATAATGAAATTTAAGTGAATATCTTCAAAAATCTGATGAAATTTGAAGTGAATATAAGTCTTAAGAAAATTGATGAAATTTGAAGTGAATATAAGTCTTTAGAAAATCTGTTGAAAATTTAAGTGACATAAATCTTAAAATGTCGATAATTTGAAGTGAATATAAGTCTTGAAAGATGAAATTTGAATTGAATAATAGTCGGAAAATGGGTAGAAATTTAAAGTGAATATAAGTCTTGAGATAATCTTGATGAAATTTGAGTGAATATAAGTCTTCAAAAACTCGAATTGAAATTTGAGTGAATATAAGTCTTCAGAAAATTAGATGAAATTTGAAGTGAATATAAGTCTTGAGATTTGGTGAAAATTAAGTATATAAATCTTAAGATAATCTAATGAAGTTAATATAAGTCTTGAGAAAATGCAGTGAAATTGGAAGTGAATATAAGTCTTGAAATCGGTGAAATTTAGAGTGAATATAAGTCTTCATAAATCTGATGAAATTTGAAGTGATATAAGTCTTGAGAAAATGCAGTGAAATTTGAATTGAATATAAGTCTTGAAAATCGGTGAAATTGAAGTGAATATAAGTCTTTAAAAATCTTATGAAAATTGAAGTGAACATACATCTTAGGATAATCAGTGAAATTTAAGTGAATATAATTTAAAGATAATCTGATGAAATTTGAAGTGAAATAAGTCTTGAAAATCGTGAAATTTGAAGTGTATGTCTTCATAAAATCTAATGAAATTTGAAGTGAATATAAGTCTTCGGAAAATGGGTGAAAATTGAAGTGAATAAATCTTCAAAAATCTTATGAAAAATTGATGTGAACATACATCTTAATATAATCTTATGAAATTTAGTGAACATATATCTTAAGATAATCGATGAAATTTGAAGTGAATATAAGTCTTAATAAAATCGGTAAATTTGAAGTGAATATAAGTCTTGAGAAATCGATGAAATTTGAAGTGAAATATGTCTTGAGAAAATCTAATGAAATTAAGTGAATATAAATCTTAAGATAATTTGGTGAAATTTAAGTGAATATAGTCTGAAAATAAAATTGAGAAATTGAAGTGAATATAAATCTTAAGATAATATCTTGAAATTTGAAGTGAATATAAGTCTTCAAAATTCTTATGAAAATTGAAGTGAATATAATCTTAAAGATAATCTAATAAATTTGAAGTGAATATAAGTCTTTAGAAAATCCAGTGAAATTTGAAGTGAATATAAATCTTTAAAAATTAGATGGGTGAAATTGAATATAAGTCTTAGGAAAATAAGTTAAAATTGAATGAATATAGTCTTTAGAATATCTGGTGAAATTTGAAGTGGATATAAGTCTTCAGAAATCTGCTGAAATTTGAAGTGAATAAAACTCTTCAGAAAATCTAGTGTAAATTGAAATGAACATAAATCTTAAGATAATATGATGAAATTTGAAGTGAATATAATTCTTCAAAAAATCTTATGAAGTTTGAAGTGAATATAAGGTTTCAAAAAATCTTATGAAAATTAAAGTGAACATACATCTTAAGATAATCTGATGAAATTTAAAGTGAACATAAATCTTAAGATAATCTGATGAAATTTGAAGTGAATATAAGTCTTCGGAAAATCAAAAGAAATTTGAAAAGAATATAAGTCTTCAGAAAATCAGATGAAATTTGAAGTGAATATACTTCAGAAAATCTGGTGAAAATTGAAGTGAAGATAAATCTTAAGATAATCTGATGAAATTTGATGTGAATATAAGTCTTCAAAAAATTTGGTAAAACATGAAGTGAATATAAATCTTCAGAAAATTAGATGAAATTTGAAGTGAATATAAGTATTCAGAAAATCTTGTTAAAATTTATATGATTATAACTCTTCAGAAAATCTTGTGAAATTTGAAGTGGATATAAGTCTTCAGAAATATGATGAAATTGAAGTGAATATAAGTCTTCAGAAAATCTGGTAAAAATTGAAGTGAACATAAATCATAAGATAATATGATGAAATTTTAAGTGAATATAAGTCTTCAAAAAATCTGATGACATTTGAAGTGAATATAAGTCTTCAGAAAATCTGATGAAATTTGAGAGTGAATATAAATCTTAAAAATATATTAAATTTAAGTGATATGTCTTAAGAAAATCGTGAAATTTGAAGTGAATATAAGTCTTCAGAAAATTACATGAAATTTGAAGTGAATATAAGTCTTTAGAAAATCTGTTTAAAATTAATGTGAACATAAATCATAAGATAATCTGATAAATTTGAAGTGAATATAAGTCTTGAAAAATCGATGAAATTTGAAGTGAATATAAGTCTTGAAAATCGATGAAATT